>ONZH01020595.1:0-77577 GCA_900303285.1 Rhinella marina | reverse complement strand
CGTAGCTGACCATACCAGCGTCCTGCGTGATCACTCTACTCCATGCAACTACTGGGTTGCAAAGCTGGACACGTGGCCCGAACTGGCGCTGTACGCCTAGGAGGTGCTGGCCTGCCCTGCCGCTAACGTGTTGTCAGAGTGGGTCTTCAGTGCTTCTGGTGGCATCATCACTGATAAGCGTACACGCCTGTCAATAGACAGTGCTGACAACCTGACGCTTATTAAATTGAATAAAGCCTGGATTTCACCGGAATTCAAATCTCCACCAGGGGAAAGCAGCTCAACATGAACATTGTTTATGTATCAGATTCCTCTCCTCCCCTCCTCCTCCTCCTTCTCTTCATACACAAACGCTGAGCCAACAGGCAATTTTTCAGAAGGCCTACTGGCTCTGTTTTTAAACAATGTTTACAGAGGGCCACCTACAGGCCCTCTCTCCAATCCATTTTTTAGGAGCGTCAACTACAGACAATCAAAAACTATTTTTTAGGAGGGTCAACTACAGACCCTCAAAAACAATTTTTAGGAGGGTCAACTACAGACACTCAAAAACAATTGTTTAGGAGAGTCAACTTCAAACACTTTAAAACAATTTTTTGGGAGGCTTACCTACAGCCATTTGACTGCAGTCTCAGTCTGACCAAGGCATTGGTGCTGTCACCGCCATGCTGTGTCAGGGTTAATTTTTGGGTGGTTCACCTGCTACCTCAGTCTAACTAGGTCACTCTGGGTTGACCGCCATGCTGTGTCAGGGTAAAATTTCATGTGCTTCACCTGTTACCTCTGTCTAACTTGGTCACTCTGGGGTCACCGCCATGCTGTGTCAGGGTAAAATTTTATGTGCTTCACCTGCTACCTCTGTCTAACTTGGTCACTCTGGGTTCACCGCTGTGCTGTGTCAGGGTAAAATTTCATGTGCTTCACCTGTTACCTCTGTCTAACTTGGTCACTCTGGGTTCACCGCTATCCTATGTCAGGGTAAAATTTTATGTGCTTCCCCTGCTACCTCAGTCCCACTTGGTCACTCTGTTGTCACTGCCATGCTGTGTCAGGGTAAAATTTTATGTGCTTCACCTGCTACCTCAGTCTAACTTGGTCACTCTGGGTTTACCACCATGCTGTCTCAGGGTAAATTCTTGGATGTTTCACCTGCTACCTCAGTCTCACTTGGTCACTCTGTTGTCACCGCCATGCTGTGTCAGGGTAAAATTTCATGTGCTTCACCTGCTACCTCAGTCTCACTTGGTCACTCTGTTGTCACCGCAATGCTGTGTCAGGGTAAAATTTTATGTGCATCACCTGCTACCTCAGTCTCACTTGGTCACTATGTTGTCACCGCCATGCTGTGTCAGGGTAAAATCTTATGTGCTTCACCTGCTACCTCATTCTCACTTGGTCACTCTGTTGTAATCGCCATGCTGTGTCAGGGTAAAATTTTATCTGCTTCACCTGCTACCTCAGTCTCACTTGATCACTCTGTTGTCATCGCCATGCTGTGTCAGGGTAAAATTTTATGTGCTTCACCTGCTACCTCAGTCTCAATTGGTCACTCTGTTGTCACCGCCATGCTGTGTCAGGGTAAAATTTTATGTGCTTCACCTGCTACCTCAGTCTCACTTGGTCACTCTGTTGTCATCGCCATGCTGTGTCAGGGTAAAATTTTATGTGCTTCACCTGCTACCTCAGTCTCACTTGGTCACTCTGTTGTCACCGCCATGCTGTGTCAGGGTAAAATTTTATGTGCTTCACCTGCTACCTCAGTCTCACTTGGTCACTCTGTTGTCACCGCAATGCTGTGTCAGGGTAAAATTTTATGTGCTTCACCTGCTACCTCAATCTAACTTGGTTACTCTATTGTCACCGCCATGTTGTGTCAGGGTAAATTTTTGGGTGGCTCACCTGCTACCTCATCTAACTTGGTCACTTGGTGGTGTCACCGCCATGCTGTGTCAGGCTAAATTTTTGGGTGGCTCACCTGCCACCTCATCTAACTTGGTTACTTGGTAGTGTCACCACCATGCTGTGTCAGGCTACATGTTTGGGTGGCTCACCTGCTACGTCAGTCTAACTTGGTCACTTGTTGGTGCCACCGCCATGCTGTGTTAGGGTAAATTTTTGGGTGGCTCACCTACTACCTCATCTAACTTGGTCACTTGGTGGTGTCACCGCCATGCTGTGTCAGGCTACATGTTTGGGTGGCTCACCTGCTACCTCATCTAACTTGGTCACTTGGTCGTGTCACCGCCATGCTGTGTCAGGCTAAATGTTTTGGTGGCTCACCTGCTACCTCATCTAACTTGGTCACTCTGTTGTCACCGCCATGCTGTGTCAGGCTACATTTTCCGGTGGCTCACCTGCTACCTCATCTAACTTGGTCACTCTGTTGTCACCGCCATGCTGTGTCAGGCTAAATTTTTGGGTGGCTCACCTGCTACCTCATCTAACTTGGTCACTCTGTTGTCACCGCCATGCTGTGTCAGGCTAAATTTTTGGGTGGTTCAGCTGCTATCTTAGTCTAACCAAGCCACTCTGGGGTTCACCGCCATGCTGTAAACTGCAATCTCAGTCAAACTTTGTAATTTAGGGGTTCACCACCAAGGTGTGCCAGACTACAATTTTAGCGGGTTCACCTGCAATCTCAGTCACAGACTGTCATTCAGGGGTGCACTACCATGCTTTTTCAAACCAATTGTTTCTGAGGGTCACCTCCAGGCTCTCACCCACGATTTTTTGGAAGCTCGCCACTACACTGTCGCCCAAAATTGTCTTGAGGGTCACCGGAGGCCACAGACAACCACAACTCCCCCTCTCCCCCACAACTTCAAGGAGGGTTACTACCCGGCACTGGCACACAAACATTGTCTGCACTAAAAGGCTCTGCACCCACTCACGTGTGGAGCCTAATGGGTGGGTGCAGTGTGCGTCTTAGCCCATCTGGAATTAGGAAAGCTGGGCACTGTGCTTGGAGGTCTTTGTGTCTGCTGTGGACAGGGTGGGTGTGGGGTGCGTGTTTGCCCGTCCGGGATGGGGAGAGCTGGACACTGTGCTGGGAGAACTTTGTGTACGCTGTGGACTACTGGGTGGATGCGGGGAGGGAGATGCTTATACCTGTGTCCTGGGGCGGAGGATAGGACAGCAGTGCCAGCATGGGCAGTGGTGTCACCCACACACGGTGATGGACCTTCGTTGCACCTAGTTGGGTGCTTTCCTAACATGTGCCAGCGCATGTGCCCTGCCCATCTTGGTCTGGGTCAGCACAATTGTCTTGAGCGTCACCAACAGGCTGTTGCCCAGATTTTGGCGTAATGGTACGATTAGGCAGCCTCAGAGGCATCCATGCATGCTGCCCCTGCTGTTTCCTGTCCATTTCCGTGGTGATTCCATCATTTTCTGAGGTTTCCAGGTTTTCACGCAACCTTCCCTGTGCAGAGCTTTGGTCCCCTGCAAAAAATGCTCGAGTCTTCTATTGACTTCAATGGGGTTTGTTATTCGAAACGAGCACCCGAGCATCGGGAAAAATTCGACTCGAATAACGAGCACCCGAGCTTTTTAGTGCTCGCTCATCTCTAGTAAAGACTAGAATAATATATCAAAAAATCAAATATGCAGTCAAATGTCAAAATCAAATATGCAATCAGTTGTCTGTAAATAGGGATCAACTATATAGTGCAGCATATGAAAAAAGATATTGCAATAAAATAGAGCAGTCCAGGTGTTTCAAACGATCTGATATATCCAAGTTCCAATAGGGAAAATAGTAATAATCAGATAATAAATGTATTTGTCAAATAATGGATATTATAGTCTTAATCCTGTGGTGGATATTAAAACACTAATCCTGTTACCTACAGGATGTTTGTCCAAATATATTTCCTTTTATCTACAGTATATTCAACTGTATCTCCTTTTGATAAAATTAGTATGGCATAATGTCCAGACAATTAATGTGTTGGATAGTACATTACCCCCTCCTTAATGGTTGTAGTAAGATGTTTCCTCTGTCCTTCCCTGTTGCACCGGTCCTCCTGGCAAAGGCGCACTGGCTCCCATTGCGTGCGCTTTCAGCGTTCGGCGTCCCACGTGGCGTCCCACGTGGACGCTTGCTTGTTCAGCAGAGAGGTGCCGGCAAGTTGTATATTGAATAGAAGAGCTGGTTCCTCTCTAGGAGGATGGGGATGGCGTCTTTATTTGTTTGCTAATAAGGAGTAGAGTAATATCTTTCATGAAGAGACATCTCTGTTGATGAAAAAAAAACCTTCAAGTAAATATAAACTACCTCTAAACTGCACAGGTCTTCAATTCTGAATTATTCCCATAGTCTGTAAAGAGCTGTAGATCCTGTCTATTTTGTGGATTTTTAACATGATTTACTAGAAGCACTAACCACTGCTTTAGATTCAGTCAATCTGAACTATTCTTATAGATGACTCTGTATTGTGGATATAACATTGCCAATTTTATAATTTCTTTATTTATAAGCAGCATTGGATAGAAATTTTCCAGTATGTGTCTTTTAAATATGCTCCTAGTCAGTAAAATCCTATCTGCGTGTTTGTCGAGCTCAAAATAATTAAAAATCTGATATTAGTTTTACAATGTGGTTCAGACGCAACACCAACAATCAGATACTAGTGTATTTTTCTCAGCCTTACATAAGAGATTTTTTTGTGCAAATCATATTTTCAGGCTTGGTTAATGTGTTCCTTCTTTTGTGACTAAATCACATCCATTAATTTGAATAATTGTAAGCTTGAGTACAAAGTAAGGCCTGCATTTCTCATACAAGATGGTCCTAGTATGGGGCATGGATTGTAAGAATGTGTTTTGTGGAATGGAATAATTGTGTATATTAAGAAAAAGGAAGCTAAAAAAGGAAGCAACATCAAGAATGTGATAATGTTTCATTTATTGTTCAATTTCTTTCTTGAATGAAAGAAAAGGTGAAAAACAAGCTTCTTTATAATAAATAATAATATTTCTCAATATAATGTGTTTTGTACTACTATATATTCTGTATTACCACTACTACTACCACCACTACCACTGCTACTACTACCACTACTACTACAGTAATAACAACAATCATAAATATACATAATTAGGAGTAGCATCCATTGAGTAATGAAAATCAATAATAGCTTCTATTGATGGGATGCGGATCTGTTGTCTGGTATCAAACTGAAAAAGATTTCAAATTACCCTTTTTGGTTGTCCAAAACCTCTAGTATATGGCTTGCCTAAGCCTTGAACGTAGACTTGCCCTTTTAGAACAGGCTTAAAGAGTCACTGTACTTGTACACAATTTCATTTAATAGAGGATGGTGTAACTAGTAAATTTCTAAATCATCTCATTTAAAAAATATGTTTGCATCCACTTGAACAAAAATCTGTAAAGTCATGGCCACTAGGGGTCTCACTTCCACCTAACTTGCAGTCTGCTGCCTGTTGTCAGGCAAGATCCGTCCCTGTTAACAGACACTCAGAAGACAGCTCACAGGAAATGGGGGAGTGCCAGAGATAGCTGAGATCCTGAGCCTGATAGAAAAACTGTTTCTACACTGATTCTAAACATCACAAGAGCGTACTGCCTTTCTGTAAGTGTGTTTCATCTCTGTCTGTGAGCTCCAGAGCTGAAAACAAACACATTGGGAAGTAAGGGAAGTGAGGTCACTACATACAGTACTGGCAGTTTTAAGAAAAGGGAGACACCCACTGCTTTTGAGAGAAATGCATCTAGCTGTACTGGGAAGAATATAGCTGAAAGACACTTTATGAAGGTCCTTCTCAGTTATGATTGTACAAAGAAGCACAGCCATTATGCATACTTTTTTTTAAAAAGCTACTTTAAAGAAGCAGCGAAGGAAATAACCAGTAAGAAAAATCCTAAAACCATACAAGAACTTCTTCATAATCCATGGAAGGTGACTGACTATATATTACTTTTGCCACTGCTTTAGGCAAATAAAGCAAAAGAAAAATTAATTTGTTCCTTAGTGACAATATACGTATAGAAGATCACAACTGAAGATGAGAATAAAGTGTTAAAGGGTTATTCCCATTACAGTCTTTCAAAGCTGAGATGGCAATAACTTGAGTAAACCTAGGGTAGACGGAAATATAGATATGGTGGGCTTTGCTCTATTGTTTCCATAACTCGCATAGCAATGTGTAGAGTGAGCTACCCTGTGTCTGTACTTCCAGAGAGAAATTGTGTAGATTGCTATACTATGCTGTTTGTGTAGCTTCCATTCACTGCTATGGGAGTTATATAAACAGCATTGAGCAGCCAACGCATACCTAGGTTATTCCTATCTTGTTCATGAAAGGCTGAGATGACAATAACCCTTTAAGAACAATTGTAGATAAGGTATCTCCAAATTAAAGTTTCATTCACTGTTCACAGCTGTCTCAGATAATTAAAAATCCTGGAGAACCCTTTTAATATCTTAAATTAAAACATCATATACTTACCGGTTACTCCAGCGCTGCTCTCTGTGATGCTCCATTTGTACTCATGCTGCTGTTTACAAAGGGAAAAATACAGCAGTGGTGAATTGGCAGGAAAAGGTATGGGACTGCTGCATCCAATAATTGTCTTCAACTGTATACTGCTGAGGAAAGTCATTGGCTGTAGCGGTCACATGTCATATCCCAGTACGGCACTGCTGCTGTTGTAAACAGATAGCAGCTGGAGTACTGTTGGAGCACTGCATGGAACGGTGCTGGAGAAAAGGGGCTAATATATGATGGTTTTCATTTTAAGCTATTGTAGGGGTTGTCTAAGATTTTTAGTTATCTGGGACAATGCCTTTAAGTATTCATTTGCCATGTAGTTTCACCAAAATTCCTAATCAAAACAATGAGCTGTCCATGCAGTGCTCTGACTTGCCAGGTCCTTCACAGCAAGACATATTAATTTTTAGCCTTTCTCTCTCCTCTTTCTGGCTAATAGATAATTCATGCATCATGATTTATTCACAGTTCTCCGGTGGGACATTTCACTATATAGTTTATAAACTGGACAAACACCTTTAATGGCAAATAATTCCACATTTCTGAAAGTACCAAAATGTGTTGGGATCTACTCACCTTCACACTCAACACTCAAAAATATATAAATCGTAGGGCTCTTGCATTCAGGGGCGGAGAGGGAACTTAAAGTAGCTCTAGAAAAAAAATCAAAAGTGTCCCCATTTTGTAGACAGGTCCAAATTAACAGAAGGAGGGGCAACACAAGTAGGTGGGGTCAACAATACCATAGTTCAAAATACCATCCCAGCAGTACCAAATAACACAGCGTGGCACAATATACTGCCCAAAAAAGCTGTCCCTCTGTGGTGGCCATCAATAGTACCATCTTCTGCCCTCCTACTCCAGTTTTCTATGGAGCAAGGGGCTTAGGAGTTGAGGTGCGGCCACAGCAGTTGAATTAAGGAGGGTAAGTGAGATCGCTGGCTGGGTCCATGAGTACCTGATTCTCACAGCGTTAATTACTTTTGAGAGCTCATTATGTAACTGGTCAGTGGCAGAGAGGAGGACTTGGGTGGACCCCTGGGGCATCAGTCGTCCTGGAAATTTCCCTGTAGGGTCTATGGCCAATCTGCCCTTGTATGCATTCCTCCACATGCAGAGCCCTGCATATGGAGCCTCTATGGCAGTGTATGGAGATATAAAACTGAGTATGTAAAGGGATAGTCTTCCCTAGAACTTAAAGGGGTTGTGCTCTGTAATGATCTATACCCAGGAAAGGTTATCAATATCAAAGTGGTGGGGTCTGACTCCTGGCACCCTTTCCGATCAACAGTTTGAAAGGGTCGGGGTATTTGCGCGAGCACTGCATTCTCTTCAATGCTTAACTGCATGCCATTCACTTGAATGGGACAAACAGTTATAATTATACTGAACCACCACTATAAGCTAGACAGAATGCAGTTAAAAGCTGAAGAAGACACAGCACTTGCACAAGCGCCGTGCCCCCTTCAAACAGTTGACTGGCGAGAGTGCTGGGAGTCGGACTCCACCATTTTGATATTAATAGCCTTTCCTGAGGATAGATCATCAATGTCATTACACAGCACAACCCCTTTAGGACAAGTCCTGTGCACTTTTCTGGAAACTCTATTATGGCTTTATAAAAACGGAGCGGACAATATGGTCAAGGACATTAGGCCTAAAGTAATATTTCATCTTGTACTTAAAGAGGCTCTGTCACTAGTTTTCAACATATAGCATTAGATGTATAGGCACATAGGGCTATTAATCCTTTCCTCAAACATACCTTTATTTCCCTGAAGGAATCAGCCATTAGCCTGGAAAATACAGTTTTAAAATGATGGACAGTGCTGTGTAGCCGAACGCGCTGTCGCTTCAGGGTTCAGTGAAGTGACAGCGCGTGCGCACTACAGAGAGAGGGCTTGCAGAGTTCGGCGCTGCAAGCGTAGTGCACACGCGCCGTATAACAGGTCAGTGCGCAGGAGCTGGATTTCAGCGCTAGACCCTCCGGTCTAGCTCTGTCCATCATTAAGCAGGGGGGAAGGTTTATATCAGGCAGGGCGGTGTTAGGAGCAAGAAAGGCGTCGCAGATGCGGTGCTCAGGCGAGAAGAACACGCCTCCGGGTGCTCCGATGCCTCATTAGCATATTTTTAAAAGTGCATTTTGCAGGCTAATGGCTGATTCCTTCAGGGAAATAAAGGTATGTTTAGGGAAAGGATTAATAGCCCTATGTGCCTATATATCTAATGCTATATATTGAAAACTAGTGACAGAGCCTCTTTAATATGTGAGAGAAAATATTTTCTTCAAAATTCCCTATGTCCTTTAATATTTTCATAGAATTCAATAATATAAAGGAACATAAATAAATATTGATTGAAAAAATAGAATATAATTTCTACAATTAAACAAACAAATGTTGAAGTAAATGAATGACATGCAAAGCATGCTTCTAATGAACTCATTGATATGATTAAGGTGGATCTTGGCTTTAAGCTCTTCAGTGCCTCAGGGGCATGCAATGTATTACTAAACCATGCATTACAAGCCCATCTGTCACAGAATAAGAAAAATACAGTATTCATATGCAGCACTGTGGTTCTTGCTATAACCCAGCAGAAATAGGAGTAATCATTGCTTAAAAGAGTAAACTGCTTCCCATTTCA
This sequence comes from Rhinella marina, assembly GCA_900303285.1. Taxonomy (NCBI): domain Eukaryota; kingdom Metazoa; phylum Chordata; class Amphibia; order Anura; family Bufonidae; genus Rhinella; species Rhinella marina. Next base: position 68,418 of record ONZH01020595.1, on the reverse strand, counting down.
TAAACCACCTGAGGTAACTAGACCTCTCTCTTTCAGTTTTTACCTTGAAAAGGAAAATAAAAATGTATAAGGACACTTTTGCGTATTTGTCGGTCAATGTTTATATGATTCCACCATGAATACTATAAAAAGCAACAAAAAACATTGTATAGAAGTGCCTTAGCGACTAAGAGCACCCATGGAATAAATGTAATGCCTCATGTATGCAGTCATGATGTGAAAATCTTTATCCCATTCCTGACCCTGCATTTTCATTTCTTACACTGCCGTCCTAGAGCCATAACTTTTTTTATTTTTCCATTCACATAGCCATATGAGGGCTTGCTTTTTGCTGTACAAGTTGTACATTCTAAGGGCATCCTTTAATATTACATACAATGTAGAGGGAAGATGGAAAAAATTTCAAATGGGACGGAATTGGAAAAAAATGCTATCCACCGCAATTATGTGGGTTTTCGTTTTGGTTCCCTGTGCCTTTCACAACCATTGAATGGCTACCCAATCGCCACATGGGGGAACTGTTCCAGGTCTGGAAGCACAGCACTTCCAGGTTTTGCGCTATGAGATGCCGTGGCCACATTTGACTGTGGCATCTGAGGGGTTAAATTCCTGCTACTGGCGTTATCGATTATTGCAGGCATTAACCCCGGATATCTGCTGTATGAAACAGCAGAAACCTGGCGGCTATGGCACCCATTGCTCTTTGGAGTGAGCACCATCTATAAAGACCCAACTTCAGCCATACTATTACAGCGGAGGTCGAGAAAGTATTAATAGGTCATCTTTTAAAATAGGCCCTAACTGTAGTTATGTATGCTTTTGATTTAATATGAAGGCATATAGATGGTGTTTTCATAAATTAATTGAGCTATCACATGCTGTTTTAAAACTGGTTTGTTCCTTAGAGTGTACCTGAACTTTCAAAAAACTTTTGATATGTCATAGTGACATATCAAAGGTTTTGATCGGTGGGGCTCCTGGCGCTTAGATGCCCACCAATCTCTAAAAAGATGGATTAGAGGTGGTCAGACTATATTTTATAGCGATCAAAAGTTTTTTGTAAGAATACAGTGTAATACGAAACCACCATGTGATGGATCACAGACACAGATGCACCTGCATGTCTATGATACTGAGCCATGGGTACTCCTTGCCCCTCCTTGCAAGTTTTCACGTGCACAAGGACCTATACTCTAAATTACACATATACTGTACTTGTCCACTTATCATCATTCTTATACATATATTGATTTTCAGGCATTTTATTGTTCTGAACTAGGTCTTTTCACAGTGGTTGTGCAAGTTTCATGATATAGGTGACCTATCCTCAGGATAGGTCATCAATAGAGATGAGCGAATTTTTCAAAACTTCGATTCGGCTGGTTCGCCGAATTTTCCGAAAAGATTTGCTTCGATCCGAATAAATTCGTGGCGAATCGCGTTAAAAAACGGCTACTTTCGGGCTGCAGAGAGCCTGGATAGTGGTGTAGAACACTGTGCCTTGCAGTAAAACGCATAGCCGAGCACTCGAGCATAATGTTAGTCAATGGGACTAAACCAGGCACCCCCGCTCGGAAGAGGGGAGGGTGTCTGGTTAATAGGAAAATGTCAGAATCGCGACTTCTCCTCTTTTACTCCTTTCGCTCGTAAAAGTATGCTAATTAACTGAATTTGTACGCATTAGTGCACAATACGTACACATTAGCGTCCAAATGCGTACGCATTAGCATACAAATTCGTACGCATTAGCATACAATGCGTAGCATTAGCGTACAAATCAACATTACAGTGAATACCAGAATTTCGCTCGAGTACACTCGGTGTCCGGTCGAACACCGAGCGGAGCCGATCATAGGCATGCTCGGCCGAACAGCGAGTTCGGCCAAGCATGCTCGCTCAACACTAATAGGGAGTCTACTGTGGTAGTGAAAGAATACTGTGAGCCAGTGTGACACGCACATAACAGGCTTCGCTCTTAGAATCGCTGCACACTTTTATGTATTTGGGCAGTTAAGGGGCCAAAACTCACCAAACAACTCAAGTCTGAACTCAGCCTTACAGGTCAATGTTGGCGCCAGCTATAAAGAATCGTGCAGAGGCCCAAGATCCTACTAGAGTGCCAAAAGCGCACACCTTTTACACCAATTCACTGATTCCACATATATTTCGACAGAACCTGTTCTATAACACGCTTATACAAGCAGAGCCCCCCTAGACAGGTTGGAGATAGCAGTGGCAGCAGCATCAGCAGACTATAGAGTGACACAACGACAGTGTGGCCAGGTGGCAGCAGCATGAGTAGGCCACAGAGTGGCAGAATGACAGACCCTGGAAGTGACAGCAGCAGTGGAAGTAGTAGTACAATTTGGAGGCCACAGAGTGGCACAATTACATAATTTTGACGTAGCAGCAGCTAGGAGACGGCATGTGGAGTCAGCGGCGGCGGCGACAGCAGCATCAGGCCGGAGAGTGGCATGATGACATACCCTGAAGAGCAGACCAAAATAAAATATTCTCGTCCTTTTGGTTAAGATCAACTGTAGCATATGTTCTTATCAGTATCGGGGCTAGTTATGCCAGCGGACGGGAACGTAAGACAGAGGAGGTGCAGTGAAGGCTCCAGCTTTGCCTCGACTGTGACAAAATGTCAGTATTGACCCAAGACGCCAAGAAAGTTCGGAGTTCCATCTTGAGATCGAGCTGACGATCTGCAGGGAGCTGAGCTACCACCTGTGGGAGCCTCTGCCTCTCGCCTCCCCCATGCTCATCGCTGAGTGTCCCTGGGGCCGAAATTGTTTACTTTTAAAAATTCGAGTGTTCAAAACAAGTAGGGTTTCTTGTGTACTTGAGCTGTGAATAATGGAATAGGACTACAGAACGTACCAAAAATTTACGAGTGACATGCTGTGCCGAGCAGAACTACCAAAAAATTCTAATCAATTTACTAGGCCAACGAGTGGCACCATAACAGCAGCTGTAAGAGGCAGCAGCAGTTGAACAACTTTCAAGGCCACAGAGTGGCACCGTAACAGCAGCTGCAAGAGGCAGCAGTCAAACAAATTTCAAGGCCACAGAGTGGCACCGTAACCGCAGCTGCAAGAGGCAGCAGCAGTCGAACAAATTTCAAGGCCACAGAGTGGCACCGTAACAGCAGCTGCAAGAGGCAGCAGTCAAACAAATTTCAAGGCCACAGAATGGCACCGTAACAGCAGCTGCAAGAGGCAGCAGTCAAATACATTTGCTAGGCCACAGAGTGGCACCGTAACAGCAGCTGCAAGAGGCAGCAGCAGTCGAACAAATTTCAAGGCCACAGAGTGGCACCGTAACAGCAGCTGCAAGAGGCAGCAGCAGTCAAACTAATTTTAAGGCTAAAGAGTGGCATCGTAACAGCTGCTGCAAGAAGCAGCAGTCAAACAAATTTCAAGGCCATAGAGTGGCACCGTAACAGCAGCTGCAAGAGGCAGCAGCAGTCGAATATATTTGCTAGGCCACCGAGTGGCACCGTAACAGCAGCTGCAAGAGGTAGCAGTCGAATACATTTTAAGACCACAGAGTGGGAGAGGCAGCAGGAGTCGTACTAATTTTAATGAGACAGAATGCAACATATCGTAGAGTGGCACAATTACATAATTAAGAGGTAGCGGCAGCTAGGACCCAGCAAGTGGAGGCGGCGGCGGCAGCAGCATGAGTAGGCCACAGAGTGGCACAATTACATAATTTGGAGGTAGCGGCAGATAGGACACAGCGTGAGGAGGCAGTGGCAGCAGCATGAGTAGGCCACAGAGTGGCACAATTACATAATTTGGACGTAGCAGCAGCTAGGACACAGCGTGTGGAGGCAGCAGCAGCAGCATACCATAGAGTGGCACAATTACATAATTTTGATGTAGCAGCAGCTAGGAGACGGCATGTGCATGCTAGGAGGCGGCAGCAGCATGAGTAGGCCACAGAGTGTCACATTTACATAATTTGGAGGTAGCGGCAGATAGGACACAGCGTGTGGAGGCGGCGGCAGCAACATGAGTAGGCCACAGAGTGGCACAATTACATAATTTGGGCGTAGCGGCAGCTAGGACACAGCGTGCGGAGGTGGTGGCAGCAGCATGAGTAGGCCACACAGTGGCACAATTACATAATTTGGACGTAGCGGCAGCTAGGACACAGCGTGTGGAGGCGGCAGCAGCATCATCAGGCCACAGAGTGGCATGGTGACATAGCCTGGAGGTGACAGCAGTAGCAGCATGAGGAGAACTGATTGTTGAGGTGGCAGAAGCATCAGAAGGCTACATATTGGGTCAGTGACAGAGTGGAGAGGTGGGTGGCAATACCAGTCACTGGTAAAGATGCTGAGTGGTAGAAGGAGCAGCTGGCAGATGTGTGGCATCAGGCTGGTGGCAGCATCATAAGAGTGGCTGAGGCAGGTAGCCTGAATAATACAGTCTCATTTGTCAAGGTTTGGGTGACGCATCATGGCTGATGTAATCTGATGCATCAGGCGTTGGTGGGTAGAAATCCTGACTGATCCACGCCTGATTCATCTTGACAAAGGTGAGTCTTTCCACATTTTGGAAGGACAGGCGAGTTTTCCTTGGGGTAACTATGGCCCCCGCCGCACTGAACACCCGCTCTGATGCCACACTACTAGTCGGGCAGGACAGCTTCTCTGCAAACTCGGCGAGTTGCGGCCACAAATCCAGTTTGGCTGCCTAGTAGTCCAGCGAATCTTCAATGTGGGGTGGCAGGGTGCTGTCCAAGTAGGCCACCACCTGCTGGTTCAGGGTCTGCTCCTGATCTACCTGCTGCTGCTGCTGGTATTTTCTGCACTTGGCGGGTGAAGAAAGCTGCTCATCAGCGACTCCAGACTCAAGTTGCTGCTGATCGAGCTGGTATTGCTCCTAACCCCCGACCACCCACAGCATCCGTGGCAGCGGTACGTGAGCGCTGAGGGACCCCCCCGGTCAGACCTGCGAGAGGGTGGGCGATGATGCAGATAGGCAGCAGCCAACTGACTACATAGGATGTCTCTATAGTACTTCAGTTTGTCCTCACTCTCAGCAGGTGAAAAGACATTTTAGACCAGTAGCGAGGGTCCAAGAGGGTGGAGAGACATAAGTCATCCCTCTGCCGGATGGTGACTACTCGGCTGTCACTACGTAAGCAAGTGAGCATGCATCGGGCCATTTGCACAAGTGACTCGGAGGGACTCCCTGCCTCCAACTCCACTGTATACTGCCATGGTGTCTCTGGGTCATCTGCCTCATCTCCCTCTACCTCCTCTGGCTGCTCCTGCTCCTCCTCATTTGTCACCTGGGTAGAAAAACCACTAAATGCTTGTTCCAATGTCCTCCTCCTCCTCCGGTTCAGCCCCCACTGGACTCATGTGGCCATGAGATGCAGCCTCCACATCTCCAGTCCCCTGACCAGAAAGATTTTGCAACATCTGTTCCAGGACATGAAGCAGTGGAATGACGTTGTTCATACTGTAGTCCTGGCAAATGACAAATAATGTGGCCTCCTCAAAGGGCCTGAGCAAGCGGCAGGTGTCACGCATGAGCTGCCACTGGCTGACATCAAAATTACACAGGGGAGTACTCCTGTCCGCTTGGATCATTAAGAAATCGTTTATGGCCTTTCTCTGTTCGTACAGTCGGTCCAACATATTGAGGGTAGAATTCCAACAGGTGGAAACGTCACATATCAGCCTATGTTGGGGGACGCCATTCTGCCGCTGCAGCTCAAGGAGGGTGTGCTTGGTGGTTTAGGAATGGATGAAGTGCATGCAAAGTTTCCTGGCCATTTTTAGAAGGTTTGGCAGTTGGTTATATGACTTGAGGAACCGTTTTGACAACCAGATTAAATACGTGTGCCATGCAGGGCGCATGGCTCAGCCCTCCTTGGCGCAGCGCGGACACCATGTTCTTTCCGTTATCTGTCACCATGGTTCCGATTTTTAGTTGTCGCGGAGAAAGCCAGCAATCGATTTCTTCTTTCATGACGCGGAGCAGTTCCTCCCCTGTGTGACTTCGTTCGCCCAGGCAAACCAGGCGTAGAACTGCGTGACACCGCCGTGCCCTGCACATGTGGTACGCTGGAGGAGCGCTATGACTTGGCCCTGCAGTGGAGGCTGAGGTGGTGGAGAAGGAGCCGGACATTAGCGCAGGATCAGCAGTTTGACAACGAAGAGGAGAAAGTGGCGTCACCTGTTCAAGTTGCTCGTGTGGCTGGGCAGGAAGCACATTGACCCAGTGGGCTGTAAAGGACATATACCGGCCTTGACCATAGTTACAACTCCACACGTCGGCGCTGCCATACACTTTGGCAGACACCGACAGGCTCAAGGACTGGCCCACCTTCTCTTCTACATATTTGTGCAGGGCTGGGACTGACTTTTTGGCATAGAAATGACGGCTTGGAACTCTCCACCTCGGCTCGGCACAAGCCATCAGTTCTCTGAACGGTGCAGAGTCCACCAGTTGAAAAGGGAGGAACTGCAGCACGAGCAACTTGGACAGGAGCACAGTCAGCTTCTGCGCTGTAGTATGGCTGGACGCGTACTGCTGTCTCTTTTCAATCACCTCGGTGAACGACGGCTGCCGTAATGAGTGGCGAGGAATAAGAGGAGGAGGAGCAGGAGCATCTGGAGCGGTAGATAATGACAGACAGCTCCCTTCGGCAGAGGCGCTGGAGCCTTGACTGCCACATCTGAGCCACGGTTCTCCCAGGCCACTTTGTGGTGACTCTGCATATGTTGGCGCAGGGTCGGCGAATAAAGCTGCAAATAGTTATTTAAAATTAACAAACCCACAATCACGGATTCAGTTTTTTTGGCAAGTCAACTTCACTGACTACATTAGCACAATATCACGCTTTTCTGTTTGGATGGCGAATAACGCCACAAATAGTTATTTAAAACTAACAACCCCACAAACACGGATTCACTGTTTTTTTGGCAAGTCAACTTCACTGACTACATTAGCACAATATCACGCTTTTCTGTTTGGATGGCGAATAGCGCCGCAAATAGTTATTTAAAACTAACAACCCCACAAACACGGATTCACTGTTTTTTGGCAAGTCAACTTCACTGACTACATTAGCACAATATCACGCTTTTCTGTTTGGATGGCGAATAACGCCACAAATAGTTATTTAAAACTAACAACCCCACAAACACGGATTCACTGTTTTTTTGGCAAGTCAACTTCACTGACTACATTAGCACAATATCACGCTTTTCTGTTTGGATGGCGAATAGCGCCGCAAATAGTTATTTCAAACTAACAACCCCACAAACACGGATTCACTGTTTTTTGGCAAGTCAACTTCACTGACTACGTTAGCACAATATCACGCTTTTCTGTTTGGATGGCGAATAACGCCGCAAATAGTTATTTAAAACTAACAACCCCACAAACACGGATTCACTGTTTTTTTGGCAATTCAACTTCACTGACTACATTAGCACAATATCACGCTTTTCTGTTTGGATGGCGAATAACGCCGCAAATACTTATTTAAAACGAACAAACCCACAAACACGGATTCACAGTTTTTTTGGCAAGTCAACTTCACTGACTACGTTAGCACAATATCACGCTTTTCTGTTTGGATGGCGAATAACGCTGCAAATAGTTATTTAAAACTAACAACCCCACAAACACGGATTCACAGTTTTTTTGGCAATTCAAGTACACTGAAGTATTTAGCACTATATGGCGCTTGTCTATTTGTATGGCGAATAACGCCGCAACTATTTCTTTCACATTTACAAGCTGCCAATCACGGATTATATATGTTTTTCCCCAAACACAACCCAAAAGATATTTTTTTTAAAGTGTTTTTTTATTATTATTATTTTTTTTTTTATGTACCCCAAACAAGGCTCTGACCCTCTTACTGCATTGCAAAAGCGACACTAGTAGTGCTTCTTTGAATAAAGCACCCCAAAACAGCCTTTAGAACAGAGTGCAGTGCTGTATAACAGGCTAACCCCTATGCCCACTCACTGCTGCTCAGTGTACCAGAATAGCGATTTCACTGCCTGATTTTCTGTCTAGAAATCGTCCCTCTCCTATCCCTGCAATTCAGATTATCTATCCCTGATCTCCTCATTTATTTTCTTTAGTTTTTCTTTCACTTGCCCTATCTCTCCTGACGTCTGTCTCTGGTCTAAAATCAATAGCAAATGGCTGATTCCAGTGCTGCAGAGCTATTTATAGGGCTGTGACATCACAGGACCTGGCTGGCTGCTAATTGGCTACATGTCTGCATGTGATCGCATTGTGGGTGTTTACTTCTTTGTCCCAGAAATCCTTCCCCTATGTCATGCCATGTGCTTGCGGCCATTTTAGGGAGAAAAAAAAAAGATTTGTTACTATGAATCGCCATGAAATTCGCTTTCGTTGCGAATCGAATTTTCCATAAAATTCGTAACGAATTCCACTTTGTCAGCTTCGACTTCGAATCAATATCAGATTGACGGTGGTCCTACTCCCGACATCCTCACTGATCAGCAATTTGAAGGGGCTGCAATGCTCATGCGAGTGCTGCATCCACTTCAATCTTTAACTACACACCGTCTAAATTGTAGTGGTGGTACAGCATCATTACAGCTTTAAGTGAACAGGAGAAGAAGCTGTAATTACACTGCACTGGTGCTACAATCTAGACCAGGAGTGCACAACCTTTTCTGGTTGGGGGCCACATTGTCAGTCTGAACCAAGTCCAAGGGCCGAAAATAAAATTTGAAAAGGTATTACCAACTGAAATATTGCATTTATGGCATATTGAACATACAGTACATATCACAAATGTCTAGTTATACTTCCATGAAAAACATGAAAGATATATGTGAGCAGTGACAAGACATACACGTCTGTTACTAGCTGGTTGGGGGCCACACAGGATGGTATCAAGGGCCGCATGTGGCCCCAGGTTGTGCACCCTTGATCTAGACGGTGTGCAGGTACACAATGATGAGGACATAGCGCTCTGAAACAGCACATTGGTGAGATTGGTAGTAGTCAGACTCCCACCAATCTGATATGATGTCCCATTCTGAAGATAGGCCATGAATATTATGACACGGCAAGAGCCTTTTCCCTGCTTACAGGTCAGTAGATCATGTAATAAACCGTGGATATCACCATTTTTTCTATTTGTCTCAAGTATAATAAGCTGTATCACATTCTAATCTGGTAGAATTTGTACATCTACATTTATATCTATGAATTCCAGTAATAGTAAACACTAATAACAGTAAATTCCCAGAAAAACAATAATAAGCTTGTAATATCTAAGAAAACACAGCAAAATTATTTTCTGGTGCTATACCAAAAATGAGATCTGATTATCGCAAGAAGGACAAGGTGTAATCAGCATTCAAGATGAGATAAATGAAGTATTTGCTGAATTTCAAAGGCTAATTTTAAATCATCAGAAGAAACAAATTTCATAAACTTGAATGCAATTTGTTCTTTTGTAAATAAATGCGGTATGAAGTATATCAACAGAAAAACAGCCATAGCAATAAAGTCACTTGTGACCTCCATTTTTATACTTTATGTGGATAGAACAGAATCAAAGGAATCTGTCGGGTGGTTTATGATGCCCTATCTGAGAGTAGAATGAGAGAAGCTGAGGCATGTGATATACAGATTTATATGATTTGGAGCAGGGTTTCTGAGTAAAGAGCCGAGCTTAGAAAATCCTGACTGGACTCCTAGAAGAGACAATAAGAGTCCTGATTACTCTACCGACCAACACACAGGGATTGACAGCTTTCTCTGTACACACTGACAGAGAGAGCGTTGTCATCATGCTGGTGGCGGGTTAATCAGGACTCTAACTGTCTCTCTATGGGAGGGTTTTCTAGGCATGTTCTGTGACCTGCGCAGAGGTCATTGTACAAGGAAAGAATAGATAAGATCTGACAATAACCCATTGTGAATGGAGGATCCTGTCTTATCTATTCACAGAGGTGATATCATTACAGGTAGAGATGAGCGAATCTATTCGCTGATTCGTTGATTCATATCGCTCCGTTAAGATTCGAAAATGTTCCTAAGGTTTTCTACGCATTCGTTACGTACTTGTCCGATAAATTGTACGCTAATGCTATGTATAAGTTACTCTATACACTGTTGCGTGGGAATTCAATTACTTAGCGAACTTTTACTGTTAGTTCGTTATTCATGCACAAAAGCCCGGGAAGAAAGTGGTCACCTGACCTAGTGGGCAGGGCTTGCTCTGATTGGCTCAGGCTCAGTAAGCCAGTGATGCATCACTTCTGCTGTGATGGCTGGGACGAGCAGAAGCACTGTCTGTGAAGTTCTGAGACACTGAGGCCTGTGTTGTTGAAATTGGGGTGTAATTGTTCAGGGAATCCATATTACACATCAGGGATACTGCAGGGCAAGTGCAGGGCCAGTGCAGGGCTAGTAATTAATCAGGCAGGGAGAGAGAGACAGGGAGAGAGATAGGGAAAGAGACAGGGAGAGAGACAGGGACAAAGACAAAGATCAGCTGCAGGGCCACAGAGTCAAGTGAAAAATGGCTGGAATGGGTAAGAAAAAGGGGACCAGTTCCAGCCAGACCTCGAGCTTTAAAAAAAAGGAGAAGGTGGCACAGGGCAGCACTGCCAAAGAACCTGTAGCTGGAGCTTCTACTTGTAGTATTCGCAATACTTGGCCGGTGTTCCACCGGGCTAACCCACCAAGGCGCAAAATTGTAGTGGAGAAGAAAGTGAATGAAGTAGTGGAGTGGATGGCACGCTCATCTCAGTCTCCGGATGATCTGATGTCATCTGCTGATCCATATCCATATCCATATGTATCCAGGGGTCAGACTCAGAACGTTCCTCCTGCTCCACCATTCCTCTCCAGCAAAGCCCATCATTTTTGTACGCAATTTGTGCGCTCATGCGTACGTGTTCAAAGAAGTTGCGTACCTTTTAAAACTGAACGTTCGTTATTAGTGCGCGAATGTTCGCAAAACGCCACATAATAACGTATGATTTGTACGCAGATTCGTCGAATAGATTCGTAGAATATACAAATCTTATGAAAAGTTTGACGAATGTTCGGCAAATAAAAGTTTGAATGATTCGCTCATCTCTAATTACAGGCAGGATTGGAGTAATATATAATTTCAGTAAAGTGCTCTGTACAGACCAATAATTGGCGCCTATTATTAGGCTTAGTAGCCAGTGCAAAAATGCAGACATGTATGTTTTTTGTTTAAATATAGATATTTATATGGAAATAACATTATCAAAAATTCTTTCAAAATATGTTAAACATAAAAACGTGATTTCAACAATAGGTCATCTTCTGATGATACATTCCCTTAAATCACATTAGACAATACTGAATTCATTGAGCACTACTCTCAGTGTTTTACAGAAACAAATATAAGCCATTTTAACACTGTGTTGATTTTCTCTGCCATTTTGCGCTGATTAATCTCTTAATATACCTTTATAGCTGCCAAAGCTAATTTTTCTGAATATGCGGATCCTGCTTTGTTGCTGAGTTCAATCTATAAGCAGCCTGCAGAAAGCTCATAAAGGGATTATACAAGATTTTGTAAAATTAGGCAGAGAGTAGGGAGTAATATTTTATTTTAAAAAAGCTTACCTTTAAAATGTCTCTTGCTGCAGCCCCAGTCCCCACCGGGCTTGTATTAATGATGTCACATTCATCATTCCTATGACTGCTACAGCCAATCATTGGCCTCAGTGGTCATGTGTGTATAAATGGCAGATCATAGAAACCATCAATGGCCCAGTGGAAATAATAGTAGCAGGAACCAGAGCAACAGCATCGGACCAGCAGGATATTTTAAACATCATAGAGGGTTTTTTTCTTTAATTATACACTGCCCTCTGCTTCTTGCCAAATTTTTACAAAATCTTGAAGAACCCTTTTACCACTTAAGGACTGGGCCAATTTTGATTTTTAAAAATATTCTAAATAACTTTTTCAAAATTTACTCTTCGCATAGCAATATGAGGGCTTATTTTTTGTGGGATGTTTTTGAATTTACCAAAGGGTGTATTGGAAAATAGCCCAAAAAATTATTTTAGAGTGAAATTAAAAAAAAAAAAAAAAAACACAATTTCACCATGGTTTTTTGGGCTTTGTTTTAGAATGTTCACTCGAAAAATGACATGACAACCTTATTCTGCAGGTCAGCATGATTACAGCAATACCAAAGTTATATTGTTTTTTTTATTATTGTTTTACTACTTTTAAAAAAATAAAAACTTTTAAAAAGTTAACATTTCTATATTCTGACACTCAGAACGTTTTTTTATATTTTTGTTTACAGAGCACACAAGAAATTTTATATATATATATATATATATATATATATATATATATATATATATTTAATAGTTCAGACATTTTTGGAAGAATTGGTACCAATGATGTTTATTTATTTCCATGTATTTTTATATGTAAAATCGGGAAAGTAGGTGATCTTAATGATTAATTTTCTTTTATATTAAAAAAACAAAACTTTTTTTACTGTTATTTGTAGCCCCCTTAGGGGACTTAAATATGCTTTCTTCAGATCGTTTGTACAACAGACATTTGGCAGGGATTTTAGCATGCTTCTTGCTTAGCCAACAGCTTAACAGGCAGTCTTCTATGGCAGGCTTGGGAGCCTTCACAAGGTCCAAGGCTTTCTTAACACCTGATCAAAGCCCTGTAATGTAGACTTTTCCCTCTAATCATTCAGATGCTGTGGTTGCCATTGGCCTTGGCATTTGAGGGGTTATATGAATGGGATCAGAGTCATCTTCAATCCCGATCACTGCCAGTGAGTAGTATTATATAGCCAACATGTGCCATATAGGGAGCAGAGTCAGCTTGTGAGCCTGCTTCATACATCCCCTTAATGCAAATCATGTACATGTATGTAATTTAGTGTTAAGGGGTTAAGATTCTCCAGGTGGCAACTGGAATTCACAATGAAAAACAATAAAATTTAGGTGTATACTGGAACGATCTCAACAACAACAAAAAATACAACAATCGCATGTCATTCAGTTACTAAATGCTTTAACTACTCAATAATTGATCATTTTGCTCAACTTTTACAATTTTTCACTTGATTACCTACTTGTGTAAAGGGGCCTTAAGGATAAGCCATTAATGGTATAGTTCCCTTAAAGGGAACCTGTCATGATGAACATGGTATCAGAACTAAGAGCAGTATGTTATAGAGCAGGAGGAGCTGAGTAGATTGATATGTAGTTTTGTGAGAAAAAATTCATTATAACTTGTAATTCATTTATTTAGGTTCCTGTTCATACTGGGCTTTGAAATCAAGGAGGTGGTCCTATCAGTGATTGACAGCTATATGCACAGCTATAGAGGGAAGGCTGTCAATCACTGATAGGACTGCCTCCTAGACTTCAAAGCCCAGAATGAGCAGGAACCGAAATGAATGAAATACAAGTTATACTGAACAGTTTCCACAAAACTAAATATCAATCTGCTCAGCTCCTCCTGCTCTATAACATGATGCTTGCAGCTTAATTCACATTTTCATAGTGACAGGTTCCCTTTAAAATATCTAATATAACACTTTACTGAAGATATATACTGTAGTATCTTATCATCTCACAGGAGAGTATATGGGTTTATTTTATTTAAAAATAGTATATACAAATAGTAATAATAGTAATACAAATGGATATACTGGATGATGAAAAAAAACTTCGACGAACAGCAGATGCATTCTTTTAAAAAAGTGCAAAATTATAATAGCAAGTGTGAATATATTACATTCCATGCAGAAGTGCATATGCTGGGATTATCCAGCTAATAAATCCCAAATATAGACATTTATATAAAGAATATTATAATGAACCAGACCTGCCATACATTCATTTATTACTTACAAACAGCACGCTACCAGCCTTATTATAATGTATGTCCAAACCTATTATTGTACTGTTTATTTTATGTAAGCCTTTAGAATATAACCTTAATGTTTAGTCCATAATTGATGTATTCCATGCTATTATCCAAGCTAAGTATAGTTCAGCAGGTGATAATTAAAACCTGTATTTCTAGGCTCAGTCTTCATTTATAAGAAGCCTTTAAGAATCGGTATACATTTTTCTATTTATATCTTTCATATTTCTCCAAGGATGTCAAGGTGAAAATATTGTATGTCAGCAGTTGTCAAGAAGCAAGCAACGTTATCCAGTTTATCAAATGCAATGTAATGGAGGAATAAATATATCAAGAGAGATAGGAAGAATGCATGCATTTAAGTTTTAGATGGTAACAAAAAGCATTGTTCTAATGTACAAAGAAAGCAAATATACGGATAATTCTCATTGTAACTAATGGTGATAAACAGGATTGCGAGTAATATAATGAATGAATAAAAGAGATAAGGACGAACATCGCCTTTGTTCTTCCTGTGTGTTCCAAACACATTAAAGCGACAATTAAACTTAGCACTAATCATCCTAACATAATAAATGTTATTGCTTGCCTGGGCACAGTGTAATTTTTGCTTCATTAATAACACAGTCTCCGTACATGCATTGTGTATATGCAGATTATACAAAGATAATTGCCAAATGACAATGGTTTTAAAGCTGAAAACATCTATAGCTTACAGCCCAATAAATAAAAGCTGTTGCGTAGTTCTATTGAATGGTATATTTGAAATAAGATATCTTTTAAACAGGTCCTGTCATCTGGCACGTGACCCTGAAATAAAAGAATACCATAAGGCTTGACTAATAAGACCTTTCTACAATATAAACCCACTGATTTTAGAAAAATGGTTTATGGAATTAAAAGTTTCCCTTTATATACAACCTTAGGCCTGTACAGAGTCTGTAGGACTGCACACAAAGGCCAATATACTGTATAATGTGTCTTCGGCTAGATCTTCCTAAAAAGTGGCACACAGTGGTGCAGTTTTAGCACAAATTAGTGCAATTACAGTTTTCTCTTATTTATTTTTTTTCAACTTGTTCAAAAAGGGAGTGGGGATTACTATAAAGAGGTGTAAGGGCAAGGGGCATGTCCTAACATGTGCTATTTCGCACCAAAATTGTACAAGAATTCTGGCCTAACATTCTGCCTTACAGTAAGCCAATCAATAGTTTGGATAGAGCTTGACAAAAGTGTCTATCACCCAGGCTGAGCACCTATGATAAACTTAGTGCAGGTCTAGACAGCCTGACTAAATTTATACCATCTACAGGTTTAGTAGTCTACCCCAGAATCCTAAGGGCCCATTCACATGACCGTATTATTACGGGTCTGTAAAAATGCGGGCCTGCAATACTACACACAACCGGGAGCCCCATTGAAAATGCCTATACTTGTTCGCTGTTGCGGACAAGTATAGGACATATTTTATTTTTTTAGGCCCACTCTCATAGAAGTGAATGGGGTCGCATCTGTTCTGCAATAGTGCGGAATAGATGCGGACTCATTCACATTGTCGTGTGAATGGGCCCTTTGGTCCACTACTATAGTACATGACACTGAATCCTATAGAGAATACCACATTTTATTCCAACAGTTTCTTAATGCAATTATGAAATCTATTATTTCGTATGAAAATAGGCTACTGTGGTCATCATATTATACAATTCTTCCTAAAACAGTCCATATATATTAGATATTTCATTTAATATCCACTGAAAATCTAATGTCTAATGTTGGAGGATGACAGATCAATTCGCCCTATAAGACGCACTTGCACATAATGCGCACCTAGGTTTTAGAGGAGAAAAATGAGAAGAACAAAAACAGTTTTCATTAGACCTTAGATCAGACCACCAATAAGAACCCCAATATTAATCAAACCTCACCTCAATGTCTCAGTCAGACCCCCAGTGTTAATATAACCCCCAATTGAACCTCATCTTAGACCCTCAATGTTAATAAGACCCCATTCAGACCTCAAATCAGTCCCCCAATGTGAATAAGACCCCCAATTGAGGCCTCAGATCAGCCCCCAATGTGAATAACCCTATTTAGACCTCAGGTCAGACCCTCAATGTGAATGAATCCCATTCAGAACTCAGTTACGACCTCCATGCTAAGAGCAGATAAAAAAAAAAATCAACTTACCTCTCCTGCTCTGGGTGCTGCTGCAGCTCCTATCATCCAGCACTCTACCTGTTCTTTCTGTCGTACTGTGACATATGAGGTCACAGAGTGCCGAAATCCACATGCTGTGCACCCTGAGGAAGCCGGACGTGCCGGCGATACGCGTGGGGTGTCTTGTCCCACCCAGGTTGCCACACTAAGCTCGGAGTTTTTATCTGCATAATACCTTTTTTGGTATCAGGTATTATATTTTTTTGTCTGATGCTGCATGACCATTTCTCTTTCATATTTACTATGGTTATATATTGAGTTGGTATTGTTCCGGAATTAATATGTTTGAGTTGTATTGCTAACTCTGGTGGCCCCTGTGTTTGTGCCTATTATACCATATGGGCACTTGGTACATTGTATACAGTTTTTAACATTTGAGTGTTACTGTTTGTCCAATAAAATTTTTTTTTTACTTTTTAAATTTTGGATGTGCATTGTGATTTGGCTTTCTTTGGCCTTCCTGGCCTCTTGGGTCTATAGAGCCTGCAGAAGAAGACTGGGAAGCAGTGACTAGAGAGCCTGGGGAGTGCTGCATTTATTGCTTCCTGGTCCTCCTGTACTAATGAATAAACCCCATAAAATGCACTGAAATTTTCTCCTTACATTGGGGGGGGGGGGGAGTGCGTCTTGTAGTGCAAAAAATACAGTAGGTGCTTCCTGACCAATTCTTGTTCACATTGAGATATGAGAATTAAAAGCTTTTGGAAACATTTAATTTATATTTGTGATCAACTTTAGACCCAAAATTGTTGGATGTCCTCATATATTTTTGGGGCTAGAACAGATTTTATGTATAATAGAATGTATTTGCTGGATTAACGGATTAATTTCCTACATCCAACCACGTGTCATGGAATGAGAAAATACGTTTTCTAAACAATTTTTCAGACATATGAAAGAAAATATGGAATATCAGTGTTGCCTTTCAAAGAGTCTTCCATGAATAACTGATGCCCTATTCTTAAAGGGATTGTGTCATCAGCTGATTTTGCAAGTAATTGACGACCAGCCAAGCTTTTCCTCTGCATTGGCCATTGTAGGGGAAATTTAAGGCTGTATTAGACTGGCAGATTGTTTGCTAGATGATTGCTAATGAGCGTTCCTGGTAACGCTTCTTAGCAATGAACTGGTAGTGTAATACTGCTGCTGCCACAAATGCTTGTTTATCTGGCAATCTAAATCTTTCAACAGTTTCAAAAATCATTTTCTGGTGGCAGATCACTGTGTCTAATCATGATTTGCTGCTGGCAAACAGTGATTCATTATAGGGAAGAGCGACGGCATTAGGTTATGCTCCTCCCCATACTGACAAGATTGCTACATCTAATAGCAGCGGTCTCCTCCACTGACGAGCAGGCAATTGCAAGAGCTTTTAGTATTACATGGCGACCAATCAGATGTTGGGCTGTCTTTGTACTGCAAGGTTAGCTCAACTCCACCTGAACAGTCACTTTTCATAAAAGGCAGCTCTCCATTCTGAAAGGGGTCCCACGTGAGACAGGAGTTGTCTTTATGAGATAACCACTTTAAGATGGCTGTTAATGTGTGATTGGTAAGAATCTAACCCTAAAACTCAGCAGAACAAAGGGAGCAGAGCTGCAGTTCCTACTGTAGCACAGTTGCACTGGATAAAAATTTAAGAGCCCATTGCACTGCATTGGTGCAACCCCTTCATTCTGCTGATCATTTGGAGTCCCCAATTGGTTACCTATTGATCGTCTATCCTAAAAACAGACCATCAATAGTTATTTCCTATAAAAAAAAAACACTCTAAATATCATAAAGAATAGTATAGTATAATTGAATTGATTTTTCTTTTTTCTTTTGATTTCTTTACTATATACTATACACACACTATAAATTATTGTTATGTATGCATTGGAAACATTGTACAGCATTTAATGTTTCTTTTCTAGATTCAAGGTAACAGTTATACAATGGTTATGGTTTACAAAATGTACAGTATACTCCAATACAGAAACTTGAGTAATAAAAATTATTTGCCAAGCGTGACAGGATTTACTGACCATACATTCCTTCACTCAGGTTTTACGGAGACAAAATAGAAGACATGTTACACATTCTAAAACACGTAGAAAATAATACATCAGATCAGCAATTCTGAAGTGAGAAAAGAAATTCTAAGAAATGATAAATGACATTAGCTTTTTTTTGTAGAGCTGGAATATAGAGAGCTCTGTAATGTTGGCACTAAATCTTTGATGGCTTTTCATGAACAGATATTTCTTTACTTGTAAAAATGAATTGCAGCGTGGGCACTTAAGGATTTCAGATGTTAAACAAATTGGATATGGACAAAGAAAGGAAATATATAGCATCGCTATTCAAACTTTTTCATTCAGAGGATACAATTGCGCGTTATGTTACTTCTACTGAGAGCAGGCTTAAGACATATTTCTTTTGAAGATACTTTAAAGTTATTTCCATTGAAAAAACAAGAATAAAATTTTTTTTTTGACTGATTTAACATAAAAGTAACGTAATATATAACAACCATCCTCTTTTTCTGATGTTCTTCCTGAACACCAAATACCAATGAAGATAATACTAAACATTAACAGCCCACAACCATTACTAGAAAGAGAAAGGTGATCAGCCAGTTGCAAGGTGGTCATTCAGTAGACATCTCAAGGCTGTAATGTCTTTGGTGAACCTGTGGATGCCCACATGAATGACTTCACCAGAAAAGTGACATTTGCTCATCTTCAGCTTGTAAGATTATTCTATAGTATTTGATGAAAATCCAAGCTGATAAGTTTTATTGATATTTGCCCTTTTATTTTTTAAAATAACATGGGATCATTTAAAAGTAAAGGTTTATTTACGGACCCAGATGGAGTCTCCAAAAATTTGCTATGAGGCCCAGTATTTTCTAGTTATGCCACTGGATAGCTGTCAACCGAATGATTGGTCATCAGCTATTGAATGTGTATGGCCTCCCTTGGTTTTGCCAGACCTGTGGATGGAAGCATACTTTCTAGAGATGAGCGAACATGCTCGTCCGAGCTTGGTGCTCGTTCGAGCATTAGGGTATTCGTACATGCTCGATACTCAGACGAGCATATCGCGATACTCGAGGAAATGGCATCTTCCTCTTCCTGCATGTTAGGTGCCTTTTTCTCAGCCAATCAACATGCAGGAGAGTCTTTGGTACCTCCTAGCATCACGTGGGACCCCTACAAGTTGCTAGCAGGGATTGGCTGGCCAGATCAGATGACCTGGGAATATAAGAATCTGGTCCCGCGCTGCTCGCCTAAGACGCCGCCTGCATGAGATTATGGATAGAGCTGCTGTCTATCAGGGAGAGTGCTAGGGCCTCAATTTAGATGTTAGTTAGGCAGGAATCATCCTCAAAGAACCCAACAGCCCTTCTAAGGGCTACAAGCACCTTTTTTTTTGGTCTCCTCCAGGCTGCTGGCTGGGACTTGTAGTGCAGCTACCACCATCTTGGCTGCACACTGTGCACAGCGACTGGTGGCAGATAGGGGACAGCACGTGGTCCACACAGACCCCAAAGAAATTGCCCAAAGTCCTCTCAGTACTCATTTTTGCTGCTGCTGCTGTACCTTGGCTTGCTGGGATCTGTAGTGCAGTGTAGGGAATACGTTTTTTCTCTCATTTATATATACTGCAGTCCAGTGAACAATTATGTAGTGTGCTGTACAGTAGCGTCAGTCTAGGGAATATGATTTTTCTCTCAGTTATATATACTACAGTCCAGCGAAAAATTGAGTGGTTTGCGGTACAATAGCCACCATTTAAAGACTACGTTTTTTCTCTCAGTTATATATGCAGTACAGTGCAGTGAACAATTCTGTCATGTGCTGTACAGTAGCGTCAGTCTAGGAAATACGTTTTTTCTCTCAGTTATATATACTACAGTCCAGTGAAAAATTGAGTGGTTTGCGGTAAAATAGCTGCAGTCTAAAGACTACATTTTTTCTCTCAGTTATATATACTACAGTGCAGTGAACGATTCTGTTGTGTGCGGTACACTAGCCAGAGTCTAGAAAATACATTTTTTCTCTCAGTTATAAATACTACAGTCCAGTGAAAAATTGAGTGGTTTGCGGTAAAATAACCGCAGTCTAAAGACTACATTTTTTCTCTCAGTTATATATACTACAGTGCAGTGAACAATTCTGTCGTGTGCTGTACAGTAGCGTCAGTCTAGAAAATATGTTTTTTCTCTCAGTTATATATACTACAGTTCAGTGATAAATTGAGTGGTTTGCGTAAAGTAGCCGCAGCCTAAAGACTACGTTTTTTTCTCTCAGTTATATATACTACAGTGTAGTGAACAATTCTGTTGTGTGCGGTACACTAGCCGGAGTCTAGAAAATACGTTTTTTCTCTCAGTTATATATACTACAGTCCAGTGAACAATTATGTGGTGTGCGGCTCAGTAGCTGCAGTCTAGTGGTGACACCAACAAGTTACCAAGTTAGTTGAGGTAGCAGGTGAGTCACCCAAAAATTTACCCTGACACAGCATGGCGGTGAACCCAGAGTGACCAAGTTACACTGAGGTAGAAGGTGAAGCACATAAAATTTTACCCTGACACAGCATGGCGGTGACACTCCTAATTGACCAAGCTACTTGAGGTAGCAGGTGAGCCACCCAAAAATTTACCCTGACACAGCATGGCGGTGACACCACCAATGCCTTGGTCAGACTGAGATTGCAGTCAAATGGCTGTAGGTGAGCCTCCCAAAAATTTGTTTTGGAGTGTCTGAAGTTGACCCTCCAGAAAAATTATTTTTGAGTGTCTGTAGTTGACCCTCCTGAAAAATTGTTTTTGAGTGTCTGTAGTTGACGCTCCTAAAAAATTTATTGGAGAGAGGACCTGTAGGTGGCCCTCCGTAAACATTGTTTGTAAAGAGCGCCAGTTGGCCCTCAGAAAAAATTGCCTGTTGGCTCAGCATTTGTGTGCGAAGAGAAGGAGGAGGAGGAGAGGATACATAAAGAATCTTCATGTTGAGCTGCTTTCCCCCGGTGGAGATTTGAATTCCGGTTAAATCCAGGCTTTATTAATTTCAATAATCGTCAGCCTGTCAGCGCTGTCAGTTGACAGGCGTGTACGCTTATCAGTGATGATGCCACCAGCTGCACTGAAGACCCGCTCTGACAACACGCTAGCGGCAGGGCAGGCCAGCACCTCCTAGGCGTACAGCACCAGTTCAGGCTACGTGTCCAGCTTTGCAACCCAGTAGTTGTATGGAGCAGAGTGATCACGCAGGATGTTGGTATGGTCAGCTAGGTACTCCCTCACGATCTTTCTGAACAGCTCCCCCCTACTCTGCCTAGACTGGGGACGGGTGACATAGTCTTGCTGGGTTGCCATAAAACTGGCAAAGGCCTTGGAGAGTGTTCCCCTGCCAGTGCTTGACAAGCTGCCTGCTTGCCTCCTCTCCCCCGCTAGTTGGCCCACAGAACTACGTCCTCTGCCGTTAGCGGTGTCAGATGGGAAGGATAGTTTCAGCTTGTGCACCAGGGCCTGTTGATATTGATTCACTCTCATACTCCTTTCCTCTACAGGAATGAGAGTGGAATAGTTCTGCTTGTACCAGGGGTCCAGGAGGGTGAACACCCAGTAATCGGTGTTGGCAAAAATGCTTCTAACGCGAGGGTCACGGGAAAGGCAGCCTAACATGAAGTCAGCCATGTGCGCCAGAGTCCCAACACGCAAGAATTCCCTCTCCTCAATAGGCTGACTCTCCATTTCCTCCTCCTCCAAATCCTCCTCTTCAGCCCATAACCGCTCAACAGATAAGAAGGAATGAGCATAGGTACCTTCTTCAGTCTCTCCAACAGTCTCCTCCTCCAATACGCGCTGAGAAACAGACCTGATGGTGGTCTGGCTATCAAGCAACGTATCTTCTTCCCCATCTCCTGTGACAAGCGCAAAGCCTCTGACTTCATGCTGAGCAGTGAGTTTTTCAGTAGACAAAGCAGCGGGATGGTGGCGCTGATAATGGCGGCATTGCCGCTGACCATCTGTGTTGACTCCTCAAAGTTGCTTAACACCTGACAGATATGAGACTTCCACGTCCACTCCTCATTGTAGACTTGAGGAAGCTGACTAACCTGACTACCAGTTCTCGTGGAAGTTGTCATCTGGCAGTCTACAATCGCTCTGCGCTGCTGGTAAACCCTGGCTAACATGTGTTTGTGGAATTCCATCGTGTGGGCACGTCGCACAACAGTCGGTGAGCTGTCAGTTGTAAGCGCCGTTGCACTGCCCTGAGAGTGGCAGCATCTGTGGTTGACTTGCGGAAATGCGCACAGATGCGTCGCACCTTGGTGAGCAAATCAGACAAATTGGGGTAGGTCTTGAGGAACCACTGAACCACAAGATTGAACATGTGGGCCAGGCAGGTTTTATATGCAGTGTTTATAAGGGTTGTTGTTACTTTGGGAAATAGTATTGGTGTATAATGGCACATGTGTGAGTCTGCCTAGTTGCAGAGCCGCCAACAGGTTACGCCCGTTGTCACACACAACCATGCCTGGTTTGAGGTTCAGCGGCGCCAGCCAAAGATCGGTCTGTGCCGTAATGCCCTGTAACAGCTCTTGGGCAGTGTGCCTCTTGTCACCTAAGCTCAGCAGTTTCAGCACCGCCTGTTGGCGCTTACCCACGGCAGTGCTGCTGCGCCTAGAGCTACCGACTGAAGGCACTGTGCTCACGGATTGTAATTGAGAGTAGGAGGAGGAGATGGAGTTGGAGGAAGAAGCATAATAAGTCTGAGAAACCGTGACCGAGGTAGGCCCCACAATCCTCGGTGTGGGCAGTACATGAGCGGCCCCAGGGTCAGACTCGGTCTCATCCTCCACCAAGTTAACCCAATGTGCCGTCAGGGAGATATAGTGTCCCTGCCCGCCAGCACTTGTCCACGTGTCCGTGGTTAGGTGGACCTTCTCAGTAACCGCGTTGGTCAGGGCACGGATGATGTTCTCTGACACGTGCTGGTGTACGGCTGGGACGGCACATCGGGAAAAATAGTGGCGGCTGGGTACCAAGTACCGAGGGACAGCCACCGCCATCTGGTTGCGGAAAGCCTCAGTCTCTACCAGTCTATAGCGCAGAATCTCCAGGCTCAGCAGTTTGAAAATGTGGACACTTAGGGCTTGTGCATGTGGGTGGGTGGAATTGTATTTGCGTTTGCGCTTACGCTCCAATGTCTGATGCAAAGACAGCTGAACGCTGCGCTGGGACACATTGTTGTAGGGTGTGGAGGATCGTGGAAGTGAAGGGGTGGTTGTAGGGCGGGAGGCGCTCGTGCCGGGGTCCTGCGCGGGGGGTTGACTCGCAGAGCCAGCATGTGACACAGGGGAAGGAGCAGTGGTGTGACCCGCAGGGGGTGAACGGCCTTGGTTCCATTGAGTCGTGTGTTTAGCACTCATATGCCTGCGCATGCTGGTAGTGGTTAGGCTGGTAGTGGTGGCTCCCCTGCTGATCCTGGTGTGGCACAGGTTGCACACCACAGTCCGTCGGTCATACCTCACTTTCTTTAAAGAACTCCAGACTTTGCGAACAATCTAGGCCTCGCCACAGGAGCTTTACTCCGTGAAACAGTTGCTGATCTACTTGCTCTGGCCCTGCTTCTCCCTCTGGCCACCCCACTGCCTCTTCCAACCTGTTCTGGTTCTGCACTTGCCTCCCCCTCAGAAGCAGTGTCTTGACTAGGCTTACCAACCCAGCTCGGGTCAGTCACCTCATCATCCACCAGCTCTTCCTCCGATTCCTCACTCTGCTCCCCCCTCTGACTTACTGCCCTGACAACAACGTCACTGTCTGACAACCGTGTCTCATCATCATCATCATCATCTGACACCTCTTGACACACTACTTGCACACTCTCATCACCCACAGACTGCGAAAGTTTGAAATTTTGGGCATCGGGACAGAGCAACTGCTCCGGTTGCTGCTGAGCAGTGGTTTGTGACTCTGGGAAGGGTCCTGAAAAGAGTTCCTGGTAGTATGCTGGATCTGAATCCATATTTTCCATGGGGGGGCCAGGCTGGGGGGGAAGGAGGTTGAGCTGGAGGAGCCAGAGGTCTACTCCCTTGGCTAGCGTTGGTGGACTGCGTGGAAGACTGGGTGGTGGATAAATTACTGGACACATTATCCGCTATCCACGTCATCACCTGTTCGCACTGTTGTGGTTTCAATAGTGCTGTACCACGTGACCCTGTAAGTTGCAAGATGAAGCTAGGGAGCGAACCTCTGCGGCGTTCCACTGCTCCCTCATCAGCAGATACTGTGTCACCCTGCCCAGGACCACGGCCTCTGCCCCCTACATCACTTGGACGCCAACGTCCTCGTCCTCAACCCTGGGGTTCAACATTTTGTGTATTCACTAAACTGTAGAATTAATATCTGAGGCCAAAACCGTTTTCAGTAGACTGTAGAATTACTATCTGAGGCCAAAAACGTTTTCTCTAGACTGCGGTTAGTGTACCGCACACCACACAATTTTTCACTGGACTATAGTACGTATAATTTTTTTAAAAAAATTGTATTCTCTGGACTGCGGCTACTGTACCGCACACCACACAATTTTTCACTGAACTGTAGTCGCCGCCATGCTGTGTCAGGCTAAATTTTTGGGTGGTTCAGCTGGTATGTTAGTCTAACCAAGCCACTCTGGGGTTCACCGCCAAGCTGTAAACTGCAATCTCAGTCTTAACAAGTCATCCTGGGGTTCACCCCCATGCTGTAAACTGCAATCTCAGTCAAACTTTGTAATTTAGGGGTTCACCACCAAGGTGTGCTAGACTACAGCGGGTTCACCTGCAATCTCAGTCACAGACTGTCATTCAGGGGTGCACCACCATGCTTTTTTAAACCATTTGCTTCTGAGGGTCACCTCCAGGCTCTCACCCACGATTTTTTGAAGGCTCGTCACTACACTGTCGGCCAAAATTGTCTTGAGGGTCACCGGAGGCCTCTCCCCCACAACTTCAAGGAGGGTTACTACCTGGCCCTGGCACACAAACATTGTCTTGAGGGGCACTAAAAGGCTCTGCACCCACCCACGTGTGGAGACTAATGGGTGGGTGCAGTGTGCGTGTTTGCCCGTCTGGGATGGAGAGAGCTGGGCACTGTGCTGGGAGAACTTTGTGTACGCTGTGGACTACTGGGTGGGTGCGGGGAGGGAGACGCTTATGCCTGCGTCGTGGGGCGGGGGATAGGACAGCAGTGCCAGCATGGGCAGTGGTGTCACCCACAGGCGGTGATGGACCTTCGTTGCACCTAGTTTCGTGCTTTACAAACATCTTGGTCTGGGTCAGCACAATTGTCTTGAGGGTCACCACCAGGCTGTTGCCCAGAATTTGGCGTAATGGTACGATTAGGCAGCCTCAGAGGCATCCATGCATGCTTCCCCTGCTGTTTCCTGTCCATTTCCGTGGTGTTTCCATCATTTTCTGAGGTTTCCAGGTTTTCACGCAACCTTCCCTGTGCAGAGCTTTGGTCCCCTGCAAAAAATGCTCGAGTCTCCCATTGACTTCAATGGGGTTCGTTATTCGAAAAATTTCGACTCGAATAACGAGCACCCGAGCATTTTAGTGCTCGCTCATCTCTAATACTTACTGAGTTCCAGCTACTTCAGTCCCATCTGCCAGCTGCCCGCTGGCTGCCACTGCCACACTCCAGTTTCTGTGTGTTAAAATTCTAGCTGCTACAGCCAGTGATTGGTCACAACAGTGATGTGTCCCCCATGTGTCACCTCATTGGACAACATAGCATGGGGATACGTCACCACAGGGCTTCCCAAGAGATGTGCTGAAAGAGGACATGCCACCTCTCCTGACATGTCTGTCTTAGAGGACATGCCACCTATCCTGACATGTCTGTCTTAGAGGACGTCACCTCTCCTGACATGTCTGTCTTAGAAGACATGTCAGCTCTCCTGACGTGTCTATCTTAGATGATATGTCACCTATTAAAGAGGACATGTCACCTCTCCTGACATGTCTGTTTTAGAGCACGTCACCTATTAGCGAGGACATGTCACCTCTCCTGAAATGTCTGTTTTAGAGCACATGTATGCTATTAGCGAGGACATGTCACCTCTCCTGACATGTCTGTCTTAGAGGACATGCCACCTATCCTGACATGTCTGTCTTAGAGGACATGTCACGAGGGCCGTATTAGCAACTAGGCACTGGAGGCACGGTGCCTAGGGCGGCAGGTTGCGGGGGGCGGCACCCCGCCAGGAGTATATAACGATTTAAAAAAAAAAAAACCATCTGGGGTGCTAGGGTGCTGCTGTCGGGTGTACTAGCGAGCGCTTCCATAATGGAAGCGCTCACTAGCCTGCAGGAGGAGGGGGAGTGAAGCGCTGGTAGCGCTGTACAGTACTTACCCCTCCTCCTGCTTGCTCTTCCTGAGGCCGGCGCTCCTGTGTCCTGACTGCCTGCAGCGTCAGGACGTACAGAGCGCCCCTCTGACCTGACGCTGCAGGAGGTCAGGTGACTTCAGAGCGGGCCCCTGGAAGAGGAGAGAGCGGGGACACAGCCAGGACCGGAGGTAAGTTTTTTTTTTTTTTTCTTGTCTGATCTGAGGTCTGAAGTGGGGGACAAAAAGGGATCTTAAAAGGTGGGGACAGAAGGGGGGGGATCTGAAAAGGTGGGGACAGAATGGGGGGGATCTGAAAAGGTGGGGACAGAATGGGGGGGGGGATCTGAAAAGGTGGGGACAGAATAGGGGGGGATCTGAAAAGGTGGGGACAGAATGGGGGGATCTGAAAAGGTGGGGACAGAATGGGGGGATCTGAAAAGGTGGGGACAGAATGGGGTGATCTGAAATGGTGGGGACAGAATGGGGGGGATCTGAAAAGGTGGGGACAGAATGGGGGGATCTGAAATGGTGGGACAGAAATGGGGGGGTCTGAAATGGTGGGACAGAATGGGGGGGGGGTCTGAAATGGTGGACAGAATGGGGGGGATCTGAAATGGTGGGACAGAATGGGGGGGGTCTAAAATGGTGGGACGGAAATGGGGGGTCTGAAATGGTGGGACAGAATGGGGGGATCTGAAATGGTGGGACAGAATGGGGGGGATCTGAAATGGTGGGACGGAATGGGGGGTCTGAAATGGTGGGACAGAATGGGGGGGGATCTGAAATGGTGGGACAGAATGGGGGGGGGATCTGAAATGGTGGGACACAATGGGGGGTCTGAAATGGTGGGGACAGAATGGGGGGATCTGAAATGGTGGGACAGAATGGGGGGGATCTGAAATGGTGGGACGGAATGGGGGTCTGAAATGGTGGGACAGAATGGGGGGGATCTGAAATGGTGGGACAGAATGGGGGGGATCTGAAATGGTGGGACAGAATGGGGGGATCTGAAATGGTGGACAGAATGGGGGGATCTGAAATGGTGGGATAGAAAATGGGGACCAGAAAGGGGGGTCTAAAATGGGGGCCAGAAAAGGGGTTCTGACATGGGGCCAGAAGGTAGGGGGGGGTCTGACATGGGCCCCAGAAGGAGAGTTCTATATGGGGGCCACAAGAGTATGATATGGGGCCAGAAGGGGGGGTATGATTGGGGATCTAATTAGGGGTCTGATTAGGGGCCTGAAGGGTCTGACTGGGGGTCTGGAGGGGTCTGATTGAGGGTCTCGAGGTCTGATTGCTGGTCTGGAGGCCTAATGGGGGTCTGGGGGGTCTAATGAGGATCTGATAGGGGGTCTGGGGGTCTAATGAGGGGCTGATTGGGGCTTTGGAGGTCTAATGAGGGTCAGATATGGGAGTTTGGAAGTCTAGTGGGGGTCTGTAGATGGGGGGTCTCATCTGGGGTTTCATATGGGGATCTGATCTGAAAGGTAAGGGGGGTACTGTTTTTCTGTGTGGTGCCAGTATTTTCAAGGGGGCTGTTTCTGTAGTATAGTATGGGGGGTGGGCAGGGTGAGATGTGGAGAAGGTGAGAGGATGATGGAAAAGTAGGAAAGTAAGATGTCTGTTTGTTGAACTCTTCAGAGACGAGGCACAGCTGAAAGAAGTCACCATGGCGGTCTGGTCTGACAGAAGAAGAGGAAAGAAAACGTCATCAGAGAAGAGAAGAGAAGTCACTGGATGTAAGAGGTACATATGTGGCGCTGTATGACCCTGTATGCTCTGTAGTGCTGTATGAAATGTTTTCCAAGTCTGTCTTTGAAGGGGTGGTCTTTTTTTTGTACGAGCGCTGCCTTCTCTGCTCTGTTTACTGCTCTTCACTGCAAATTCTATGGCAAGCAGGTGAACAGAGCAGAGAAAGCAGCTCTCATATGAGCTCTGCTCTCTCTTCAAACAGCTGATCGTCAGGTTGCTGGAGGACCCCAGCCGATCTGATATTGATGACCTATCGTGAGGATAGGTCATTAGTAGTAAAAAGAGGACAACCCCTTTAACAGTAGGACTGGAGGGAAGGGATTAGGTTGAGAATTTGGCATGGGGGGGTGTTTCAATATTTTCCTTGGGTATCAGAAAAGCTAGGTGCATCAGCGGCAGGTGGGGGGGGGTACAGACTGAGGGTAGTTGAGTGTATGGGGATGGTGGGGTAGTTGGGCGGGGGTTAATTGGCTTGGCAGAGGACCATTTTCAGTATCCAGGGGGTTTGGGGGGAGGATAGGTCACTGTAATAAGTCCAGGAGGAGGCTACTATGGGGGGTGGGGTAACAAGGCTACTATGGGGTTGGGGGGCTACGGAGGAGAGACTATGATATGACTAGAATATGCTACTGTGGGGGGAGGAGGCTACTATGGGGGTGGGGTAATGAGGAGAGGCTACTATGAGGTGGGGGGGTGAGAAGAGGCTACTATGGGGGGTGGGGGTAACGAGGCTACTATGGGGTGGGGGGGTTCTAAGGAGAGGCTACTATGCTACTGTGGGGGGAGGAGGCTACTATGGGATGGGGGGGACTGAGGAGAGGCTACTATGCTACTATTTGGGGGCATGGGGGAATGGGTCACGTTGGGGGGGGCGTCATCACAGAGAGTGCCTAGGGCAGCATGAACCCTAAATACGGCCCTGCATGTCACCTCTCCTGATGTATCTGTCTTAGAGGACATGTCAGCTCTCCTGCCGTGTCTATCTTCGAGTATATGTCACCTATTAAAGAGGACATGTCACCTCTCCTGAAATGTCTGTTTTAGAGCACATGTCAGCTATTAGCGAGGACATGTCACCTCTCTTGACATGTCTGTCTTAGAGGTCATGCCACCTCTCCTGACATGTCTGTCTTAGAGGATATGTCACCTATCCTGACATGTATGTCTTAGAGGATATGTCACCAATTAAAGAGGACACGTCACCTCTCCTGACATGTTTGTCTTAGTTTATACTTTTATTCTCCATGAAATAACAATTCTGGATCATCTTTTTAATCTCTCTATTTTGTTATCCCTCTTCATTCTTTAACTGTTGTGAAGCATCTTTTTAAACGATTCTCCGGTCTATTGTTACTCAGTTACTCCTTCTAGAACTTTATATAGAGATTTAAAACTATTACTGTTTACCTTGCCAAATAGGTGTGTACCCACACAGTCTGATACTAATACCACTGATATAGGACAGTGTAAAGCGTGGAGGGATACCAGTTCTCAATGTAGTCAGGAATGTTTGAAATTCCATAGGGTGCATTCACACGACCGTAAGTGTTTTGCGGACCGCAAAACACTTACGGTCGTGTGAATGCACCCTAAGGAAGAAGACTCTTCCAACAGCTGATTGACTGTTAGATATTGAGGAGCTATCCTGAGGGTACATCATTAATATTAAGTCTCGGATATCCTCTTTAATGGATGTTCCCCATATTGTATTGATTTCTCGGCAGCTGCAGAATTTTCAAAACCCAATAATAATTTAACACCAAGTTGCTGTAATATGCAGCTCTGAAATGACCCTTCACCCACCGAATCCGTACTGCCGCTAATGTGAAAGTGGCCTAAAACCGATTTTTTTTTTTGCATATGACAGACTCCCTTGAAAGATGGTGTTTATGATATGGACATTTAACTTGCTTTTTCTTTATTCTTATTACGGCTGGTTTGCTTTTGTTATTTGTGTGTTTCTATTTGTTTTGTTTCATTCATTTTCATTTTTCCTCTTTCAAAGTGTCTTTTATTTATTAGACAATAGACATGAATTATTGCAGTTCTCGTAGAGGATGATTTAAGTGTGGGCGTCATTAGTGAAAATTACAGGCACTCAACAATATAAACATGCCATACATTACTGCACAAAGGTGTGTTCTGTTTGTCACAATAAGCCAATTGAGGTCACTCACAGGAGTTAATAGGTCATTTTGCTCTGTGTGTATTTGAGAATTACTTATACCTGATCGTCATCAAACTTTCGAAACTTGATAGGCAGTGAATGTTTTACTTTAGATAATACCACGTCTAACTAGCTTCAATATCAACTCTCCCGCAAACATATTTGCCATCTCCCTTTGTGTCACTTTGTGTTGAGAAATTACATTTTGTCTCCTCGTTAAATAAAGACTATGGGGCACATATACTAAAGACTGGGATTTCATGTGTCCGTCTTTAGCAAAAGTTTGTGGCTGTAATTAAGAGACGCACATGTCTTGATGTATTTGTCACATCTTTTGTGCCGTCCAAGTGCAAGTAACTGAAAGCAAGCTATGGAATGGTATAGATTTCAGCTGTAATTTAAATCAGCCCTCTGGCTGAAATTATAAATTATGTGTTGGTCCGAAAAGGCCAACCCACTTTCTGTAAAAATGTAGCAAGCAGTAGAAGACAGTAAAAGTCATATTTTTGTGCACAATGCAAAATGTGCAGAACCGTATGACTTTTGTACGCAAGAAAATTGGCGTACAGTATTAATATATGTGCCTCATTGTCTTCATTGTGTCTTTTTATAAGACAATGAAACAATATTAAAATTCAGCTGTTAATATATTTCAGAATATATTTTTTATCTTTCATTTAATTTTTCAACATGGAGGATGTAACAGCTTTCAGTAAATTTATACAATAAATTATTATTGTAAAAAACAAGCAACAGACGGTGAGAACACTAAGCCTCTGGGTCAAACCCATAGAAGGAATAATATTAAAGTCCAGGAGGCGGTCCTATCAGCAGGGGCGTACATAGAAACCATTGGGCCCCATAGCAAGAATCTGAATTGGGCCCCTGTAGCTCCGCCCATTGAGGCGAGTGGTGAGGCGGGCAGCATGTGAGTGCACACTCTGGATAACTGCCACGCCGGGTGCGCGCCTGTATGCGTCTGCTCCTGCTGCCTACCAGTGATACACTGGCCAATCAGCAGCAGGATCTTTGCACACTGCTAAATGCTGATTGGCCAGTGTGCAGCAGACGCAGTGCCTGGGACTAGGGAGCGCGCAGCCGGGATCATGGACAGGTCAGACAGGGGGAGGGGGAGGACTGGGGACCAGGGTTGCCAACCTTCCCTTTAAATTTTTCTGGATAACAGTCAAAAATCACGGACAACCCCATTTTTTTACAGACATACGCCCCACCCCTTTTCGAGACCACGGCCCCATTCCATACCCTCAAAATGACCTAAGCATAATGCCTTTGAATCACAAATACCCCAGAATTAAAGAGGTTGTCTAGTAGTTAAAAATGAAACATAGCAGCAGCAAATGGAAAAAAAAATCCACAATTCTCAACTTACATCCCCGCCGCTTTAGTCTTAGTGCTTTGTTTCTATTGCTGCAGTGATGATTGGCCAGTACAGTGTCAGTGATGTGCATAATGATGTGCAACGGTATGACGTATGACCACTGCAGCCAATCACTGTCCTCAGCATTAGACCACTGACTAATGACTGGCTGCAGTAGTAACATGCCATATACCGGCAAATCCCTGCCGCACTTTTTAAACAAGCAGCGGCAGAAGTAATCAGACCAAAGCTGCAGAGAATGGCCCTGACCACTAACAAACATACAGGAGGATACAGCACAACATACCTCTTACATCCAATGATGTCTCCTCTTATGTAGACATTCTCTTTCTTCATCTTCTCTATCGGTCAAGGGTCGAGACCGCCATGAAGAGTTCTTTCAGCCACGTCTCGTCTCTGCAGAGTATGTGCAAAGACATCTTAGGTACATCTTCATATTTCCATCATCCTCCTCATGCCCCAACAGTATTTGGGCTCATTCAGATGACCGTATGTGTTTTGTGGTCTGCAAATTGCAGATCCACAAAACACAGATACCAGCCGTGTGCCTTCCACATTTTGCCAGCCCTATGGTAGAAATGCCTATTTTTATCTGCAATTGCGGACAAGAATAGGACATGCTCTATATTTTTCGCTGGGTCAAGGAATGGAAGTGCGGATGCGGAAACATAAATACGGTCATATGAATGAGCCCTTATCCTGCTACTCCTGCTGTGCTGCACAATGCCCCAAATACTATACTGTACAGTGCCCCCAGTAATTATAATGCCCTTTATAGTGCCCCCAGCAGCTTACAAGTCCCCTATAGTGCTTAAATGATCCTTCTGAGATGAAGCACACACCTCACTCACCTATCACAGTCATGCTAGACCAGTGTTCGCCTTTCCTTAAGTCCAGAGGACAGAGTTTGTGCCTGACCACGTGAGAAATAAAACCGCTCTTTCATTGGTGGCAGGGTGGGACTCCTCCTCCTGACCTCCTCCTCCACTATTGATCTTGCGGCTCAGCGCAGACCCAGCAGCTTCCTTATCTCCCTGCACTGCCCAAGTGCGCATTCGCAGTGGAGAACTCGACGGGCATAGAATCATGGATGGCATTTTTTTCTGCCAGACGGTTGGCAACCCAGCTGGGGACATTGACAGCGTGTCCTTCCATGCGTTCCGGGCCCCCCTGTGCTGCGGGCCCCATAGCAGCGGCGTGGTCTGCCTATATTGGCGGTACGCCACTGCCTATCAGTGATTGACAGCTATCTGTGTATACGGAGCCATAGAGGGAAGGTCTCAATCACTGATAGGACTGCCTTATCGACTTCAAAGCCCAGAATAAATTACAAGTTTTGCTGAATCTTTTCCCATAAAACTATATATCAATCTGCTCAGTTCTTCCTGATTTATAACATGCTGCTTTCAGCTTAGACATCATGTTCAATGTGGTAGGTTCCCTTCAAATAATTAAATTCTGTCTGCCTGCAGCCACCACTAGGAGATGCTCAGGAGGTCACTGCACAGGTTTACTTTTGAGCTTAATGTATAAACAGAGTGCAGTAAGCTTCTAATGTTCTTCTAGAGGTGGCTGCAGGTAGCCAAAATTGGTCATCTATACCAGATTGTAGGGGATTAAACTCCCTACATCTCTGTTGACCAGATCATCCAAGCGCTGCAGCCTCCTCACAGCACACCAAGCACAACAGCACCTTACATGGTATAGTGGCTGTGCTTGGTATTGCAGACCAGGCCTATTCACATGAAAGGGACTGAGCTGTACATGGGCCATGTGACTGATGAGCATGACATCATTGGCTTAGGAAGACGCTATAGCTCTTAGACCAGGTTCAAATCACCGTTTAATTTTCCACTCTTGGGATCTGTCAGAAGAACAGGGGAAACCAATGGATCCCATATTTTGAGAATCTGTTATGTTTATTTTACATCTCTGAGTCAGTCCCATCTGCGATCCCTTATTTTTGACGGGTGAAAAAGTCCTTTGTGGAGGAAATTTTCTCTTGTCAAAAAAAAACTGATCTTAGGAGGAACTGACCAAAACTGATGGAAAATAATTACAATCGATGCTCAAAATAAAGGATACTGTTTTATTTGTTCTTCTGTGGGGTCAGAAAGCTAAACGGTGATGTGAATCTGGTCTTAACGGAGAGATGCATCCTCAGCTAATTGAAAGGGTCCTGGAAGTCAGAACCCCACCGATCAGATACTGATAGCATATTCTGAAGATAGGTCATAAATATTATACTTCCAGAAAACCCCTTTAATCCCAAATTTTACTCCAAATTAATATCTATTTTCTCTCTGCAGGAAATAATAAGTAAATACTTACAAACACGGACAAAACACAATTACGAATGATTTGCATTTTATTTCAATGTGTGACCTACATTGACCTAATGTTTCCCTTAAATTCATAAATTTAAGAAAAAAGAAAAACTTTAATGTGACCAGTTTCAGCAAGCTGTTGCCATTATTATATTAGGCCACATTTACTAAAACCATTGCCCCTTTAATGGGCTGCACGTAGAAATGGAAGTTCACACTGAAACAGAATACCAATTTTCAAAGGTATTTTTTTAGAAAAATGCAAATCTGTATCCATAAAATGCAATCAGTCACTACCAAAATGCCAGGTAAACATTTCCTTACGTGCAACCAAATCACAGCTTGGAAAATGTAATATGAATTTTTATAGCTGAAAAGTATCTTTTATGTTTCAGGCAGTTCATTTAAAAGGCCATTTGCTGTAATGAAAAGTATAATGAAAACTATTCACAGGAAGATTAAGGTGAAGAGTGTGTTTTTTCTACTTTTTTTTTTTTACAGATGTCGGTCTTAGGTAAATGCAAGATATTAAAGTCCTATGAACCACTTTCATTATTAAATGTTAATCAAGTCAGGTTCAATATATTAGGGTTTGCCATCCAGCTTAGGCATTCAAGCATGCAGAACCTTTTCATTTTCACCTCTTACAATAATACATTTTGGCATATTGTAATATGTATACAGCTGGGTGACTACAACAGTACCGAACATGTAATATATGAAGGAGGTAATTTCTCAACATTTGTTTCTTGACGTTCCATAACAAAGATCATGGAACCATGGAACACTAACTAGCATTAGCTGCTTCCCATTTTAGCGTCAGGATTTAGTGTAAGTATTTTACTTTATATTAATACATAGTATATCAAATTGTTTAAAGAGGATCTGTCAATAGATTTCACAGTAAAAAAAAAAACAGCATGCATTATTTAATAGACTTGATGAGGCTGGTGTACTTACTTTGAAAATGTCTTAATGGTTGCATAATGCTTATTAAATTGTCATTCCTGATACTAAAATGGACATGTTAAGGCAGATTTACATACCAACAATTGCCCAAATTATCGGAAACGTCAGTTTCTGCGAACAGTCGTTCCAGATCATCTGGCCATCTAAATGTGCCGCAGACTGACTGATGAATGAACGAACAGCTTGTTCATCAGGTGATCCTGTTATTCATGTAGGCACCACCAATCATGGCTTCTGAGTAGCAGATCATATGGTATAAACAGCAAAGGAGATCGCTACATGTAAATGCAAGGTCTCCTGCACTGAACAAGCATGTCGGGAAAGAGTGATTCCTTCCCAACAATTGGACGCTCAGTTGGTTCATCTAAATCCACCTTTAGGCTCTGTCCAGCTAGAGACTGGTCAGAACAAAGCAGGCTATACTGTATGTGAGTGGAGAATGAATTCAGTTAATATATAAGCTCCTTTACTTGGTAGTTGAACTCATAAAGTGCTCATTCATGTGGGAAAACGCAAAGTAAGTACACCAGCCTCATTAGGTCCAAGAGATCCTTTAATATGGTATGCAGTTTGTAATGTAAAATCTGGTAATAGATCATGTTTAATTATTTTTTGAATAACCTACATAATTATAGATTTACAAATATTCTATTAATATGGCTAGAACCGTGTTTGGCTGGAGCCATTACAAACATATTGGAGTGTTAAATGTGAATATGATGGTAATTGAACTCTTTGGCCACCAAGACTTGTTCATATAATCAGCAATGTATTACAGGTCAGGAGGGATCTTTTTTAAATATTTATTTATTTTACTCATTTATATAGTGCTGACTAGAGATGAGCGAGCATACTCGTCCGAGTATCTCGCCATGCTCGAGGAAATGGCAACTTCCGCATCGTGCTTTTTTTGCGCCTATAAACACAGCCAATCACAAGCCAGGAGACTCTGCGGTACACCCAGCATCACGTGGGGCCCTTACATGTCGATAGCAGGGGTTGGCTGGCCTGATCAGGTGACCCTGGAATATACTACTGACTGGCCGCGGTGCTCGGCTGAGATGCTGTTTGGATGTCGTTAGGGATAGAGCTGCTGCGTTTCAGGGACAGTGTTAGGGCCTGCATTTAGTTCTCTGTTAGGCAGGAATCACCCACAAAGAACCCAACAGCCCTTCTAAGGGGTAGAAGACATTTTTTTTTGTCTCCTGGCTTGGCTGGCTGGCACTAGTAGTGCAGCTATCGCCATATATAACCCCCTTTTTTTATGTTATATCTCAGTGATACAAATCCATTGCACACAGCAGTGTGGAACCATTCTGTGTGTCACAGTTCAGTACACTCACTATTTTCTGTCCAGGTGACACTTTCTGTAAGTCACTGAATACAACCAAGTCTTTTGCTGCCTGTCACGTGTATAGCTTGATCCCAAAAATATCTGTGCGACATTTGTCTGGGTCGCAGTCTAAATAGCCACCGTCAGTAGGGTGTCAGTTAGCTCTACGATAGTTTCTGCACGTCACGTTCCAAAAAAAAGCAAAAATCCAAAACAAAATATATTTAAAAAAATTAGTTTTTTGTTGTTTTAGCTCAGTGATACAAATCCATTTCACACAGCTGCGTGTAACCTTTCTTTGTGTCACAGTTCAGCACACTCACTCCAATCCGTATTTTCTGTCCAGGTGACACTTTCTGTACGTCACTGAATACAACCAAGTCATTTGCTGCCTGTCACGTATATAGCTTGATCCCAAAAATCTCTGTGCGACATTTGTCTGGGTCGCAGTCTAAATAGCCACCGTTAACAGGGTGTGACTTAGGTCTCCGATAGTTCCTGCATGTCATGTTCCCAAAAAAACAAAACTAAAAAAAATATAGAAAACAAAATATATAAAAAAAATTAGTTGTATTTGTTGTTTTAGCTCAGTGATACAAATCCATTTCACACAGCTGCGTGTAACCTTTCTGTGTGTCACAGTTCAGCACACTCACTCCAATCCGTATTTTCTGTCCAGGTGACACTTTCTCTACGTCACTGAATACAACCAAGTCATTTGCTGCTTGTCACGTATACAGCTTGATCCCAAAAATCTCTGTGCGACATTTGTCTGGGTCGCAGTCTAAATAGCCACCGTTAACAGGGTGCGAGTTAGGTCTCCGATAGTTCCTGCACGTCACGTTTCCCAAAAAAACAAAACTACAAAAAAAATATAGAAAACAAAATATATTAAAAAAAATTAGTTGTATTTGTTGTTTTAGCTCAGTGATACAAATCCATTTCACACAGCTGCGTGTAACCTTTCTGTGTGTCACAGTTCAGCACACTCACTCCAATCCGTATTTTCTGTCCAGGTGACATTTTCTCTACGTCACTGAATACAACCAAGTCATTTGCTGCTTGTCACGTATATAGCTTGATCCCAAAAATCTCTGTGCGACATTTGTCTGGGTCGCAGTCTAAATAGCCACCGTTAACGTGGTGTGACTTCGGTCTCCGATAGTTCCTGCACGTCACGTTCCCAAAAAAACAAAACTACAAAAAAAATATAGAAAACAAAATATATAAAAAAAATTAGTTGTATTTGTTGTTTTAGCTCAGTGATACAAATCCATTTCACACAGCTGCGTGTAACCTTTCTGTGTGTCACAGTTCAGCACACTCACTCCAATCCATATTTTCTGTCCAGGTGACACTTTCTGTACGTCACTGAATACAACCAAGTCTTTTGCTGCCTGTCACGTATATAGCTTGATCCCAAAAATCTCTGTGCGACATTTGTCTGGGTCGCAGTCTAAATAGCCACCGTTAACAGGGTGTGAGTTAGGTCTCCGATAGTTCCTGCACGTCACGTTCCCAAAAAAACAAAACTACAAAAAAAATATAGAAAACAAAATATATAAAAAAAATAGTTGAATTTGTTGTTTTAGCTCAGTGATACAAATCCATTTCACACAGCTGCGTGGAACCTTTCTGTGTGTCACAGTTCAGCACACTCACTCCAATCCGTATTTTCTGTCCAGGTGACACTTTCTGTACGACACTGAATACAACCAAGTCATTTGCTGCCAGTCACGTATATAGCTTGATCCCAAAAATCTCTGTGCGACATTTGTCTGGGTCGCAGTCTAAATAGCCACCGTTAACAGGGTGTGAGTTAGGTCTCCGATAGTTCCTGCACGTCACGATCCCAAAAAAACAAAACTAAAAAAAAAATATATAAAAAAAATATATAAAAAAAATAGTTTTTTTGTTGTTTTAGCTCAGTGATACAAATCCATTTCACACAGCAGTGTGGAACCATTCTGTGTGTCACAGTTCAGCACACTCACTCCAATCCGTATTTTCTGTCCAGGTGACACTTTCTGTACGTCACTTAATTAAACCAGACTGAACAAGTTTGTGGGTTTCAGTACACCAGGCCAATTTATTTATTTTTTTTATATAATACACTTATATACAGAAAATGTTGAACCCCAGGGCTAAGGGTCGAGGGCGTGGGCGTGGGCAATTACTGCAGGGGGCAGAGGCCGTGGTCCTGGGCAGGGTGAGACAGTACCTGCTGATGAGGGAGCTGTGGAACGCCGCAGAGCTACACTCCCTAGCTTCATGTCTCAACTTACAGGGACACGTGGTAGAGGACTGTTGAAACCACAACAGTGCGAACAGCTGAACTCGTGGATTGCGGATAATGCTTCAAGTAATTTGTCCACCAGTCAGTCTTCCACGCAGTCCACCCACGTTACCCAAGGGAGCACTCCTCTGGCTCCTCCACCTCAACCTCCTTCCCCCCAGTCTGCCCCCTCCCAGGAAAATTTGGAATGCGATCCGGCATACTCTGAGGAACTGTTTTCTGGACCCTTCCCAGAGTCACAAACCACTTCTCAGGTTGCTGCTGACCTCGTTCCCAATGCCCAAGTTTTCCAACTGTCGCAGTCTGTGGGTGATGATGATGATGATGACGACAATGTTGAGTTAGTGGAAGAAGTTTGTAAAGAGGTGTCGGACGATGAGGAGACACGGTTGTCAGACAGTGGTGAAGTTGTTGTAAGGGGAGGTATTCCGAGGGGGGAACAGACTGAGGAATCGGAGGATGAAGAAGTGACTGACCCAAGCTGGGTTGATATGCCGAGTGAAGACAGTGCTTCTGAGGCGGAGGCGAGTGCTGCACCAGAACAGGTTGTAAGAGGCAGTGGTGTGGCCAGAGGGAGAAGCAGGGCCAGAGCTGGTGCATCAGCAGCAACTGTTTAACGTAGTGAAGCTCCCATGGCGAGGCCTAGATGCTCGCAAGTCTGGAGGTTCTTTAAAGAAAGTGAGGATGACCGACGGACTGTGGTGTGCAACCTGTGCCACACCAGGGTCAGCAGGGGTGCCACCACTACTAGCCTAACCACCACCAGCATGTGCAGGCATATACGTGCTAAACACCCCACTCAATGGAACCAAGGCCGTTCACCACCTCCTGCGGGTCACACCACTGCTCCTTCCCCTGTGTCACTCGCTGCCTCTGCTAGTCAACCCACTGCGTCACTCGCTGCCTCTGCTAGTCAACCCCCTGCCCAGGACCCCGGCACGAGCGCCTCCCGCCGGAAA
The DNA here is from genome assembly GCA_900303285.1 of Rhinella marina. Lineage (NCBI taxonomy): Eukaryota > Metazoa > Chordata > Amphibia > Anura > Bufonidae > Rhinella > Rhinella marina. Next base: position 28,702 of record ONZH01020595.1, on the reverse strand, counting down.
ACCACACCTTTGCCTCCAAGATCCTTCACAGTGTCCACCAATGTGTCCCAGCGCAGTGTTCAGCTGTCTTTACAGCAGACGCTGGAGCGCAAGAGGAAATACAGTTCCACCCACCCACATGCCCAAGCCTTCAACATCCACATCTCCAAATTGCTTAGCCTGGAGATGCTGCCCTATAGGCTGGTAGAGACCGAGGCCTTTCGCAATCTCATGGCGGTGGCTGCCCCTCGGTATTCGGTCCCCAGCCGCCACTATTTTTCCCGATGTGCCCTCCCAGCCCTACACCAGCACGTGTCACAGAACATCATCCGTGCCCTGACCAACGCTGTTTCTGAGAAGGTCCACCTAACCACGGACACGTGGACAAGTGCTGCCGGGCAGGGACACTATATCTCACTGACGGCACATTGGGTTAACTTGGTGGAGGCTGGGACCGAGAATGACCCTGGGGCCGCTCATGTACTGCCCACACCGAGGATTGTGGGGCCTACCTCGGTCACGGTCTCTCAGACATACTATGCCTCCTCCTCCTCCGACCCCTCCTCCTCCTCCACCGAATTACCATCCGTGGGCACGGCACCTTCAGTCGGTAGCTCTAGGCGCAGCAGCAGTGCCATGGGTAAGCGCCAGCTGGCGGTGCTCAAACTGCTGAGCTTAGGTGACAAAAGGCACACCGCCCAAGAGCTGTTACAGGGCATCAGAGCGCAGACCGATGTGTGGCTGGCACCGCTGAACCTCAAGCCAGGCATGGTTGTGTGTGACAACGGGCGTAACCTGGTGGCGGCTCTGCAACTCGGCAGACTGACACATGTGCCATGCCTGGCCCACGTGTTCAATCTCATAGTTCAGCGGTTCCTCAAGACATACTCCAATCTGTCTGATTTGCTCACCAAGGTGCGCCGCATCTGTGCGCATTTCCGAAAGTCGACCACAGATGCTGCCACTCTCAGGGCAGCACAGCGCCGCCTACAACTGCCCGCTCACCGACTGTTGTGCGACGTGCCCACGAGATGGAATTCGACATTAAACATGTTATCCAGAGTTTAACAGCAGCGCAGAGCGATTGTAGACTGCCAGATGTCAACTTCCACCAGAACTGGTAGTCAGGTCAGTCAGATTCCTCAAGTCTACAATGAGGAGTGGACGTGGATGTCTGATATCTGCCAGGTGTTGAGCAACTTTGAGGAGTCAACACAGATGGTCAGCGGCGATGCCTCCATTATCAGCCTCACCATCCCGCTGCTTTGCCTGTAGAAAAACTCACTGCTCAGCATCAAGTCGGATGCTTTGCGCTTGTCACAAGAGACGGTGGAGGAAGATATGTCGCTTGATAGCCAGAGCACCCTTCGCTCTGTTTCTCAGCGGAATGGAGGGGGATGAGGATGAGGAGGAAGAGGAGAAGAATGTCGGCGAGACAGTAGAGGGTACCAGTGCTCAGTCCTTAACTCTTGAGCGTGTATGGGCTGAAGAGGAGGACTTGGAGGAGGAGGAGGAGGAAATGGAGAGTCAGGCCAGTGAGGAGAGGGAATTCTTGCGTGTTGGGACTCTGGCACACATGGCAGACTTCATGTTAGGCTGCCTATCCCGTGACCCTCGCGTTAGAAGAATTTTTTCAAACACCGATTACTGGGTGTTCACTCTCCTGGACCCACGGTACAAGCAGAACCTTTCCACTCTCATCCCTGCAGAGGAAAGGAGTATGAGAGTGAATAGATATCAACAGGCCCTGGTGCACAAGCTGAAACAATTCTTCGCATCTGACGCCACTAGCGGCAGAGGGCATGGTTCTGTGGGCCAAGTAGCGGGGGAGAGGAGGCGAGCAGGCAGCTTGTCCAGCACTGGCAGGGGAACACTCTCCAAGGTCTTTGCCACTTTTATGTCACCCCAGCAAGACACCGTCACCTGTCCCCAGTCTAGGCAGAGTAGGGGGGAGCTGTACAGAAAGATGGTGAGGGAGTACCTAGCTGACCATACCAACGTCCGTAGCAATCACTGTGCTCCATACAACTACTGGGTTTCAAAGCTGGACACGTGGCCTGAACTGGCGCTGTACGCCTTGGAGGTGCTGGCCTGCCCTGCCGCTAGCGTGCTGTCAGAGCGGGTATTCAGTGGCAGCTGGTGGCGTCATCACCGATAAGCGTACACGCCTGTCAACTGACAGCGCTGACAGGCTTACGCTTATTAAAATGATCAAAGCCTGGATTTAACCGGAATTCAAATCTCCTCCGGGGGAAAGCAGCTAAAGATTAACATTACTTATGTTTCCGATTCCTCTTCTCTACTCCTCCTCCTCCATGTCATCTTTGCCTAACGCTGACTAAAAAAACGCCATTTTTTAGAGGTCCAACTGGCACTTTTTTACCACAATTTTTCAGGAGGGCCCCCTACAGGCCCTCTCTTCAAACAATTTTTCCAGAGGTCCACCTACAGGCCCTGTCTCCAAACAATTTTTCCGGAGGTCCACCTACAGGCCCTCTCTTCAAACAATTTTTCCGGAGGTCCACCTACAGGCCCTCTCTTCAAACAATTTTTCCGGAGGTCCACCTACAGGCCCTCTGTCCAAACAATTTTTCCGGAGGTCCACCTACAGGCCCTCTGTCCAAACAATTTTTCCGGAGGTCCACCTACAGGCCCTCTGTCCAAACAATTTTTCCGGAGGTCCACCTACAGGCCCTCTCTCCAAACAATTTTTCCGGAGGTCCACCTACAGGCCCTCTCTCCAAACAATTTTTCCGGAGGTCCACCTACAGGCCCTCTCTTCAAACAATTTTTCCGGAGGTCCACCTACAGGCCCTCTGTCCAAACAATTTTTCCGGAGGTCCACCTACAGGCCCTCTCTCCAAACAATTTTTCCGGAGGTCCACCTACAGGCCCTCTGTCCAAACAATTTTTCCGGAGGTCCACCTACAGGCCCTCTGTCCAAACAATTTTTCCGGAGGTCCACCTACAGGCCCTCTCTCCAAACAATTTTTCCGGAGGTCCACCTACAGGCCCTCTCTTCAAACAATTTTTCCAGAGGTCCACCTACAGGCCCTCTCTCCAAACAATTTTTCCGGAGGTCCACCTACAGGCCCTCTCTCCAAACAATTTTTCCGGAGGTCCAACTACAGGCCCTCTCTTCAAACAATTTTTCTGGAGGTCCACCTACAGGCCCTCTCTCCAAACAATTTTTCCGGAGGTCCACCTACAGGCCTTCTCTTCAAACAATTTTTCCGGAGGTCCACCTACAGGCCCTCTGTCCAAACAATTTTTCCGGAGGTCCACCTACAGGCCCTCTGTCCAAACAATTTTTCCGGAGGTCCACCTACAGGCCCTCTCTCCAAACAATTTTTCCGGAGGTCCACCTACAGGCCCTCTCTCCAAACAATTTATGTCTTTTTCCTATCTTTCTCTCTCTCCAAACTATTTTTCCGGATAGCTGCCATATACGGTATTGAACTGAGTAGTATACATAGAACACATACCACACTTGATCTATACCAGGGGTGCACAACCTGCGGCCCGGGGGCCACATGCGGCCCTTGATACCATTCTGCGTGGCCCCATCCATCTGGTAACAGACATGTATGTCCATGTTTGAAGGCTGCTCACATGCATTTTTCATGTATTTCTCCCATTAGATGGGACTCCTGGAACTGTAACTAGACATTAATGGTATACACTGTGTGTTCAATCTGCCACAAATACAGTATTTCAGTTGGTAATACCCCTTTAAATTTTATTTTCGGACCTTGACGTTGGTTCAGTCGGACAATGTGGCCCCCACCCAGAAAACGTTGTGCACCCCTGATCTATACTGAACGTCACTTATACGTCATTTTCCTCTCTTTCTCTCATTTGTCTGGGTGGCAATTAAGCAGACCACGTCTGCCTAATCTAATAGTTTCCGTGTAATTGCTCCATAATGCACGTCTTTTTTCTCTCTCTCCAAACTATTTTTCCGGATAGGTGCCGTATACGGTATTAAACTCAGAAGAATACATACAGTACCGGTTGATGCTACAGTTTTTCCAAATCCATTCCGGCTGTTGTCACCACCACACACGCTAGCCCAGGGGGCACTCCTCTGGCTCTTCCAGCTCAACCTCCTTCCCCCGAGCCTGCCCCCCACCTACAGGCCCTCTCTCCAAACAATTTACCCGGATAGGGGACGTATTAGTTATTAAACTGATTTTTATTTGTTCCTCTTTTAATTGCCTCCTGACCTGTGATAGGCAGAGCATGGACACGTCCCCTTAGCTGCAGTAGGAAAGACACTCCCCTGGCCAGAGCAAGCTCTTTTTCCGTTTTCCGTGGTCGAAAAATCCATGACATATAAGGTCCCAAGATAGGGGATGTATACGGTATTAAACTGAGAAGAATCGATACCGTACCGGTTGATGCTACAGTTTTTCCAAATCCATCTGGCTGTTGTCACCACCACACACGCTAGCCCAGGGGGCACTCCTCTGGCTCTTCCAGCTCAACCTCCTTCCCCCCAGCCTGCCCCCCACCTACAGGCCCTCTCTCCAAACAATTTACCCGGATAGGGGACGTATTAGATATTGTACTGATGTTTTTTTTGGTTCTTCTTTTAATTGCCCCCTGACCTGTGATAGGCAGAGCATGGACACGTCCCCTTAGCTGCAGTTGGAAAGACACTCCCCTGGCCAGAGCAAGCTCTTTTTCCTTTTCCGTGGTCGAAAAATCCATGAAATATAGGGTCCCAAGATAGAGGACGTATACGGTATTAAACTGAGAAGAATCGATAACGTACCGGTTGATGCTACAGTTTTTCCAAATCCATTCCGGCTGTTGTCACCACCACACACGCTAGCCCAGGGGGCACTCCTCTGGCTCTTCCAGCTCAACCTCCTTCCCCCCAGCCTGCCCCCCACCTACAGGCCCTCTCTCCAAACAATTTACCCGGATAGGGGAACGTATTAGATATTGCACTGATGTTTTTTTTGGTTCTTCTTTTAATTGCCTCCTGACCTGTGATAGGCAGAGCATGGACACGTCCCCTTAGCTGCAGTAGGAAAGACACTCCCCTGGCCAGAGCAAGCTCTTTTTCCTTTTCCGTATTTGAAAAATCCATGAAATATATGGTCCCAAGATAGGGGATGTATACGGTATTAAACTGAGAAGAATCGATACCACACATGCCCCACTAGGAGAATTTGGGGTAATGGTGGGATTAGGCAGCCTCAGAGGCATCCATGCATGCTGCCCCTGCTGTTTCCTGTCCATTTCCATGGTGTTTCCATCATTTTCTGAGGTTTCCAGGTTTTCACCCAGCCTTCCCTAGGCAGAGCCCCGGTCCCCTGCAAAAAATGCTCGAGTCTCCCATTGACTTCAATGGGGTTCATTATTCGAAACGAGCACCCGATCATCGGGAAAAGTTCGACTCGAATAACGAGCACCCGAGCATTTTAGTGCTCGCTCATCTCTAGTGCTGACATATTAAAGAGGACCTTTCACTGCTCCTGACATACCTGTTTTTTATAGCTTCATCCATTCCCCATGTAATAACAATTCTGGAGCATCTATTCTTATGACTCTATGTTGTGCTGTTCTTTATTATTCCTGCTAGAAGTTATAATAGACTCAATCTATCCAATCAGTGCTGCCATTTTCATGTGTGCAGATACACACCCCCAACTAGTTACCACCCCTCTGTACCCTTACTGCAGACTGCTAGCAATTCATTCATAACTTCTAATAGAAATAATAAAGGAATGAAACACCATAGAGCCATAAGAATAGATGCTCCAGAATTGTTATTACATGGAGAATGCATGAAGCTATTAAAACAGGTATGTCAGGAGTGGTGACAAGTCCTCTTTAAACAGCACTTACAGACATTAGCATCAATAACTGACTCCAGCGGAGTTCACAATGCTGGGATCAGCTCTCTACTTGCTGTGAAACTACAACTCCCAGCATGCACACTTATTTGGCTGTCTTTTGTAATTCCCATAGGAGTGAAAGGAGGATTCTGGGAGTTGTAGTTTCAGAGCAGCTGGAGTGCCGGAGGTTGCTGATCCCTGACCAAGAGGAAACCCAGGTAAACACAGGGAGAACGTACAAATTCCATGCAGCCTTCTTTCCTAGGTGTGAAAAGGGTTGAACCTGATGGAAAATATCATTCTTCCAGTCTTTATAATGACAATAATCATTATTTATAAGTTTCACAAGGAAGCAAACGAGAAAATAGCAAGTAATCAAATGAAATGAGCAATCAATGAGACAAACCAAGACAGAGGTTCCTGCCCATAAGAGTTTAATATGTACATGAATGGGTGGAATGACACAACAGATACAACTATGTCAATAAAAAGAAAAAAAATAGGTACATATCATGCGTTAATATTGTACACAAGAAAGCTTAACACATGAGCAAACATAACACCATTATAAAATGGAAAATGTTGAAACCATGTGACTTGCCTTAAAATGAAATGGCATTGAAATAGTGTTTAAGTGTTATTTACTTTAAGAGAACCAAGCAGGTGATTCAGATTAATGCAGCCACTAATAAGCTGGTTTCAGACATAAGGTTTTTTTCTGTGTTTTTTATGTCGTTTTTCATGTCTTTTTAATTTTTCATGTTGCTTTAACGTATACTGTGACAAAGGGGGATATTTACTAAGACCGTAATTTTAGACACTGTTCTTAGTCCATGTCCGCTTCCTCTTGATGCACCTAAATTATGTAGAGGCGTTGGCCTCTACATAACTTAGGAACTTTACTGGCGGCTGTGCCACTTGCTTAAATCTACCCCAGCTACCTTGCTAGCGTAGATTTAAGTCATTTTCTACTCCAAAAACAGGTGTAGAAAATGATGAATCCCCGCCCACGCCATTCCTCTTTTCTCGTAAATTATAAAAAAACGGAGTAAGGGATTGTTCACATATCAGTTATTTGATCAGTTACTTCCTTCAGTTATTGAGAGCCAAAACCAGGTGTGGGTCAAAAACACAGAACAGGTGCAGATCATTTCATCATACCTAATCACTGTGGAGGCTTCACGCCTGGTTTTGGCTCACAATAACTGATGGAAATAACTGATCAAATAACTGATGTGTGAACAAGCCCTAAGTGGTGTACACGGGGAAAAAGGTGCATATTTTGCTGCAAAAAACAGTGACAAAATCTTCAACCTAAATACGCCAAAAAAGTGGCATGAAAGTGTTGCATTTCTGGATTTTTGGTCAAAATGCAGCATAGTAACATAGTAACATAGTTTATAAGGCCAAAAAAAGACATTTGTCCATCCAGTTCGGCCTGTTTTCCTATAAGTTGATCCAGAGGAAGGCAAAAAAACCCTGTGAGGTAGAAGCCAATTTTCCCCACTTTAGGGAAAAAAATTCCTTCCCGACTCCAATCAGGCAATCAGAATTACTCCCTGGATCAACAACCCATCTCTAGTAACTATAACCTATAATATTATTACACTCCAGAAATACATACAGGCCCCTCTTGAACTCTTTTAGTGAACTTACCATCACCACCTCCTCAGGCAGAGAGTTCCACAGTCTTACTGCTCTTACCGTAAAGAATCCTCTTCTATGTTTGTATACAAACCTTCTTTCCTCCAGACGCAGAGGATGTCCCCTCGTCACTGTCACAGTCCTGGGGATAAATAGATCATGGGAGAGATCTCTGTACTGAACCCTGATATATTTATACATAGTTATTAGATCTCCCCTCAGTCGTCTTTTTTCTAAAGTGAATAAGCCTAATTTTGATAATCTTTCTGGGTACTGTAGTCCACCCATTCCAGTTATTACTTTAGTTGCCCTCCTCTGAACCCTCTCCAGCTCTGCTATGTCTGCCTTGATTACAGGAGCCCAGAACTGTACACAGTACTCCATGTGTGGTCTGACTAGTGATTTGTAAAGTGGCAGGACTATGTTCTCATCACAGGCATCTATGCCTCTTTTGATGCAACCCATTATCTTATTGGCCTTGGCAGCAGCTGTCTGACACTGGTTTCTACAGCTTAGTTTGCTGTTCACTAAAATTCCTAGGTCCTTTTCCATGTCAGAGTTACCCAATATTTTACCATTTAGTATGTACTGGTGACTTGCATTATTCCTTCCCATATGCATAACCTTACATTTGTCAGTGTTAAACCTCATCTGCCACTTCTCTGCCCAAGCCTCCAGTCTATCCAGATCCATCTGTAGCAGTGTACTGTCCTCTTCTGTGTTAATTACTTTACACAGTTTAGTGTCATCTGCAAAAATTGATATTTTACTGTGCAAGCCTTCATGCTGTAGGTATGACATTTCTTAGCCATTTTTTTCTGTAGGAACCTCCATGGGAGTTGAAAAGCACCGAAAACCAGCTTTTTTAAGTAATGGCCTATCCCGCACCCCCGCATAGCTATACTGTGTAGCTCTGATGTTGGAAACAGGCGTTGGAGCTACACAGCATCATCAATAATGTGGTGGACACTGGAGCAGCTGCAGTTGCAAGCATTATCCACTACAATGTTGATGGTGCAGTGTAATTCTGGTATTGACTTCCGACAACAGAGCTACACAGAATAGCTGAACGTTAGGGATGAAGAATGTCAGACCCCTATCAATCAGCTTGTGATAGTCTATCTTGAAATAGGCTGGATAAACCCTTTAAAAAACACCTGTTTATGTATAGTTAAAAAATGCAGCCTAAAAACTTGAAAAAGGGTAAAAAAAAATCCATGGCTTCTTTTTCACCACCAAAAAAAACACATGGAAACAAATTATGTGAAGAAGGCCATAAAAAGACTAGACACCAATAAAGTCCAGGCTATTCTCTTCAGGTTGCTTTTCCTTTAGTCACATCAAAAAACCTTGACAAAAACAACATTGTAAACACCAGTTGCATTTTAACCACAATTGCCATAATTTTGCAAAGCAGCAACTGTCCACGTGTTTTTTCCAGGTCAAATGTTTAAAAAAAATGTGTTTAACCCATAAAAACTGAGCAGGCAATTACCACATCACAAAACCGCGGCCACCATAGTAAAGCACACACTTTTTGCCAATTTGGTTTTTGTTGCGGATCTTTACTGCAACATGTAAACCTAGCCTTGACGGATTAAATTCTATTCCTGTCAAAATAGAAGGCTACAATCTATTCATCTGTCTACTTGATTCTTCAGTGGTCTGGGATAACCTAAAATTGTACAAATTCCAGTATTAATAATCATAACAGAAGCAGCATATATTTATGTAGGTCCAACACATTTCACAGCTTTATATATTTATAGAAGGCAGCAAACACATGAAATGACATAGTGATAAAACACACATGTGACCGAGGACCCTGTAAGAACAGCTGTAATAGTGACAAATACCACAGGTAGCTGCATTGTGGTTTTCCCACAATTGTGATTGCAGTTTATAATACTAATACTACAGCTACAAGAACTACACAACAGGGAAGGCATGTAAGTGCATCCACATCTACAGCACTATTGCTCCTGTGAGTGAATGTCCAGGTTGTTCCTATATCTGTTCATTTATTAAATTTTTTAATTTAAATTTAATTTATTTTAATTTATTAAATTTTGTATATAGATATAGACACACACAGCTTCCAAAACCATTTGTTTCCGGGTGACTTACCTTGCTTTACTCTTATCAGGTTTCATCTTACCATATACATTGCAAAGTTCTACCAACCTTGCCACCTTCATTAATATTTTTTTTTTTATATAATTGACATCACAACGTCACTCTCACTGTGATTTATCTCACAATTACACATAAAACCAACAGTATTAGCGGCATATTACTATCAAGGGTTTTTTTTTTTTTGGTCTCTACTTCCCTGACTAAAAATGCCATGTCATGAAAATAACACATAGGAGGCTATCAATCACACGGTATTTTACAAAAAGCTATCTTGCCATCAAATTGACAGGGACATCATCAATTGCATGTTGTGTCTCCTTAGCAGATCATTTATCAAAGTCTTTCAGCTGTAAATTCAGAAGGGGAAAAATAGTGCTGAAACACAGCACTGGATTTATCAAAGCAGAATATTCAGTGGATTTCACTACAAGTTATTTTCTTGTGATAAATCAATTTCGGTTTTCCTTCTCAGCTTTGCAAAAGGCCATTAGGGGTTCATTTACAAGAGGTTCGATATCTATGCACACACAAATATGAACATGTTATACAACAATTATTCTTCGCTGATCATTTGTTCCACTCTGTCATACTTATTTTTTGCACATTTTCCAATATTTCACATGTTATAGAGAGTGGATATGTCTGCTGAGTGGATTTAATGATACTATAAACTAACATGCAGATGCTATAATATTATACCTATAATGCTATTACATATTGGAGACAAATAATTAAAAGAGATTGGGCCATCTCACACATGGGTGGCATAGCACTAGAATATGCCACCAATGTCAGGTGCATATACCCCCTCTGGGACCCACACCTATCTCTAGAATTGGGCACCCAAAGTGAAGGAGAGCATGCCGCCCACTTCTATGGGAGTTCCGAAAAGAGCCGGGCAAATGCACTTTGCCATATCCGGAACTCCCATACAAGGGAATGGAGAGGTCACAGAGCAAGTGCAGCCACCTCTCCATTAACCTCTATGACAGTTCTGGAAATAGTCAAGCTGGCACTTTGCTATTTTTGGCACTCCAATAGAAGTGAAAGGAGGGTAGCCCCTTTTGCTAGGTGTGGCCTAGTCCACTTTGGAGACCAGAGGTGGGACCTGAAACCTACCTGACATTGGTGGCATACCCTAGCAATATGCCACCAATGTGTGAGATGACCATGTTTGCACAGGTTTCCTCGGGGTTCTCCAGTTTCCTCCCATACTCCAAAGACATACTGATAGGGAACTTAGATTGTGAGCCCCAGTTGGTGCTAATGCACCTTTATAAGGTTTCATGAACAGCCCATGACCGCTGGATCCAGTGATTGGGTGAGCGGTCCCAAGAACAATGGACAAGAAGCCATGACTTCTGGTATGGCAGGTACAGGATACCCTGGGAACTGGACCTGTAGCACTGGACCAGAGAGGTCTTTATCAGGTGAGGTCAGTTTCTTTGTTTGTTTTATAAACCTGCTCTCTTCCAGACAAGGACAATCCAAATGTAATAACTTGCATGTAGAGAGTCATTTATCATTTGAAGTTGTTTTTGTGTCAGTTTTAAGTTTGGCTTTGCTTTGCGTGCCAAATTTATGAAATGGTGCACCTTAATAATATATTTGGCGTGAGTGCAATGTGGTTTACACCTTTAGGTATAAAAGTACACCAGGGGGTTGCAAATGTTTTGTGACTTTTGCAAAAGTCACACATAGTAAATGAGCCATAATCCTGGTCTAATCTCACGTTTAGCTCTTAAGGGCCCTTTACATGGGCCGAGAATGCAGTGGTCTCCGCTGACGAGCAGACGATTGTCAGGAAGGAACGCTTCCTTCCTGACAATCTGCTGCTGTATCATTCCATCTAATGGGACCTTTAAGCATTGTGTTGTCTTGGGGGGCGGGGTTGTTATTCCCCTCTGCACACCAAAGTCACTGTAGTCACATTTGCAGAGGCTATCACAATCCCTGTGCTCAACATCCATGGCTGGGGTGCCAGCATGAAAAGGATACCCCAATTTTTAAGATAATTCCTAATAGTGTAATTTGTCTCAAGGCACAATTTTTCTATGTGTTTTCCTGCATCAGTTCATTGGGGAAGGTAGTTTATGCATGTAGTATATAGATAGGTATGGCAATGGTCTGTGCTGTTATCCAGAGGTGGAAATGCCATAATGATATGAAAAACCCTTTAAGAATTTAGACAAAATCATGCCTCAATGTTTCAAAATTATAGTAGGTTTGCCAGTTCTAAGCACTATCACTTTCTAACTATAGATTTTACAAAGCCTAAAGAAAGTAAAAAAAATCTCTTTCCTCTGTGACATTTAGAATTGATTCAAGCCAAGCAAATTAGCTGACCAGATTTGCATGCTAATCTATACTGCCACTGCTGCTATTGGGGACTGGGGATTGATGGTGGGTTTTGGCAGGGCCAGAATGCCACTCAGTAGTCAATTAGAAAAAGCTTCACAACCACATATGTAAATGTGCATTTGCTTAGACTTTTACTTTATTTACATGTACTTTGGTAAAAAAAAAAAGATTTTTCCATAGGTTATTATTTAAAAAATCACGTCTAAGCTGATTGAATAGTCACAGAGGGGCTGGAGATTCCGCTGTCAGACAGCTGGTTTGACAGATTTATCACACAACTGTTTACTGCAGCTGCTGTGTACTGTGAAACATAGAAACTGCAGAAGCCAAATTGTGCAAAACATGGCATAGTCTTTAATTTGCATACTCCACTAGCTTTCTGATTGTTAGGCTGGCGGCTCATATCCACCGTTGTCCCGCTGTCCCAAGCAAGCATGGATCCATCTCCTCGCCTGAGCTTTGAGGTTTTCTACTAGTTAGTACCCAGTGAACGTGATCTCATCTGAATTTCTGTGTACCGAACCCTGTCTGTCTTCTGATTCTGCTCCTTGCTGCCTGCCCCAACCTCGGAATTATGACCTGGATTACGCATGAACTCTGCCTGCCGTGACTTTTGAATCGCTATTTGGAATATGCAAATATTCAGTCTGCCCTGACTATTGGACTGTATTCAGATTACACTTTTGCCTGTGTCCTTGGTGCTTTGCGAAGGTGTCTCTGACTCTTGTGGGTCAGCAGCCAACTACATGCAGGACTTTGTTTTCCATCCTGCAAAATGGAAACCAGACGGATGCATTATGCTTGCCTAAGACTTCTATTATGATGGATCAAATTGGTCTCTTAAAGGCTTCTGTTTTGCATTTTGTCTTATGAATTCTGTTATATTCTGTTATAAACAAGTTTAAAACTTGAAACCATACTCGGCTTCAGTTCCGAGGTACTAGTCGAGACCGAAGCCAAGTTCGGTTTCAAGTTTTAAAGTGCTTTTCCACTTTAAAAATCAACTACCGAAGTTATTCAACAAAGTCACATGCGACTTTGTGAATAAATAATTTCGGCTCATTGCAGCCCATACATTTCAATACTGTACGGAGACAAATCTCTGTACAGTATTAATCCGAAGTTTTGAACAAAGCGACTTTGGATGTAGCATCCGAAGGTCGCTTCGTTCAACAATAGTCATCAATATCAGATTGGCAGGACTCCGACACCCAGCACCCCCGCCAATCAGCTGGATGAAGGGAAGGTGCTCGCCCTGCCAGCGCTGCCTTATCTTCGTGGTTTACCAGCTCGCTGTCACAACAGCAGTAGTGAGTGGGTGTAATTAAGCCACTTCAATGGGACGGCTCCTTCCTATTCAAGGGACATGGACTGCTGGAAAATGCACCTAATTTATGACAAAGCCTACACCTCATCATACCTCATAAATAGGCACATTCTCCTGCAGTGCAAGGAATATAAAGACCAGAACAGAAAGCACTGGACTTGATAAATCTTTCCCATAGTCTAATAGTACAGCAAAATATGTTTTATTTATTCATCCTAAAATCATTTTTTTCAAAATAGATATACAAATCCAGCTTTTGAATGCCATGTGCACTTATAATCCATCTTGTGTATGACAATATTGTTGGAAAACTAATATGTGTCTTAATTTACCACGTAGATCCAACGTGGGTCAGAACTGAGAATTTTAAAAATAGATTTACTCTGTAAAGGTCAGGCACTAAAAATGATATAGCTAGCTAGAGTGCAATGTTCCCTACACATTTGTCTGTCCTTTGCTCTGCAATGTAAAGAGATTTATTAATCTTTTGTTGTAAATTTCACCATGCCGGCAATTTCTGCAGCATTCGGTATTATTTACATGAATAATAGAACAATGAAACGTGTGCTCAAAATGAAAATGCAATAACGAAGAACATTTATGAATGATATTCTGTATTTAGGTCTTCCATAATAAAGTATTTATTCCCGCAACACACAATATCCGGCAGAATGACATGATGATTAATGCTTCACAGGACAATTTACCTCCTCTTTCTTCATCCATGTTGTTTCTTGTCTATATAAAATAACTGGCTCTTAGCAGAAGAAAAAAATAGCTTACATTCACTTTCGTTATGGAGGATTTCAGTCACCAATGAAAGAAGGAGCTTGCAATTCCTGATTCAAACCACATGCAGTATTCTGTAGCAATTAGCAGATAAACTGCTGACTAAAAAAAACTAAAGCATGAAGCATATTGTAGTCAAGGTCAAAACTGCTCCTTTTGGAATGATAAGAGATTTCATGTCTTCAAAATACTTGTACATATCTGCTGTGTGTATTGAGCCTTGGTTGATAGAAATATTTACTGGTTCCTCTTGCTAGTAATTATGTGAATGTTATAAATTAAATTTTAGCTGTGAAAAATATCTGTAAAAAAAAAAATGCTTTAAAAAAATAACAACAATAAAAAACAAAATACACATTGCACATTACAGCCACCATCCAATATTGGGCAAATGCCAGACTGAAAATTGCCTCTTTTACTATAATTTAAGGATAGAGATGAGTGAATCAATTCTAAACTAAACAAATTTGTAACAAATTTCCAAATAACTTTGGTTTCCGATGGAATAACATTTATTGGGCTTTGTCCCGCATGCATTGCACGGAAAGATAGCAGCTATTTTACAGTTCAGGAGACAAAGAATAAGGTATCTCCCACCAAAAAGGGATCAGTTTTGGACCACTTTAATTAAAAACGATGAGCAGTGCGTTATTAAAAAGGCTGTTACTACCAGTTAGCATTTGTTTACCCATACACAGTCACATTATTATAACCACACGCTAACATCCAGAGTAACCGCCGCATGCAGCATGGACAGCAGCTAGAGTGACTCAATAAGTTCCTGTTAGGTTGTCACTAGAGATGAGCGAACGTGCTCGTAACGAGCACTGTACCGCTCGGCTCCCCTGCGCTCGCATGGGCGCAGGCAGCCGCTTCCGTCGAGTGAGGAGGACGGAAGCGGCTGCCTGCGCCCATGCGAGCGCAGGGGAGCCGAGCTGTACAGTGCTCGTTACGAGGACGTTCGCTCATCTCTAGTTGTCACAGGTATCTGGAGCCATTCTGACTGGTGTGCATCCCACAACTGCTGGAGGGTGCATGGAGGAAGGATCCATAAAGCAAACACAATGAGGTAGTGTAACACCCCAGAGTAGTGTTACAACTCTTCATAACCAGCTTCTATCTGTGTGCTACTTTGGAAATGTAATTCCGTGCATTAATGTCATCACCAGCATTAATATGTATTATATTCCATGTTATGCAACTGTTTCCCATGTAATGTACCTGGTGTACCAGCAGGTGTCAGTAAATACTATGGCAGATTCAGATGTAGTTTTACCAGAATGGTACAGTCCTTAGTCCATTCTGACCCCCTCTGCTGGAGAGAAGTTAAGCACTTCCAACTTCCGGCAGTGAGAGGAAATGACAGTTAAGACAGTTTTAGTCAGTGAGTTGTCCCCTGTACCCCATCCAGGGAGGACATGTGCAGGGCAGCAGAGCACCTTCAGCTCTGCTGCGCCCTAAATACAGAGTAATATAGCCTGCAATAAGGCACTACAATACTCTCAAGGGAAGCCAGACTTAAGAGGTAGCCTCAGCTTAGAACAGGAAGCCTGAAACTTGAATTACCAAGCATCTGCCAAGTATAAGTAATTGCTGCACTTGCTGGACACCAAGTTGAGGAATGAAACGAGTTATCTGCCTACCAAGATACGTTAATAAAACTACGTTGGACCATTCATACAAGTCTGCGCATCATTCCCACCTGACGACCCTCAATTACTACTCCTAGTAAATTTATTGCAGCCGGAGCCACCGCCTGGGGCCTGTTCGTCTCACGAGGTAGGAACACCGTGACAACACCACTAAAGACTTGAGTGGCCTAAATCCCCTTGGCACTCCTACCACTGGGACGTAAAGGGAAACACCTTAGAGGGCCCTGGAGGGGGAAACGGGTCGCCCCCGTAGCAACCGCAGCACCCCGGTCGCTGCAAAAATGGCGTCACGAACAGGATGAGTCTGACGTGCCCATACCGTTAAGGCCACAGTTCAGCCATCCCTAAAACAGACTTTAAGCTAATTGCCTTTTATCAACAAGGCCAGGAAATTTGACAGATGTTCCCTAAAAATGACTTTACTACAGTTGCTGCGGTGCAGACGGCGCAAAACGCTGCGCGCCGGCACCAGAAGGGTTAACGCCATTTTTTCGTTAGTGGCGCAGCTTCTTCATGCAGAAGAAAAGAAACCGCCCCCTCAAGAGCGGGAAAACCATGGCACGCCCCTCTGTAATGCGGGAAAATCCAATCCAGCCCGCCAGGAACTTACTGTGGGGAGCGTTGAGAGCAAAGACTCCGCCCCCTTAGCTCCTCCTCCATCTCCTGTTTGCACGAAGAAGGAGAGCGTGGTCAAGATGGCGTCCCGTCCTCGTGGCCCTAGCTGGGGAGACATGGTGTGGGGTACCTACCCCTACGAGCCTGAACCCCGAGGGGAAGAAATTACCCTGGATCGACTCAATCTGAGTACCCGGCGAAAGAAGAACCTGGCCGAGACCGTCCCGCCGGCTGCGGCAGCTGGAGTACCTGCCACCACTTCTAATTTGGTGGAGGGAAAGAGAGAGACGGCTGGAGGCTCTGTACAGAAAACTCCGTACGTACGAGCTAAGAACGTCCCCGTCGGCACTCTAGAGAAGGAACGCAGAGCGGTGGCTGGAGTGACCCCGTTGGTGAGGCCTAAGCCGGATGACCTGAGGCAGAACCTCATCGTACCAGCAGAAGTTACGAGGAATGCGTACACCTGCTGGGAATATAAGCGGCGAGTAGAAGAATGGGTGGTAGAAGTGTTGGAACACCCCCGGCCTGGAGACCCGAAGCTTGAGAGGCGCACCGGAACCGTGCTCTGGTTCAATGTGGAGAGCGGGGTCGGATTTCTTACTGACGAAGAGACGGCAGTGGAGTACTACGTGAATCGCCGCTCCGTCAAGAGGCCGTACCTTCCTCCAGCACAGCACAACCTCCATGCCGGCGATTTCGTGGAGTACACCCCGATGAAAAGTTTGCAAGGCCCCTTCGCCACCGGAGTGAGGGTGATCCAGCGACCCCGAATAACGGAGGAGCCCCCAGAAGAGTGGGAGGAACCATCGCCAGCGACGGCCACTGCATCTGCACCGGTACCTCGAAGCAGAGAGAGAGAAGGCCCCAGCGTACCGGGACCAAGACCCCTGACCAGCGAGCCGGAGCCTCTCATCCCCGGGTTGCCTACGCCGACAGCGTTCCAGGTGGGTCAAATTATGGCCAGCAAATTTATATTTAATCCCCTGGCCACGTACCACCTGATGCAGGAGGCACCGGCAGCCCAATCTGTTGCCAGGGGTAGGCCTCTGGCTGAGCCCCTTAAACCTGAAATTCTGTCACCAGTGACCCCGGCAGGAGCATCTGGGCCTAACAGGGTCCGTTCCCAAATGGCTGCCACCGTCACCAGTGTGACCACTGGGACCCTGCCCAGACCAGTGCCACAATTGTCGTTGAGAGGACGCTGGGGAAAGGCCGCGGCCTACCGTGAGGCTTACCTGAGGCAGGAGCGCCCTCTTATGTCGTTCAACTCAAGCAGCAGCGACGAGGAGCTGGAGGCTTTCCACTAGAGGGAGCCCCAGCCACATCTATAAAGAACTCCAGGACTAATGGGAGCCACCACGTGGACTGAGCCTTGAAGGGTGAGAGCCGGTTGGCCTTATTTTATGTTATTGTTGCCCATGTTTTAGGTCTCCACCATGATGGACACGTGTGTCAGGACTCCCCCCATCTGCAATAATCCCAGTTGCGCCATGTTTGCGCACCATATCCCTTTTTCCCCCCCTTTTCAGGTTGTTGGGAAATCACTTTTAAAAAGGACTTTTTCAAGAAACCTTTATTACCCATTTTATTACCCATGTGGATTACAAATTTGAATAGAACTTGTGACTTTGTTCCAGTTCCAAGCCAAATAAGAAGAAAAAGATGGACTTAAATGTATCCATGGGTCTACTATATTATCCCAGTAATAGCTGATGCATATACATGCTTATTTAATTATACTCAAATGTATGAAAATGCGTACATTATGCCTTTAATATATTTGCACTTAAATGTTTGCACTAATATCTTATATTTCAGCAACGTTCAAGAATATTGCCCATTGTGTGTGTTTCTTTGCAGGTGCCACAATGTGTCCTCCAATGCACTTTAATGTATGGTCATGCACTTAGCCAGATAGTTAGCACCTTACTTGTCTCTACCTCAGATATACATGCTGCCTCTGAGGGCATTTCACACTAGCGGTTCATGGTAACCAGGTGTCAGAGCCACAAGCAGGTGTAATCTCAGTATCTAAGCTCATCTAGCACTGCCTCTGAGGACATTCACACTAGCGGTTCATGGTAGCCAGGTGTTAGAGTCACAAGCAGTTGTTTTCTCTTTATTCCTTCAGGGTTATCCTCGCTGCTATAGATGTGTCTTATATGTGTCAGGAGAGCATATAGTCTCTCACTAGAACTATGGCAGGACTGGCAGATTTCCTCCTCCTAGTTCATTATGTCCTGAGGCCTTGTGCACCGCCTCCAGGAAAAAATAACTTTCAGCTACTGATAGACATCAAGGTGACAAAGCGTAAAGCATTATAAGGCTTTGGTGCTTGGAAGGGATTACAGAATGAAGCCACCCTTCTGTTTGCGGGCTTATCATTTCACAATGGCGGGATTACAGAGTGAAGACACCCCCATGCTTTCTTTGGTATTCGTGGCCAGAATATTCAGAGTCAGTCAGAAATGGTTGCTTAGTGCAATTTACATAGGTTGTTCGTCTGCTGAGAGGGGATAACAGAGATCGGACACCCTACTCACAAGGCAGGAACGTACCAGCATAGTAGCTCAATTGTCTATATATGTATGTAATGTCATTTATATGTATCTATTTCATGCAGCACATTGTACTTCTTGGATCCCCTGTAAGCTTCCCTGTAAGCTTTTCTATATCCTAATCCTGTATGCTAATCCTAAGCACAAGCCGAGGACGGCTTGACTTTAAGTAAGGGGGAATGTAACACCCCAGAGTAGTGTTACAACTCTTCATAACCAGCTTCTATCTGTGTGCTACTTTGGAAATGTAATTCCGTGCATTAATGTCATCACCAGCATTAATATGTATTATATTCCATGTTATGCACCTGTTTCCCATGTAATGTACCTGGTGTACCAGCAGGTGTCAGTAAATACTATGGCAGATTCAGATGTAGTTTTACCAGAATGGTACAGTCCTTAGTCCATTCTGACCCCCTCTGCTGGAGAGAAGTTAAGCACTTCCAACTTCCGGCAGTGAGAGGAAATGACAGTTAAGACAGTTTTAGTCAGTGAGTTGTCCCCTGTACCCCATCCATGGAGGACATGTGCAGGGCAGCAGAGCACCTTCAGCTCTGCTGCACCCTAAATACAGAGTAATATAGCCTACAATAAGGCACTACAATACTCTCAAGGGAAGCCAGACTTAAGAGGTAGCCTCAGCTTAGAACAGGAAGCCTGAAACTTGAATTACCAAGCATCTGCCAAGTATAAGTAATTGCTGCACTTGCTGGACACCAAGTTGAGGAATGAAACGAGTTATCTGCCTACCAAGATACGTTAATAAAACTACGTTGGACCATTCATACAAGTCTGCGCATCATTCCCACCTGACGACCCTCAATTACTACTCCTAGTAAATTTATTGCAGCCAGAGCCACCGCCTGGGGCCTGTTCGTCTCACGAGGTAGGAACACCGTGACAACACTACTAAAGACTTGAGTGGCCTAAATCCCCTTGGCACTCCTACCACTGGGACGTAAAGGGAAACACCTTAGAGGGCCCTGGAGGGGGAAACGGGTCGCCCCCGTAGCAACCGCGGCACCCCGGTCGCTGCAGTAGTCCCACAGATGCTCAACTGGGTCGAAGCCTAGGGAATTAAGGGGCCAGGGTAGTATTTGGAAGTCTTGGTCATGCTCTTCAAATCAATGTTTGACATTTCTAGGTGTGAGACAAGTCTTGCTGGAAGACTCCATTCATCCAGGAGAAGACAATCAGCATTTATGGGTGTACATGATCTGCAAGGATAGATTCATACTCAAATCAGTTTAAAAGTGCCTTCCACATGGATGAGTAAGCCCAGATAATGCTATGAAAACATTCCCCAGATTATGTTACCACCACCAGCTTGTGTTCTTCAGCTACAGTTGCAGGGTGTTTGTTCTGTGATGTTTCTCGCCTGACATGCCAACGGCTATCCATTCGATCAAGCAGACTCATTGGAAAAGGCAACCCTTTGCCAACCACTGGAGGTCTAGTTCAGATACTGCCGAAAAAATTGAAGCCTTTTCTGCCAATGCAGCTTCATTAGCAGAGGTGCAATCACCATGTAATTGCTTTGAAGCCCCATACACAGTAGGGTTCCCTGAACTGTTGTTTTAGACACACATCTAGTAGCTCCCTGGTACATTTTGGCAGTGAGCTGCTGCATTGTAGTGCATTGGTCCACCCTTGCGAACCTTCGTAGACAACATTCACCTCTCACATGTGGTACTCCAAAGTTTTTACGTTGCTTATTCACAATGGTGCCATTTGTCCGCTCACAGTACATTTTTGTCAACACAGCATGTAAACAGCTTACAAACTGAGCAGCTTCAGATATACTGCCACTCTTGGCCTGAAAGCTAACAAGGGAAAAGTGTGCAGACAGTCTATGGCACACCTTATATACCCACCAAGCCAGCTCACAACTCATTTTGACATTACTAATACTTTCATGGTGTTAATAAGCCCCAGTGCGATTGTACAGTGAAAATTAGTGGGGAAAACAACAGGAAGGAAAAAGAATGAGGATAACATGGGGAGAGGGGCTTGCCCTGATTGACTCAGAGGCTGACAAACAGCCTGATCAGACAAGGGGGGAGGGTTTTGGCAGGTCCTTTTGCTTCGAAGGAAGAAAGTCCATTCTCTCTGCAACTTGTTGCCTGAAATAATTTATTTTGACTGTGTTTGCCAAAAAGCAACTGTAGACATAAACTAGCAATATAGGTTTTTTTTTTAGAGAGAAGTGAGAGTATAAGGATTATATAAGGAGATTATATGAATACTTAGGTAAATTTAGGGTTTTATCAGGGAAAGCATAGAGAGTGAGGGATTGGTTACTCAGAGTTGTGTGTTTTTTAGATTCATAAAGCTGCTGGAAATTTCCATATTACAAAATCCTGCAAAAACCTATTTTTTTATAACTGGACAGCCAGCCAGCTTCTTTTTTTAAATGGTTTCTATAGTTCATAGGTTTATTGCCAGCACCTCCAGCATTAATAGCATACTTTCTGCTATAAAAACAGAGCTAAAGCCCCACCCCCAATTTCTTCGAATTATGTATTGTTTGTAATTGGGCTTTTCAGCACATTTCAATAACATGTAAGATACTGTGCCATTTCAGCAAACGCATTTTACTGCAATAACTGCGTTAGTGTATCCATGTTAGTGAATGTTTTGTATTGCTTCAAGATACCATGCAGTTTCAGAAAACACATTTTACTATAACTGTATTAGTATACACTTGTTAATGAATGTGCTGTATTACCTCAAGATGCATTTGTATGTGCATTTGCAGCAAAAGTATTTTACTGCAATAACTTCATTATTACCATTGTAAATTGTCAATAACAGCGTGTAGTGCATTTGTAGAAGAGGAGGGATGCATCTTTCTGTAGATTACAGAAAAACACTTGCAATTTCACTAACATTTAATAATTTATCAAATATATATATATATATATATATATATATATATATATATACCTCATAATAAAATGTTAGGTGAAAGACCCAGGCTTTGTCATCCAAGAGTCCGAATGTGGAATGATGTCGAAGTCATCTCTGAGTCTGATATCTTGCACTGGAGCCAGAGGTCACAGCATTCCTCCCCTTCATACTTGCAGCCCCTAAAAGCCTTTCAGTTGCATCATCTCACTGTCTCCTCCAAGTGGAACATCATATAATAACACAGAGCAGGGAATTGTGAGGGGAACCAAGTCTGATAAAAGAGTCTGATAAAAGTCACAGGGAGGGTGAGGACTATGATGATGATTGTGTGTTGGACAGGACCTGGAAGCCAGATTAGGGTACTAAGGAGAATGTGACATCAGAGGAGGAGGATGGTGGTTACAGCAGCAATAAAGAGAAGAGGCAATATATGGCCAAAACTTCCCAAAAACTGCCAGAGAAAGATCTGCTTCTATTATTGTTAGCTCAGAAACCGAGAATACCGCTGAGGCTCAAAGCGTGTCAGACTTAAGCCTAGCTTGGCTACCGCTAGTTCTGTATGAGTATCTCCTGCATTGCGTTGAGGCGTTCAAACACAAATGTAGGCACCATAGCTCTATTGCAGCACCTCCTTACAATTGTCACTGTGCAGCAAGGTGCACACCACCATTTCTTTCACGTCCTAATGGGTCAATGTTTTTTTCAGTAGCAGCAAAGCAGCATCTCAGCAATGAGGAAAGGTCCTCCACGTTTGGTCGGTCAGGTTCCCACACAATATCAACATTCCTCATGTTCTCCTTAATTAACATACTGTCATCTTCAATCTCCTACTATATGTGTAAAGTACAGTGTTGCCATACTGTGTTAGAGCTGATGAGCCTGAGCGAGACTAGCCACGCAACCAAATAGCTGCTAAAGTGCAAACATGCGGTGGCTGTCTCCCCATCAACTCAAACTGTGCAAGGTGTTCAGTTACAATGGGTGGAACATCATGGCCATGGTACATTTGGGGAAATAACATATTCTCCCTGCATGGGCCACTTTGAAAAAGTACAGTATTTTCCTGTTGCTGAAGGGGAGGTCAATTTGCTGTATTACCAGGATACACTGTGTACGCAGCTTGCCTCAGCTGTCGGTAAGCAGAAGCCTGCCATCTGCATGTCTGACCAGGAGGCCCTTCTTCATGCCCCCTGCTGAGTCCCCCACCTCCAGCAGTTTCCAGTACCACAAGTAGCAAAAACCACAGCAGCAACCAGTTCAGTATAACGAACATGAAAGGAGCTGGTTTTTCATGTGCTGTGCCAGGCTGACACAAATCAGTGAACTGAGACATACTGCCTGAGCAACCAGGTTCAGTCCTACCTGGACTATGGCCTTTTTCCACTGCATACGGTGTTCTCTGGCCCCATGGACTTCTGGACGAGCAGATTGGAACAGTGACCGGAACTGGCCCAGTTTACTCTCTCTGTACTGTCTTGCTCAGCTTCCAGTGTTATCTCACTAAGGGTTTTCAGCAAACAGGTGGCATTGTCACATCCAAACAGACAAAGTTTTCCTCAACCAGTGTACAAAACATCACTTTTGTCAAAATGAATCAGACATGGATCCATGAAGATTTTTCAGACACCTCCAGCTAAGGCCAACGAAAAGATCTGCCACTGTTATTGGTGGCTATTTATTGCTAGTCCCATCACGCCACTGTCACTTTCTGCCTGCCTACTCTGATGTTCCATTCTGTAAGGCTTACTTTTGCCTTTGTTTTAGCTGCTACTCCACACTGCTAATCTCCCTAACCACTTCCATTACCCCTACTGTCACTATCATTACCCCTACACAGCTGCCACTATTACTACTCTACTACCCTACTACTCCAACACAGCTTGACATACATATGAACACACACAGATAACACGATGTATTTTATATATACTCAATCTCCCCTGAATAAGGGACAATGTTTAGAACATGTTTTAATTTTAAAAAAGTATAACAAATGTGAGGGGGAAGTGTGTTTTTAAACACACTGTTGGTAAATGCCATCAACTGTGCATTTACCCATATTCATATATGTCAGTGTCAATCTGACACTCTTTGTTATTGCTGTCATTGCATTATAAATAGCTTTAAGGTGGGGGGTGGGGGGACAAAAATTCGAGAGAAAAAAAGAGAACAAAGAGAGTCCTAGGAGACCTCAGAGTGTCATATAGAAATTTTCTGGCCAATTGGACCACCTTGAATTCATGTAGGATCAAATCTGCCACAAATTGATTTTGTGACTTTTTTTAAATTTCGTGAATCGGACACAAATGATTTTCATGAAGTTCGCTCATCTCTAATATAAGGCTCTGTTAAATCTTTGCTGTAGTTTCCAATACAAATTGAAACTATGATGCAGTGTCGGATCCGTCATATGATGGACACCAGTAGTGCTGAAAGACCTTGTTGACTTTTAATGAGGTCCAACAGGTTCATCCAAGGTGTTCTTTTTTTACAGGAAAAGCAGTGCCGGAAGCTGTGCTATTTTTGCTCTCAAATGAATCCCTTTTCTATCTTTCATGGTGTAAAATGCATATGAAAAATGTCAGAGTATCTTTAATATACTGGAATCAGGATATCTAGAATTGCCATCATATAGAAAACTTTCACTGTGTTATTTACATAATAAGGTATGACTCTGGAACAAGGGTTTCTTTGTTATTAAGCAGTCTACAGTACAGTTTCCATTAGGGTACAATTACAATCTTAAAGCATTAATAAGTATTAAACAAAAGAATAGATGGCTCAGATTTAATATCAGTATGGCATATTAGTTACTTACAGTGCATTTGGAAAGTCTTTAGACCCGTTCACATTTTGTTATGTTGCGGCCTTGTGCTAAAATGAAAAATGCAACAGTGAAAAGTAAATGTTAGAACTCCTTGCTAATTTATTGAAAAGGAAAAAGTAAAATCTTGCATTATATAAGTATCCAAACCCTTCACTCAGTACTAATTTAAAGCACCTTTGGCAACAATTACAGCTTCCAGTCTTTGCACACCTGGATTTGAGGATTTTCTGCCATTCTTCTCTGCTGATCCTCTCAAGCACTGTCAGGTTGGATGACAGACCTCTGACATATATCTCTGTCAGGTCTCTCCAGAGATGTTCCATTAGGTTCAAGTCAGTGCTGTGGCTGGGACATTCACAGAGATGTCCAGTAGAGATGAGTGAACATGCTCATCCGAGCTTGATGCTCGTTCGAGCATTAGGGTATTCGCATATGCTCGCTACTCGGACGAGCATATCGCGATCCTCGAGGAAATGGCATCTTCCTCTTCCGGCATGTTAGGCGCCATTTCTCAGCCAATCAACATGCAGGAGAGTCTTTGGTACCTCCTAGCATCACGTGGGGCCCCTACAAGTCGATAGCAGGGATTGGCTGGCCAGATCAGATGACCTGGGAATATAAGAATCTGGTCCCGCGCTGCTCGCGTCAGACGCCGCCTGCATGAGATTAGGGATAGAGCTGCTGTCTGTCAGAGAGAGTGTTAGGGCCTGAATTTAGATGTTGGTTAGGCAGGAATCACCCACAAATAACCCAACAGCCCTTCTAAGGGCTACAAGCACCTTTTTTTTTGTCTCCTCCTGGCTGCTGGCTGGGACTTGTAGTGCAGCTACCGCCATCTTGGCTGCACACTGTACACAGTGACTGATGGCAGAAGGGACAGCACGTGGTCCACACAGACCCAAAAGAAATTGCCCAAAGTCCTCTCAGTACTCATTTTTGCTGCTGCTGCTGCTGCTGTACCTTGGCTTGCTGGGATCTGTAGTGCAGTCTAGGGAATACATTTTTTCTCTCATTTCTATACACTATAGTCCAGTGAACAATTATGTAGTGTACTGTACAGTAGCGTCAGTATAGGGAATACGTTTTTCTCTCATTTCTATACACTACAGTCCAGTGAACAATTATATAGTGTACTGTACAGTAGCGTCAGTCTAGGGAATACGTTTTTCTCTCATTTCTATCCCCCCCCATGGAAAGTATGGATTCAGATCAGGCATACTCACAGGAACTCTTTTCAGGACCCTACCCAGAGACACAAACCACTGCTCAATAGCAACCGGAGCAGTTGCTCTGTCCCGATGCCCAAAATTTAGAACCTTCACAGTCTGTGGGTGATGAGAGTGTGGACTTAGTGCAAGTAGTGCGTGAAGAGGTGTCGGATGATAATGATGATGATGATGAGACATGGTTGTCAGACAGTGACGTTGTTGTCAGGTCAGTAAGTCTGAGGGTGGAACAGAGTGAGGAATCGGAGGAAGAGCTGGTGGATGATGAGGTGACTGACCCGAGCTGGGTTGGTAATCCAACTCAAGACAGTGCTTTTGAGGGGGAGGCAAATGCAGCACCAGAACAGGTTGGAAGAGGCAGTGGGGTGGCCAGAGGGAGAAGCAGGGCTAGAGCAGGTAGATCAGCAACTGTTTCACGGAGTCAAGCTCGCGTGCCAAGGTCTAGATGTTCACAAGTCTGGAGGTTTTTTAAAGAAAGTGAGGATGACCGACGGACTGTGGTGTGCAACCTGTGCCACACCAGGATCAGCAGGGGAGCCACCACTACCAGCCTAACCACTACCAGCATGCGCAGGCATATGAGTGCTAAACACCCGACTCAGTGGAACCAAGGCTGTTCACCTCCTGCGGGTCACACCACTGCCCCTTCCCCTATGTCACATGCTGGCTCGGCGAGTCAACCCCCCGCCCAGGACCCCGGCACGAGCGCCTCCTGCCCTACAACCACCCCTTCACCTCCACGATCCTCCACAACCTCCACCAATGTGTCCCAGCGCAGCGTTCAGCTGTCTTTGCAGCAGACATTTGAGCGCAAGCGCAAATACAATTCCAGCCACCCACATGCACAAACCCTAAACGTCCACATCTCCAAATTGTTGAGCCTGGAGATGCTGCCCTATAGACTGGTAGAGAATGAGGCTTTCCGCAACCTGATGGCGGTGACTGTCCCTCGGTACTTGGTCCCCAGCTGCCAGTATTTTTCCCGATGTGCCGTCCCAGCCCTACACCAGCACGTGTCACAGAACATCATCCGTGCCCTGACCAACGCGGTTAGTGATAAGGTCCACCTAACCACGGACACGTGGACAAGTGCTGGCGAGCAGGGACACTATATCTCACTGACGGCACATTGGGTTAACTTGGTGGAGGCTGGGACCGAGTCTGACCCTGGGGCCGCTCATGTGCTGCCCACACCGAGGATTGCGGGGCCTGCCTCGGTCACAGTTTTTCAGGCTTATTATGCCTCTTCCTCCAACCCTTCCTCCACGTCCTCCTCTCAATTACCATCCATGAGCACGGCACCTTCAGTCGGTAGCTCCAGGCGCAGCTGCACTGCCGTGGGTAAGCACCAACAGGCGGTGCTGAAACTGCTGAGCTTAGGTGACAAGAGGCACACCGCCCAAGAGCTGTTACAGGGCATCACAGCGCAGACCGATCTTTGGCTGGCGCCGCTGAACCTCAAACCAGGCATGGTTGTGTGTGACAACGGGCGTAACCTGGTGGCGGCTCTGCATCTCGGCAGGCTCACACATGTGCCATGCCTGGCCCACGTGTTCAATCTTGTGGTTCAGCGGTTCCTCAAGACCTACCCCAATTTGTCTGATTTGCTTACCAAGGTGCGACGCATCTGTGCGCATTTCCGTAAGTCAACCACAGATGCTGCCACCCTCAGGGCAGTGCAACGGCGCTTACAACTGCCAGCTCACCGACTGTTGTGCGACGTGCCCACGCGATGGAATTCTACATTACACATGTTAGCCAGGGTTTACCATCACCGCAGAGCCATTGTAGACTGCCAGATGACAACTTCCACGAGAACTGGTAGTCAGGTTAGTCAGCTTCCTCAAGTCTACAATGAGAAGTGGACGTGGATGTCTGATATCTGTCAGGTGTTAAGCCACTTTGATGAGTCAACGCAGATGGTCAGCGGCGATGCTGCCATTATCAGCGTCACCATCCCGCTGCTTTCACTGCTGAAAAAGTCACTGCTCAGCATGAAGTCAGAGGCTTTGCGCTTGTCACAGGAGATGGAGGAAGAAGATACGTTGCTTGATAGCCAGAGCACCCTCAGGTCTGTTTCTCAGCGCTTATTGGAGGAGGAGGAGGAGGATGAGGAGGAGGATGAGGAGGAAGAGGAGGAAGAGGAGGAGACTGTTGGCGAGACTGAAGAGGGTACCTATGCTCATTCCTTCTTATCTGTTGAGCGTGTATGGGCTGAAGAGGAGGAGTTGGAGGAGAAATGGAGAGTCAGCCTACTGAGGAAAGGGAATTCTTGCGTGTTGGGACTCTTCCACACATGGCTGACTTCATGTTAGGCTGCCTTTCCCGTGACCTTTGCGTTAGAAGTATTTTTGACAACACCGATTACTGGGTTTTCACCCTCCTGGACCCCCGGTACAAGCAGAACTTTTCCACTCTCATTCCTGTAGAGGAGAGGAGTATGAGAATGAATCAATATCAACAGGCCCTGGTGCAAGCTGAAACTAAACTTCCCATCTGACACCGCTAGCGGCAGAGGACGTAGTTCTGCGGGCCAACTAGCGGGGGAGAGGAGGCAAGCAGGCAGCTTGTCAAGCACTGGCAGGGGAACACTCTCCAAGGCCTTTGCCAGTTTTATGTCACCCCAGCAAGACTATGTCACCCGTCCCCAGTCTAGGCAGAGTAGGGGGGAACTGTTCAGAAAGATGGTAAGGGAGTACATAGCTGACCATACCAACGTCCTGCGTGATCACTCTGCTCCATACAACTACTGGGTTGCAAAGCTGGACACGTGGCCCGAACTGGCGCTGTACGCCTTGGAGATGCTTGCCTGCCCTGCCGCTAGCGTGT
>ONZH01020594.1:0-387636 GCA_900303285.1 Rhinella marina | reverse complement strand
CACTCTCAGGGCAGCGCAGCGCCGCCTACAACTGCCTGCTCACCGATTGTAGTGCAACGTGCCCACGAGATGGAATTTGACATTAAACATGTTATCCAGAGTTTACCAGCAGCGCAGAGCGATTGTATACTGCCAGATGTCAACTTCCACCAGAACTGGTAGTCAGATCAGTCAGATTCCTCAAGTCTACAATGAGGAGTGGATGTGGATGTCTGATATCTGCCAGGTGTTGAGCAACTTTGAGGAGTCAACACAGATGGTCAGCGACGATGCCGCCATTATCAGCCTCACCATCCTGCTGCTTTGCCTGTTGAAAAACTCACTGCTCAGCATGAAGTCGGATGCTTTGCGCTTGTCACAAGAGACGGTGGAGGAAGATACGTCGCTTGATAGCCAGAGCACCCTCCGGTCTGTTTCTCAGCGCGTATCGGAGGAGGGGGATGAGGATGAGGAGGAAGAGGAGGATAATGTCGGCAAGACAGAAGAGGGTGCCAGTGCTCAGTCCTTCTTAACTCTTGAGCGTGTATGGGCTGAAGAGGAGGACTTGGAGGAGGAGGAAATGGAGAGTCAGGCCAGTGAGGAGAGTGAATTCTTGTGGGACTCTGGCGCATATGGCAGACTTCATGTTAGGCTGCCTATCCCGTGACCCTCGTGTTAGAAGCATTTTTTCAAACACCGATCACTGGGTGTTCACTCTCCTGGACCCACGGTACAAGCAGAACCTTTCCACTCTCATCCCTGCAGAGGAAAGGAGTATGAGAGTGAATAAATATCAACAGGCCCTGGTGCACAAGCTGAAACAATCCTTCCCATCTGACGCCGCTAGCGGCAGAGGGCATGGTTCTGTGGGCCAAGTAGCGGGGGAGAGGAGGCGAGCAGGCAGCTTGTCCAGCACTGGCAGGGGAACGCTCTCCAAGGCCTTCGCCAGTTTTATGTCACCCCAGCAAGACACTGTCACCTGTCCCCAGTCTAGGCAGAGTAGGGGGGAGCTGTACAGAAAGATGGTGAGGGAGTACCTAGCTGACCATACCAACGTCCGTAGCGATCACTCTGCTCCATACAACTACTGGGTTTCAAAGCTGGACACGTGGCCTGAACTGGCGCTGTACGCCTTGGAGGTGCTGGCCTGCCCTGCCGCTAGCGTGCTGTCAGAGCGGGTATTCAGTGCAGCTGGTGGCGTCATCACCGATAAGCGTACACGCCTGTCAACTGACAGCGCTGACAGGCTGACGCTTATTAAAATGAACAAAGCCTGGATTTCACCGGAATTCAAATCTCCTCCGGGGGAAAGCAGCTAAAGATTTACATTACTTATGTATCCGATTCCTCTTCTCTACTCCTCCTACTCCTCCTCCTCCTCGTCTTTGCCTAACGCTGACCAAAAAAACGCCATTTTTTAGAGGTCCAACTGGCACTCTTTTACCACAATTTTTCAGGAGGGCCCCCTACAGGCCCTCTCTTCAAACAATTTTTCCGGAGGTC
This sequence comes from Rhinella marina, assembly GCA_900303285.1. NCBI lineage: Eukaryota > Metazoa > Chordata > Amphibia > Anura > Bufonidae > Rhinella > Rhinella marina. The sequence continues at coordinate 386,154 of ONZH01020594.1, read as the reverse complement.
CACCTACAGGCCCTCTCTCTAAATAATTTTTCTGGAGGTCCACCTACAGGCCTTTCTCTCTACAACAATTTTCCGGAAGGGCCCCCTACAGGCCCTCTCTCCAAACATTTTTCCGGAGGTCCACCTACAGGCCCTCTCTCCAACAATTTCCGGAGGCCACCTACAGGCTCTATCCAAATTTTCCGGAAGGGCCCCTACAGGCCCTCCTCCAAACAATTTTCCGGAGGTCCACCTACAGGCCCTCTCTCCAAACAATTTTTCCGGAGGTCCACCTACAGGCCCTCTATCCAAACAATTTTTCCGCAGTGTCAACTACAGACAGTGTAAAAAAATGTTTCAGGAGCGTCAAACAGACAGTCTAAAACAATTTTTCAGGAGGCGCAAGTACCGACATTTAAAAAAAATATATTTTTTTGCTGAGGGTAGACTTTATGTACTCCGAAAAGAAAAAAATTTTTGGAGGCTCAACTAAAGCCATTTCACTGCATTCTCAGTCGGACCAAGTCATTGGTGGTGTAACCGCCATGCTGTGTCAGGCTAAATTTTTGGGTGCTTCACCAGCTACCGCATACTAACTCAGTCACTCTGTTGTCACCTCCGCCATACAGGGCCACGAAAAATGTTTATGTGGTTTGCCTGCTCCCGCAGTGTCACTCTCTCACTCTGTTGTCACCACCATAGTGGTTTGCACTATAGCAGTCCAAGTATGCACATTCCCTTTTTTATCTCCAAGTGATCTATACTGCACGTCACGTAATAAAATAGGTTATTTTGCTCTCAGTGATACTAATCCATTTCATAAAATCCTTTCTTTCTCTTTAACTGATCTATACTGAACGTCACTTTTAAAAATACGTCTTTTTCCTCTCTTTCTAAACTATTTTTCCGGATAGGTGCCGTATACGGTATTAAACTGAGAAGAATACATACAATACATGCCCCACTTGATCAATCTCATAGTTGACAACTGTACCGGTTGATGCAAAATTTTTAAGTTGGGGTCCTGCGTCGTCATTCGAACTCCTTCCGGCTGTTGTCACCACCACACACGCTAGCCAAGGGGGCACTCCTCTGGCTCTTCCAGCTCAACCTCCTTCCCCCCAGCCTGCCCCCCACCTACAGGCCCTCTCTCCAAACAATTTACCCGGGTAGGGGAAGTATTAGATATTATACTGATTTTTTTTTGGTTCTTCTTTTAATTGCCTCCTGCGATAGACGTGAATCGAACCCGGGTCAACTGCTTGGGAAGGAGCTATGCTCACCACTTTACCATCAACAGCCACAGCAACTGATAAGAACAGATACGAAACTTGATGTAAGCCAACATTTCGACAATCGATAACCCGAAACGGGTCCGCCGTCGAGCCCGGCGTTCGGCCACCCTGAGCATTTCACATACTCTGACTGAGTCTGACCCTGGGGCCGCTCATGTACTGCCCACTTGGAGGATTGCGGGGCCTACCTCATTCACGGTTTCTCAGAATTACTATGCCACTTCCTCCAACCCCTCCTCCTCCACCTTCGAATTACCATTCGTGCTTCACCTCCTGCTACCTCAGTCTAACTCGGTCACTCTGTTTTCACCGCCATGCTGCGTCAGGCTAAATTTTTGGGTGGCTCACCTGCTACCTCATCTAACTTGGTCACTTGTTGGTGTCACCGCCATGCTGTGTCAGGCTTATGCCTGCATCGTGTGGCTGGGGATAGGAGAGCAGTGCCAGCATGGGCATGGGTGATGGACCTTTGTTGCACCTAGTTGGGTGCTTCCCTATATATTCCCACCATGCCAGCCATGTGTTGTAAATAAACTAATAACAGGAAAAAACAAAAAAATGATAAAACTATTTTACAGGAGGGTCAACCGCAGACACTCCAAAACAATTTTACATGAGGAAGAGTGTCCCCGTCTGCCATCGTGTTCGGTCAGGCTGTCAGTAGGTACACCACCTCTGTCGTCCGCAGAAGCGGCCACTATGAGGAAGGCCACGGCAAGAACATCCCCTTTTCAATTGAGAGCAGGTGTAGAATTGTAGGAGGATGACACTTTTCTTCGGCAGTGGATTCACCTTCCCCTTTATCATTGCCAGACAACAGTTGGTGAAAAAGTAATTGGCAATGATGAAGAAAATGTAACGGTGCAGTGGACCGTCTGTGACGCAAAACCTATATATTCCCACCATGCCAGCCATGGGTTGTACATAAACTAATAACAGGAAAAACAAAAAAAAATATTTTACAGAAGGGTCAACTACAGACACTCCTAAACAATTTTTATAGGAGGGTCAACTTCGGACACTCCAAAACAAACCTTTGGGAGGCTCGCCTACAGACATTTGACTGCTACCTCAATCTAACTTGGTCACTTGTTGGTGTCACTACGCTGTCACCATGCTGTGTCAGGCTTATGCCTGCGTCGTGGGGTGGGGGATAGCACAGCAGTGCCAGTATGAGCAGTGGTGTCACCTGCAGGCGGTGATGGACCTTCGTTGCACCTAGTTGGGTGCTTCCCTAACATGTGATGGACATGTGCCTCGCCTTTCTTGGTCTGGGTGAGCACAATTGCCATGAGGGTAACCACCAAGCTGTTGCAGGAGAATTTGGGGTAATGGTGGGATTAGGAAGCCTCAGAGGCATCTGCCCCTGCTGTTTCCTGTCCATTTCCGTGGTGTTTCCATCATTTTCTGAGGTTTCCAGGTTTTCACCCATCCTTCCCTAGGCAGAGCCTTGGTCCCCTGCAAAAATGCTCGAGTCTCCCATGGGGTTCGTTACTCGAAATGAGCACCTGAGCATCGGGAAAAGTTCGTCTCGAATAACGAGCACCCGAGCATTTTAGTGCTCGCTCATCTCTATTCTTTATCTCTTCCTATGGGCAGGTCCAACCCTAGTCTTCAGTCACAAGCAATACATTTAACTTAAAACATATTTTTTGTTACTAAAAGATTGATGAAAACCTTATTTGCAGTGTGATAGAAGTGGGGAGTTACAGTAAACAGGAAGCCCAAACCCACTGTTCCAAAATAATCAAAACACAACACAGTACAGAGAATCAGAAGATGTAATGTAAGGAGATATACACCTTATCCCAGCCACTAAACATCAGAGGGAAGATCTGGGGCACCAGGTAGGCAATATGTTAACTATAGAAGATTTTGTAGGGAGCCTTTGGGGGACCCTCATATTTAGTCAGGATTGAGAAGAACCCAGTGTGTCATCTGGCTGAGGCCATCTCAAAGGAACTCAATAGGTGATTCGAAAGAATGTTGGTAGTAGGAAAACAGCTCTGCCCATAAGAGCAGTACATCCACACTGAAGATTATGTCTACCCTATTTGGTAGCCTAAGGAGGGTTTCTGGATTTTAGCCCCCTCAAGCGGATTTAGACTGGTGTGATATAAACATCTTTGCGGTAGAAAGGAGAGGACTGAGACACAAGCCCCTTCACTTGAACGTGTGGTAGACTCTCTAGGTGGTTAAGACAGAATCATGGTGGGTGGTAGGCTGTGACATAACTCAGCAAACTATTGTGCAGGATGACCAGTTAGAATTCCCAGAACCATTGTCAAAGTTTGAAGCAGGAAGTGACATAGTTCAGGGCTGTAAAAGGCAAATTGCAGACTAAATGCTGAGTACAAGTTAGAAACTAAGGAAATACACATCTCAGTTGAAGTGCCGAAAGCCACGCCCCCTATATTTAACTTAATTTGAATAATTGTTTTACAGTGGCCCCTACATATCACAAATGCATCTGCTGTTTCTTAGACATAGAATTGCTGTGGTTTGGAGGTCTACAAGTAGAGGAGGTAAAAAGGCAAAAATGGTAGAAAAAATGTCCGATATATCTATCTTAGCTTTAATTGGGGGCTGGAAGTTTGCTATAAAGGAGTTATCCCATAAAAAAATATATCTGAAGGCATGCACACCATTATTTCAACTATATTAATGGAAAAACAAGGCTCTTCTGAGTAACTTTCACCATTTTTAGCTTTTTTTTAATCACCTATCTGCAACTCTAGAACTTACCATGCCTCAAATCTAGAATTCTGGCTTCAAAAGGTTGCAAAATGAGGTGTTCGTGGTTTTTGGGGCTCACTTGTGCAAAAATGTAGTGAATTTTTGCGTTTTTATACCACTTATTCCAGTTTTCAAATATAGGTGGAAAAAGTGGGCATGGTTAGCTATGTTAATGACGTTTTCAAAAATTTGCAAGAAAGGCACTCTCTCATTCCAGTTAGAGGCAAAGTAGGAAAACTGGAGTAACTTTTATAGATAAAAGTGTTAGGTTTAAAGAGGACCTTTCATGTGTCCTCACACTGCTAACTAACTAGCAGTTTTTACAGGACATGGGCCGGGGAGTTGGGGGCACTTACAATTTTTTCGGGGCGCAGCTCCGTTGGCCCGCTGCGCCCCTGTGAAGATCCGGCGCGCGCTATGCAAATTGCATAGCATGGGTACAGGGAGGAGGAGACGCCAGGGATTCTCAATGGGCGTCTCCTTCTCCCTGGCTGTAGCACTGTCCAATCACAGTGGGGAGCGTCACAGTCAGGGAGGAAACCTTCTCCCTGACTGTGATGCTCCCCACTGTGATTGGACAGCGCTACAGCCAGGGAGAAGGAGACGCCCATTGAGAATCCCTGGCGTCTCCTCCTCCCTGTACCCATGCTATGCAATTTGCATAGCGCGCGCCGGATCTTCACAGGGGCGCAGCGGCCAACGGAGCTGCGCCCCGAAAAAATTGTAAGTGTCCCCAACTCCCCGGCCCATGCCCTGTAAAAACTGCTAGTTAGTTAGCAGTGTGAGGACACATGAAAGGTCCTCTTTAAGGTTAAAACACAAATACTGAACATAAAATTATATTAAATAGTATGACAAGCATTAAACAGCAAACAATTTGAAGGTATCCCCTGCTCTGGGGTACTGCATATGTGATTGCCAACTACCCCACCACACACTCATCATTTCTGCCCTAAATCAAAATTCAAGCCCGTAGAGACTTGCTCAAGCCAAGATGAGATAGACACTTACAGATGAGATATACTCTGTAAATGGCCACAATGGCAATAGACAGAAGAAAAAGGCAGATCAAGGTGCACTCCTACGTGCACCTAATGAAGCTGGCAGACCACCAGTGAAACACACTGCACAATATACTAGTATTTTACGTATTTTTAAATTAATAACCATGGAAAACAAATGTCCCTTGATGTGCCCTTTTCTTGTGTCTGATTCTCTGAATACCCAGAGCAGGAGGGAGCGGCCATATCTTCTCAATGGGGCATAATTTTCATTTGCTTCTGGTAAGCAGTTTTATGCATCTGGGATCGTCTTCCAGTGCTAGTCGGGGCTCACACATGATGTGTGGCCCTCTCCATCTTCTGTAAATGGCAAGGAATATCCATTTCTGAATTGGATATTAACTAAAGAGAGATGTGACTCACTATTGTAAGGGTTCTGTCAGACGTTAGTAGCTAGTTTGCTCTACTCAGCAGAAAAGAGATACTGGGACAGATTATTGTTCACCAGAGAGAAAAAAAACCTTGCCAGGAATGTGAGTTATTATAAAGTGTGGACATCTCATGAGCGTAAAGCCTCTCTAGTATGTCAGTCTTTCTTAAACTAATTGAAAGGAGACAGCTTTAATGTCTATTGATAGAGAAGAGGTCTAACTCTTCCGTGGTACCACGAAAAAAATTCACTTGTCCTGAATGATGCATGTAGGCTTTCAATCTTATGACCCACAGTATGCTAGCATTTTTCAGTTGACAATTCATTTATATCTTGCTATGACCTCATCCATATGTATGATCTCCATCTTTGAATTGTGGAGCACAATATATAATGCTACATTTGCATGTTGGTCAACCACTGGGAGGTTTCTTCTTGATGTTAACTCTTGATCCTTTATAAATCCATGCTAGATTTGCTCAAAGGGGTTATTTAATTAGAAATATTACTATCAATACAATGAACCTCATGTATCAAGCCCGACTGGTCCCTCTCTGCTCATAGAACACTTTCTATACAATAGTTACTGAACACTTTATGACGCGTCTCAGAATCTCTTGGAAACACATGAGATATGGCTTCCTGCAGAAGCTAAAGGCTACAACAAAAGCTGGAAAACACACCATTTTTCAAGTGCAGTTTAGAAAATGAAAGCTGATCCCTGAATGCTAAGGATATCAAGAAGGTAAAATAAAGGGGGAAAAAAAGCACCACAGGGTAGAAAGTCTATTAAAGGAGGTATAAAAACACTGGTAGACCTGAACAAGGACACACTAACTTTGGATGGTTGCTTAGAACATTTACAACCTGTCACCCACATGTGACCACATAAACTGTAAAACAAATCTAATTCTGTTTGAATTATCTTTCTCACACCCTATTTTTTAAAAGATTTACCATGTTTTACCTCTATTAGACAGCAAAACTATGTTCCCTCTGTTTATTATAATTAGCTTTCCCACAGTCAACACCCCACAGTATACTACTCCACCTTTGACATGCGCACTCTGTAATTTTTTTAATGGCCCTCTTCTGCTTCAAATAACAGCTCATGCACTATATAATATTGAGACCAGAAGGAAGAGAGAGAGTTTACCTACTGCGTATGTGCACGATGAAAGTCAAAGCACAAGTGCGGGATTTGGGGAATAGAAAGACCGATAGAGCTGTCAATCAACAGAGAGAGTGGAGGAGATTAGCAAAATGAACTTGAAGACGTTGTACTCCTCTCCTTTACATTATGTCTATAGGACTCATGTTTTCTCATTGATGTACCGTGAAGGAAAACTTTACACGGATGCTTTACAGGTACAAAGACCGCTCAAATAAGGGTTAACATTAAGTGAACAGTACATTGAAGGAAGAAAGTGACAGTGCAATTAGTCTGTTGGGAACAAAGCGTGTGACAGGTTTATGTTAGAAAAGTTGCAGAATGGACAAAAAGTAAAAAATAAAACAAGCAGTACTCAGCTCACAGATCCTCCATGGCTGCCGTTCCAATGCTTAATGACTTCCCGTTGGTCTCCACCTCAATACACAACAAGTGCCAAGAATTGCCCACTCTTCGAATCACCGGCCCCAGCATTGACCCGCCTCTGCCACTGATCAGCTGAGCAGATATTTTTCCTCATTTTCCCACTTTTTTTTTTATTTACACCTTTCTTAGTAATACCTTAAAAGGGTTATCCTGGGTGTTTTTCCTTAATAATCCACACTCACCTGGTATCTGCTGATCCCCTCTAGTGAGCAGTCAAGTGACAATTTGACCTGGCAGTGACATGTCACTTGGGGCCAATCATTTGGTACAATGGTGCACATGAACTCAACAGGATCCCATGATTACATGTATCTGTATAGGAAGGGCAATGGAGGCACACATGGTGCCATAACACATTGAATTATCAGGAGATGAGTTTTCTATCTCACAAAAAAATCATCATGTTACCTTGCAGCTTGTGGGCTTGGGGCTTGACTTGTGAAAACTGCCAACAATTCCAGCCCAAAATCCAGTTTTATAACTGTACATACAGCTTTATGAAAGCAATTGTGGACCTTGAACTATTTCAGAACTTTTACCTCTCGCTTTGATGCATAAACCTAGTTTTTGATGAACAGATAAGAAGGCAGACACAGCATTTGCTTTAGCAATATAATGTCAAAACGATGACACAGCCATAAAGTGACTGAAAAAGGTGTCCTGACACTGAAATGATATACCCAAGCTAAAAAAAAAAAAATCTGAAATCTCTTACGTGCCATGCCTCGGCAGGCAAGTGGCCCTAAATCACCATTATATACTATTATATGTAAGCTTATAGGCACATCTGTATATCTTGTATGCTCTATTATGGGATAAAGGCCTTTATTCCCGCTCAATGTGAATTATGTCTCAGTAGAAAAATTACCCTTCTGAAATTCTCTATCACGGGACAGGAGATTTTAATCAAAGGTTTGGCGTTAAGCTTGAATTATTTATCATCCAATACAGAAGGAAACAAATGAGTGAGCCTCTCTCAGCACAGCAGTTATAGCATAGGCCTCTGGGACAAACAGGATTCTAGCTAAAGAAGCTGAGGATACCGTGATTGTCCTGCTATCACCTCAGTAACTGCTATACCACCCGAATGCAGAGGAATATAGATGGATAGCTGGATGAATGGATAGATGGATGGATGCACGGCTAGCTAGATGGATGGTTCGTGGATGGATAGATAGGAGATAGAGAGATAGATAGATAGATAGATAGATAGATAGATAGATAGATAGACAAATAGGTAGTAAATGACTGGATAGATGGATGGAGAATAGATAGATAGATGTCTGCCAGGTTAGCTGCCAAAAATTTAGATCCTGCTACTAAAGAAACTCAAGGCTGCACAAAGACAGGGGTTCAAAATTTTGAATAAAGATCAATTGAAAAAAAACATTTTTAGCTGAAAATGAGTACAATGTGATAATAAAAAAATGCCCCAAAGGTGTACGTAGCTTTAAAGAAGACCTGATGTGCATGAAGACTTAGTGGCAATGCTTCATGGGAAAATACAAACAGATATTGAACCATTTCCAATAGCTGGCACTAGCAAGACAGTTCTTTTTCTCTGGGAGATACTTTTTTTGTGTATTATTTTCCTGGAGAATTGCCAGTAAAATCTCCATACACATGGGTCACTTTAAAGGTATTGTCCAGGTTTTTTTTTTTTTATGCTCCTCGGCCAGCTGTACATATGGGAAAAGCTCTGCCCCAGCTCCATAACTCCCAGTCTCTCTTCACTGGTCTACTGACCCCCATCTGTCAGCTTCTACATGGATGGGGTCACCTGCACCATTGCAGCTAATGACTGGCCTCAGCAATGATGTGTCCCCAAGCAGCACATCACTGCTTGGTCACGTTCTGCTTGGGGACACATCACCACTAAGGCCAATCACTGGCTTCAGAGGCACACCTGAACCCACCTGTGCAGAAGTTGACAGACAGGAACCAGAAGATCAGTGAAGAGAGCTGAAGTGGAGGGGCGGGGAGCAGGTGGATTTTTCCATAGGTATAGCTGGTTGGGGTGGAAATTGAAAAAAATAAAATAAATGGACAACCTTTTTAAAGATAGCCAGCACCTCCCCTAACAAAGAAACCCTGATAGATATATGTTCAGAGCCAAGATCAATCCAAGATGAGCCAAGAACAAGAAAAAATAAAATACAAGCACAACTAAGGCTAAATGTTGCAGTCATCAGAGAAAGAGGATATGAAACCCCAGCCAAGAGCAAGTTCCAGGATCAGATAGACAGAGCTAATTGCTCAGGAAGCAGAAGAACTGTAACCTGTTGAACAACAAATTGAGAAAAGAGCCACTATCTATAAAGTAAAGGAGGAACATCAGAGGGTTCTGTCAGGAGGAAAAGATGCACTTTAGAAAAGTGCAGCATTATAAATTATGGAAGCACAGATGATGCTGACAGGGCCAAGCACCAGCACAAATGCCTCAGAACAGGCATTTATCAAAGTAAAGAAATGGGACAAAAAGCAGGGGCCGGTACATCTCGAAGAGTTTATCCACCCAGTTTTATATATCATATTAAAATGAAGAATACCATAAGTAAGGAGGCACAAGGGATTCTGCTGAAAGGAACAGCTGTTCAATGTGAGGGTATGCCGAGCTATCTCAGCGGACAGAGACCTGTGTGTTAATGAGACCCATAAATTCAAGCTTAAATGAAAAGCACAACCGGTTAACCCTTCCTGTGCCCGATTTCACAGTGACTTGTATTGAAGGGTTTCCCCTCCCCCCCTTTTTGTAGATCCAGTTTGGCATAAATCAACTACACTTAATATACTTGCGAAAATTCGATCTCTGAATTGATTGCAACAGGGTTGCCAATCGTCCAGAAATCCATAAAAATAGGTTACTTTTTCCTGTGAAAAAAAAGGTGTATTTTTTTGGAGGCTGGTGGTACTTAGCTAGATTATTTGGGTGGAAATTATTATCATTTTACAGTTCAGTGCAAATGGAGGTAATGAGGTCTTATGAGTATATTGAGCTATAGACATGTGCTACTTATTATCTTTAGTGTTCATTATGATTTTCCAATTTGTCCGTAAAAAATGTTGGCTGTCTGTGATTTTTGGATAAGTTGTCCAGAAAAAAGGAAAAATTCTGGTTGTCTGGTGGGAAAGGAAAACTCAGCTTATTGCCCCTAGCAACCAATCAGATTGATCCTTTCATTTTCAAAAGGAGCTCTGAAAAATGAAAGGTGGAATCTGATTGGTTGCTATGGGCATTAGAGATGAGCGAATCGATTCGTTGATTTATTGATTCGTATCAAATCTTGGGAATTTTTAGCTGCGAAGCGAATCCGAATATTAGGTGATTCGCTTCGGCTTTGTACGCATTCGTTACGTAGTTTGCCCTATCAAATATACGCTATTGCTACGTATAAGTTACTCTATACGGTGTTGTGTACAAATTCAATTCATTTGCTATGCAGACTCCTCCCTGGTAGCTCCGCCCCCTTCTCCAGTGCGTGAGGAAGACGAGGCAACTCAGGAAATTAAGATGGCGACACAGCGAGGTCCTGGCTGGGGAGGCATGGTGTGGGGCACCGACCCCTATGAGAAGAAGGAACCGGAGGAGATCTACGTCTCTCAACATGTTCGGCAGCCTAAGAAGTCGGGCACGGCGGAGGCGGCAGGAGTTCCCGCTTCGCCGCGGAAGGCTACTCCCTTCAGCAAAATTCAATGGTCCCCGAGGCTGTCACCCGGAACGCCCTGACCCTCTGGGAATACAAAAAGCTGGTAGAGGAGTGGGTTGTGCAGGTTTTGGAGCACCCACGGTCCGGTGACCCTAAGCTGGAGTGCCGAAGGGGTACCATTATTTGGTTCAGCGTAGGTTTTATCGGCAATGAGGAGACAGCGGAAGAATTATACGTAAACCGCCGTTCTGTAAAGCGGCCATATCTTCCGCCCGTCCGCCACAATCTCCACGCAGGGGATTACGCGGAGTATACCCCCCATGAAGAGCCTCCAAGGCCCATTTGCTACTGGGGTGAAACTCCTTAAGCGACCAGCTACTCCTGAAGCGCCCCCGGAAGACTGGACTGAGGAGGCCCAGGCTGCAGAAGAGGCTCGGTGTTCCCATGAGACCAATGATGGGACTCTGCAATCTGAGGAGAAATCCCAAGCTCAGCTGGAACCCCTGATACCAGATTTGCCACCGCCGCCGATCCTTCATGTGGGACAGATGACCACCAACAGTTTTGTGTATCAGCCATCGGTGGTACAATACCAACTGCCATGGCAGGTGCAGGTCGCACAGTCCGCCGCTCGCGGAAGACCGTTACCAGAGCCCTTACAGCTGGAGATTCTGTCACCTTGTATGCCGGCGGGAGGATCTGGCCACTACAAGGTAATGGGCAAGGCACAAGTTGCCACAGTCCTTGCCAGTGTGACCGCCCGGTCACTACCAAGACCATCCCTGAGAGGTCGGTGGGGGTCTGCTGCCGCAGCCAGTGTCGCTTTCATGAGGCAGGAGCGCCCTCTCATGTCTTTTAGCTCCAGCAGCAGTGAGGAGGACCTGCTGGCCTAAGGATCATGCAGCTTTTATGGGAGCCACAACGTGGACTTAACTTGAAGGGTGAGCACTAGTTGGCGTGTTTTTTTTTTTTTTTTTTTTGTTGCCCTGCGTTTGTCCTCACCCAGATGGACATGGATTGTCAGGACTTCCTCCATAAAAATTTTTTTTTTAACCAAGTTGCGCATACGTGCGCCTCATCCCTTTTTTACCCCTTTTCAGGTTATTGGGGAGCCCCTTGAAAGAGGGTTTTTTAAGGAACCTTTGCTGCTATTTTTTTTACCCATTTGGATTACAATTTTACCTATGTGGATTACAAATTGCAAATGAGTTTGGGACTCTGCTCCAGTTCTATGACAAGCGTCAGAAGAAAAGAGACTTAAACGTGTCCGTGAGCAGACTAGGTAGGTGATATTTAAAATGTTTACATTATACATATAATGTATTTGCACTATATTGTTTGCACTGGATTGTTTGCACTAATGTTTTTACCTTTCAACAACGTTTTCAAGTATGTTGCCCATTGTCTGTATTTCTTTACAGGTACCGCAATGGGTCCTCATATTCACTCAGTATTGTGGATGATTGTACTATGCACTTAGCCGGATAGACAGCACCTTACTTGTTCTACCTCAAATATACATACTGCCTCTTAGGGCGATTTCAGATCTGACCATTTACACTGGATCTGGCCCAGGGTCCGCAAGGTGTCAAAACGATGGCGCAAGCCTCGGATCACCTGCTGGATCACCTCCTTTTTATACTGGTTCGGGTGGCGGTGTGTGCCATCGTAAATCGTAATCCTGGCGGTCCATCAGCTGGACTATGTATTTCAGCTGTGTAGCAGAGCTAAATGATGAGGATCGTCTGGATGCCATTTTCGAATATTCGCTCTGCCTCTGAGGAGTGCACGCCGCTGCCTCTCGTTGTATGTGCCTGTGTATTACGTAATCGCGTAGACAATAGTACGCTGAGGATTCGTAAGCTATTTGTACGCTCATGCGTACGTCTTCTAAGAAGTTGCGTACATTTTTTAAATGTACGTTCATTATTAGTGCGCGAATGTTCGCTAATAGCACATAACGTATATTTTGTACGCAAATACAACGAATCTATTCGTCGAATATACGAATATACGAAAACTTCGGCGAATGTTCGGTGAATAATTTTTTGAATGATTCGCTCATCTCGAATGGGCATATAAGCCAGTTTCCCTTTGCACCAGTTTTGATAAATCTCCCTGACAGTGGATTTGAAGGAATGAGAAGATGTAGATTTTAGTGTTTTGTCAAGGATCCCTTTAAAAGAACGGAAAAAAGGACGAGTTATGTAAGCCTATGTGAGGAGGAGTCACAGGGTGGTCAGCCTGTTTAATAAAAGGGGTGATACACAAAGATAAATGAAGGGAGGGCTACGGAGAGGACAGAGTGCCGTCTGTGGTGGGCAAGGGAGACATTTCTGAATTTGTGCCTCGAGCTTCATTCATATGCATTTGCGGACCTATAAATCTTTGATGGAAGAAAGTGTATCCTTATTCATAGCTATGGAAGGACTGCTTGCTTAGCTGTCACTATTCCCTCCGCCTTCTCCCACTGTCCCTAGGGACATTCAGTTCCCCCACCTGCTGAATAAGAATATTAATGACAGGAGCATTAATTTCAAACAGGACGGGTGGGCGCATAAACTTGGAGATCACAGTGAACAGGTCCCTTTGTATGATAATGTTATTCCCTTGTGGCAGAAAACCCCATCTGCAACTTCTATATTTTTGCTTGCACAGACACCACATACGGTGGAGTATAGCCAAGAGCTATGTACATGTGAAATTAGAGCATTGAGGGATGTACGGTGATACTTAGCTACATGGAGGAATATGTAGTATCACAATCAGGTGAGATATGAATGGGTCCTTAGGTCATGAGTTTACAGAGAGACACTTGCCTATGATAGTATTATGAGGGTCAAGACTGCGTCTTACCAATTACTGGCACTAAAATAGCTAGAGGACTACATTTAGTACATGCAGACAAACCATATGTGCAGCCTCTGCAACTGTGCAGGGGCCCTGTGGGCAAAAGAAAATACGAGTGCTTCCTACTTTCTTCTAGATTCCATGTCTAGGTTTGCTAATTACTGGTGATTTTCCATCCGACTTGCTAAAATGGTGCACTCATACAAGTACCTCAATCTGTTACTTAGCAAGAGACCCAGATACTTTGCACAGGGGCACCATGCTGTCCATGTCCATCCCTGAAGTTTCAGAAGCTAGTACTCACTACTGTTTGAATAATGGACAATTACTAAGTGAATATTTAACATTTGAACAAATACTAGTAACGCTCGTTAGTGATGATCTGGCAGTGTAAATGCACCACCGATTACCTGATTAAAGAGCAAAATGCTCATTCATCAGGTACGGTAATTGTATCTTTTGTCCAGCACAAAAGATCATCATTTCCCAGTGGCAAATGGTTCTGTGTAAACACGATCTGCTGCCGGGAAACAAGGAGACAGTATGGGGACCGATGATGGCAATAGCGATCGCTCCTCCCCATACTCTGGAGGAGATCATTGCATGTAAATGCACCGGTCTCCTCCGCTAGCGATCAGAAGTTTGTCGGCAAGGACCGCTTCCTTCTCGACAATCTGCTACATGGTCGTCCTGTGTAAAGGGACCATAAAAATAAATAAATAACAAGGGGTGAGCCACTGTATTGCACCATAAAAATAAATGTTTGCTCCTCTTTAATAAAAGAGTTGCAGGATGTCTTCTAGACCAGAGCATTTGTGGCGGTTTAGTCGATAGTTGACAAACATTTCTGTAGTGGAGTGGAAGGCAGCAGTTGATCCACGCAGTTACATCATTATGGCTCCCTCTTCCTCCTCTTGTATGAAACTTTTGAAGTTTTTTACTTCTCTGCTTAGAAGGCTGCACTAAAGATGCCACACTCGCTTTGCTCCCGCAGGCTGTCTGGGATGGGATTCAACACTAACCATGGCTACTCATTGCTACTTCAAATTGATTAATAGTCCTCCTCCTCAGTCCTGTTACAAGTAAAGTTGAGGGCAGATAACAAAGGTCACAGGCACATGGAGGTCAAGGTTTGGTGAGATGAAGAGCCATGCTTCATTGAGAAGGACAAATAAAAGCATGGTTTCTCACCTCACAGAAAAAAAAAAAAAACATTCTATTATTAAAAGGGGGGTTGACCACTTTTTGACCACTTATGACAAATGTGTAGGTAAGATGGCAATATGTCATTTAATAATATAGTCTTAGTTGATATTCTGTCCCATTTGCTAAATTTTATAAGCCATGCCCCCTTTTCAGGCATATCTTTTGTGTTGTCCTCATAGAGATCCTGTCCATAAGATGGCCGCTGATGGAGGGTCATGTGACGAGACACATGACTCAGCCTCTTCCATTCAAAAACACTGCACTCGCACTAAATTCCCAAAAGTACAAGTGCAGTAGGCAGGTTAGTGTATTTGAAATGAGGAGACATCACATGGAGGTGACACAGATCTTCTATCAACAGCCATTTTATGGACAAGACCTCTGTATGCACAGCACAAAAGACTTGTCAAATGAGAGGGCATACCTTGTGAAATATAGAAAATGGCACAGAATATCAACAAAGTGCCATAGAATTATCTTGCAAACACATTGATCAACAGAAACCAGAATGTGGCCAACCTCTTCAAAAGGGGCTGTCCTCAGCTGAATCTGACATCAGACATGGAGAGATGCTACTGCATGCTGGCCAGCAACCATCTGACACGTATTAATTAGAACAAGACAGGTGAATGATGGCCATGTAGGAAGTGGCTCATGGCCATTTCTCAGCGCTCAGTCTAATACAATCTACCCAACAATGAGTGAGGAGTATAGAGGATGGGGATGCTAGTAGCTAGGATGGATCACACTTTTTGTGATGTACATATCAGGCTTAATTTTAACTTGACCCACATGTTGCCTAAAATGGCAAATATTGAGATTATACTTGCTGGGAAATGTTGTTTACACAGATTCTGTGGTCCTTTTCTGGCCATTTTGATGATAAGACGGATCATCATTCATAGGATTCATAGCATAGGTTCAAAAAGGTGGATATAAGAGATGAGCAAATTTCCCAAAATTCATTTCAGGTCTGATTCAGTCGAAATGGCAGTCAGATTCGATTTGCTCTCAAGAAATTCAAACCAATTGGCCTAAAAATTCATGTATGACACTCTGTGGTCACCTCAGACTTTATCCAACCCCTTTCAAGCTCTTTAACGTCAAGACAGCATTAGTAATGTTGAAGTGAGATTGACATATATGAGTGAACAGAGGTAAAATATATGAGTGGCCAGTGATAAAAGGCCATTTAATGACAAACTGGACTATTGATTGTTTTTTACTCAACAAACAGTCCAAAAATGATCCCTTTTTGGTGGCAGATGTTTTCTTCTCTGTCTTTTGATTTATAAAATGGTGGATGTTATTTTTGAGTGATGACTTAAGAAATTCATAATTTGATTCATGTAGAATCTATTTATGTAGAATCGATTCACCCATCTCCAGTAGACATCAATTCTTTTGTGTATTGCATTGCATTTTGGAATAGCTCCCTTTTTGAGTAGCACCAAAAATACACTAAGGCAGAGAAGTCAAATTCCTTGAGGCTTCTTCACCTGACTCTTTTAGCACAGTCTGTATTTATCGTGGTATGGTTTGTATACACAGGCTACTGTAAACAGCAACTGTTTTTCGCTATTCTCTGAATGCTCTAGCTTTTAAAGGAGGATTCCAATTACAGTTGTATAAAAGGGAATTGGCATCTATTGAATTCACTAAGACGTGCATGTTATTTCTATAGGTAAACCTATGTAGTTTTCCTAATACAAATTGTAAAACATACAGGCCATTAAGAATTCATCTAATAGGGACACCATGGAGGTGAAAATTTCCTGTGTAATGTAGCCACAATAATAAAAACCAACTGACAATGTTCTTCTGCAAAACTGTCTCTATCAGAGATGAGAGAATTAATTTGGTTCAAATCAAATTTCACTCAGATTTTAAAAATCAAAAATTTGCACTGCAACTGAATCCAAATTGTTGGGGATTCAATTTGGGCAAATTTCTCAAAAAGATGTCAGCCATTTTTCAGATCAGAAAACATGAAGACAGAAGATTATATGAACCTGGGAGGTGTGCGTGTATACGCACTGGAAGGCTTTTGCAACCAAAATGCAAAAGTTTTTTTTAAAAAAAAGTAAAAAATCTTTTTTTTTAAAAGGCTGCTTGTTATCACTAGAAATGAGCGAATCGAGTTTGGATTAAACATCTAAAGTCAATTAGCATAAAACTTTGTTTCAATACTGTACGGAGCATTTGCTCCGTACAGTATCAGAATGTATTGGCTCTGATAAGCCAAAGTTATTACTTCGCGAAGTCTTGCGAGACTTTGCATAATAAACTTCAGAAATTAATTTATATTGTAAAAAAACATTTCCCGAACTCGGGTTAGGTTTTGGATGTTTTATCCGAAGTTGATTCGTTCATCCATAGTTATCACCGGCGGTCATGCGTTTAACCACGGCCATATATGCTGTAGTCAGTTTGACATAATAGATGCTGTCTTGGCATTAAAGAGCTTGGAAGGGGTTGGATAAAGTCCTAGGAGACCCCAGAATGTCATCCACAAATTGTCAGGGCAACTGGGCACTTTCAATTCAGGTTGGATTTATTCAGACCAGAATCGAATTGTCCGACTGGTTTGGCCGAATCAAATCAGAATTTCAGGAGATAATTAATCTATATTTTAATTGCCATTAAAGATGTTGTCCACTGAGAGAAGCTGGGCAATGGCCACGAAGGAACTATAATGGAGGTCATACTAGATGTTAAAGAGATTGACCACTGAGGAAGGCTGGGCATTGACTGCTAAGAAAGCTATAACGGAAGTCATATTAGCTGTTAATCAAAGAGGTTGATCACTGAGAAGATCTGTAAGTTAGCCGCTATAGAATCTGTGAAGGAGGCCATATTAGCGGTTAACAAACAGCAAGTAATTTTTAAAACAAATTGTCTCATTATAGACATTGGTGACTTTTCTCTGGGATATATCACCAATTTCTGATCGGCAGAGGTTCGGCTGCTGTGTCCCTATTCCTAATGGGATCATCGGCAACCTTTGTAGTCCAAGGTATTCCATGAGATTATTGGGAAAAAGCCAAGTGTAGTTAATTTTAGCACTTCTAATCGATCCCTTGTAAATGGGGGATTTTTTCAGTGGCCCACCATGAGTCAGACTTTAGTTGCCTATCCCTATGACCCATCTCCAAGGTCTACGATGAGGCAATCCTTTTAACAGAGGTGGCTAATTTATTATTTTTCTATTTTAGAGGAAAACGCTCACTAAATAAAATATAATAGCACACAAATCGCCGCTAATCTCGCAACGCATCTTACGATTAAAAAGAATTGTGACCTGGTTAAAATTGATAGCTGAATTGCTGCTTTAAAACGCCACCGATACATTTTTATGATTGCTATAGGACACTGAAGTCGAGCCATGGTTGTTAATTTTGCCATTTTGCAAACTCTACATGTCCTACATGACAAGTCTTTTCCTCTGGGAAGATAAATATACACACACAGCCCTACGTGCTTTCTTTTAAAGCAGTCTACCTTATGCATTAATCAAATTTGTAATAACCTTGTTGAAGAAAACCACTGCATTTAGAGCAGGATGTGTCTGCATGATGTGTAATCTCTATACTGCAAGCACCACTGGACAGACAGTGTCCCTGCTAAGGAAAAAAAAAATGGAGACACGCAGCAGCTGCAGAGACCCATCTGGAGGAAATCCCAGACTGGTATTTAAGTGTGTTCCATTGACCCTCTGATATGCCTTCTTTTGGCTTAGGATTTTTTTCACATTAAAAAGACCATTAAATGTAAAAATATAAACTAATCCAATATAGAAACCATCCAATATTAAATATATATATATATATATATATATATATATATATATAAAATGCCCATAGCTTGTGCTTCAGAAATGGCAATGCAGTTAAATGCCTGTCTCTGTTCTTATCTACGTCTGACTGCAGTATAGACCTATGAAAATTGGAAGTTAGGTAGGTCTAGAAGAACTTTCCGCACTGTCTTCGGCTTGTGTAAAATGTATGTAAAAGCCAGGCTCACGTGGATCCCACATTTTTTG
This sequence comes from Rhinella marina, assembly GCA_900303285.1. Lineage (NCBI taxonomy): Eukaryota > Metazoa > Chordata > Amphibia > Anura > Bufonidae > Rhinella > Rhinella marina. Next base: position 367,371 of record ONZH01020594.1, on the reverse strand, counting down.
GAAATTTTTATGAACAAGAGTAGGGTAAATAGGATTCACCGTTGACATATAGCGATTTCATCAGTGATTTTTTTTCTGGTGAATACTGGCCCACATTTAGTACAGTGAATGCAACTTAATTTTGCTGGGATTACGCATTTTGTACATCAATATACATAGAATGTTCTGGACCAAAAAGCGGTTGAGACTTACCTAAAAAAAAGGGGGGCGAGGAAAGGGATTGACCTTAATAAGCAGCATTTTACACCATCATTGTGGTACAATCCTGGCATAAAATTATTTCTCAAACTAACCCAACCAATAGTTGGTATAGAATGTCCAGCCCTGCAGCAAATTCAGGGGCGGACTGGTCATAGACACTACAGGGAATATTCCCAGTGGGCTGATGCCCAGGGTGCCACCTGAGCCTTCCTCACGGCCATCAGCCATGGTAAGTAAAAATCTGATGCTCCCCTCCTGAGTTCTGAATTCTACGATATTGCCATCCTAAGGCAACTGGAGTAGGATGACAAAATGTGGCAGCTGGTGCTGGCCAACACCCAGGGGCAGTTTTTGGGGAGGTATTTTGTGCTGCTGGGACAGTTATTTTTGATGCACTGTTGTATTTGGCTCTGCTGGGTGGTATAATTTGGCACATTATGGCATTGCTGGCCAGGGGTGGATTGGCCATAGATCTTACAGGGAAATTTCCCGGTGGGCCAATGCCCAGGGGGCCATCTGAGTCCTTCTTACAGCCTGCCAATGGAAGTTTTTAGGAATGTATTTTGTGCTCCTGGGGTAGTATTTTTTTGAAGGACTGTAGTATATGGCTCTGTTGGTGTGGTATAATGTGCCACAACAAGGTATTGCGGGCCCTGCCTTCCATCAATTTGAACCCGACTACAAAATGGTGTCACTTTTAGTATTTTTTCCAGGGCCACTTTAAGTTCCCATTCCCCCCTGTTACTGGCCCCACCTATTTGTGTTGGTCCTGCCTCCTGTCAGTTTGGACTAGAAAATGGGGGGACTGTTTGATTTTTTTTTCAGGGTAACTTTAAGCTCCCACTCTGCCCCTGACCAAATTGATCAACCACCCTGAACCACTGTAAAAAATCTGATGCAGGTCTAGACATCCGAAGATTACTACATCTATAGGGTTACTAAATTTGCCCCACTGAGTTTTATGGCAACCCCTTTTGGTGGCAAAAGCATACACACACTACAGAGATAGACTATGCAGCTGCCATGGGACACTTGGAACAATCTTTATTAGTACATCCCTAATAGAGTAGAATTAAGGGACCAGGAATAAAACCTGTTACCATAATTGTTTCAAAGGGCTTCTCTGGGATTTTCCTATTGTTGGCCTCTCCTCAGGATCAGCTCGGCGGGGGTCCAACACCCAGCACCCCGCCAATCAACTGTATGAAGAGGCAGCAATGCTGCATGGGCACTTAGGCCCCTTTCTAGGCCATGTGACATCACCTTCATTGGTCATATGGCCTATGGACAGCTCAGTCTCCTTCAAGCAAATGACGCTGGGCTGCAGTACCAAGCACAACCAATCGACAGTGCTGTACTTGATTAGCTGTGAAGAGGCTGCAGCTCTCACCAGTGCTCTGGTGCTCCCTGCAGCTTCCTCAAATAGCTGATCAGCGGAGGTACTGGATGACAGATCCTTGTGGATCTCATATTGATGACCTATACTGAGGACTGACCATCAATATGAAAATTCCGGAAAACTCCTTTAATGTACATTTTATTTTTTTGCTGGATTCTGCAGGATGGAAGAAAGTATAGTGTACTACATCGTTGCTTCCTTTTTTACCCGCGTATGTGTTACATGTGGGACAAAAACGTAATGTGAACACAGCCGAAGAATGTTGTTTTAGCCCCTCATTTACCAGAGTGTACAGTTTAGAGGGAGAAATTGTTGGTGAGCTCAAGTATAGGAATGGATTCAAACTACACTACCATTGCCCCCAAGAATGTAAAAATTTGAAAGAATAGAGGTCTGTGCAGTCATCCTCAACCATTCAGCCAATCCTCAATTGTTTGGAAATTCAACTCAACAAGCCCAACCACTTTTAGGCTTGTGCTGGATTATGGTCCAGAGAATATCTGCCTTCAGGTTTGGCACCCGAACTTGACCCCAAACCCGAACCCCATTGAGGTCAATGGGGACCCAAACTTCATGGTTATGGTTTTATTAGGCACCCCACTGAAAAGGCACCAGAACAGTCAAAGTCCAGCTACCAGACTGAAGCCAAAGTCTAGCACAGCAGAGAAAGATAAAGCAAGGTATCTAAGTTTGCCTGCCAGTTTACCCCAAAGCCTGCTGGATTCAGAGAAAGACCAAAATTTGTCTGGATGCAAGTTTATTCATGTAACATTGATGAACTTTATAAAGTCTGGACTTGACTTATTTTCCACCTCCAACTATTCATCTCCCTTTTATTGCTATGGAGCCTAACCTTGGGGAGCAACAGTATACAGGTAGGAAAACTGTGATACACACAAAAAAGGCAGCATCACCACTTGGCATTCCTGAAAACCTGGAACACAAAGGGCCCTGGGGGGGCGGCACATTGCACTTTATAATTATTTATAGCTGTCTGATTGCTACTGTCAGCCATATTATCTTTGTTGGGGCTCCTTTTTCTGCCATTTGGTCAACCAGATGTTTCTGAGGAATAATGTCTATAGTGTCTAAGGAGGCCCCAAGTTCTTTCTGACACATACTGTACTGTAAGAAGACAACTAGAGATGAGCGAGCATACTCGTCCGAGCTTGTTGCTCGTTCGAGTATTAGGGTACTCGTAAGTGCTCGCTGCTCGGATGAGTATCTCGCCATGCTCTAGGAAATGGCAACTTCCGCATCGTGCATTTTTGGCGCCTATAAACTCATCCAATCACAAGCCAGGAGACTCTGCGGTACACCCAGCATCACGTGGGGCCCTTACATGTCGATAGCAGGGGTTGGCTGGCCTGATCAGGTGACCCTGGAATATACTACTGACTGGCCGCGGTGCTCGGCTCAGATGCCGTCTGGATGTTGTTAGGGATAGAGCTGCTGCGTTTCAGGGAGAGTGTTAGGGCCTGCATTTAGTTCTCTGTTAGGCAGGAATCACCCACAAAGAACCCAACAGCCCTTCTAAGGGCTACAAGAAATTTTTTTTTGTCTCCTGGCTTGGCTGGCTGGCACTAGTAGTGCAGCTATCGCCATATATAACCCCCCTTTTTTTTTAATGTTATATCTCAGTGATACAAATCCATTTCACACAGCTGCGTGGAACCATTCTGTGTGTCACAGTTCAGTACACTCACTCCAATCCGTATTTTCTGTCCAGGTGACACTTTCTGTATGTCACTTAATACAACCAAGTCTTTTGCTGTCCCGTATATAGCTTGATCCCAAAAATCTCTGTGCGACATTTGTCTGGGTCGCAGTCAAAATAGCCAACGTCAGCAGGGTGTCAGTTAGCTCTACGATAGTTTCTGCATGTCACGTTCCAAAAAAAACAAAACTACAAAAAAATATATAAAAAAAATAGTTTTTATGTTGTTTTAGCTCAGTGATACAAATCCATTTCACACAGCAGTGTGGAACCATTCTGTGTGTCACAGTTCAGTACACCTACTCCAATCCATATTTTCTGTCCAGGTGACACTTTCTGTAAGTCACTTAATACAACCAGGTCTTTTGCTTACACGTATATAGCTTGATCCCAAAAATCTCTGTGCGACATTTGTCTGGGTCGCAGTCAAAATAGCCACCGTCAGCAGGGTGTCAGTTAGCTCTACGATAGTTTCTGCACGTCACGTTCCCAAAAAAAACTACAAAAAAAAATTAAAAAAAAAAAATATTTTTGTTGTTTTAGCTCAGTGATACAAATCCATTTCACACAGCTGCGTGGAACCATTATGTGTGTCACAGTTCAGTACACTCACTACAATCCGTATTTTCTGTCCAGGTGACACTTTCTGTACGTCACTTAATTCAACCAGACTGAACAAGTTTGTGGGTTTCAGTACAGCAGGCCCATTTATTTTTTATATAATACACTTATATACAGAAAATGTTGAACCCCAGGGCTAAGGGTCGAGGACGAGGGCGTGGGCGTGGGCATTCAATTACTGCAGGGGGCAGAGGCCGTGGTCCTGGGCAGGGTGAGACAGCACCTGCTGATGAGGGAGCAGGGGAACGCCGCAGAGCTACACTCCATAGCTTCATGTCTCAACTTACAGGGACACGTGGTAGAGGACTGTTGAAACCACAACAGTGCGAACAGCTGATGTCGTGGATTGCGGACAATGCTTCAAGTAATTTGTCCACCAGTCAGTCTTCCACGCAGTCCACCCACGTTACCCAAGGGAGCACTCCTCTGGCTCCTCCACCTCAACCTCCTTCCCCCCAGTCTGCCCCCTCCCAGGAAAATTTGGAATGCGATCCGGCATACTCTCAGGAACTGTTTTCTGGACCCTTCCCAGAGTCACAAACCACTTCTCAGGTTGCTGCTGACCTCGTTCCCGATGCCCAAGTTTTCCAACTGTCGCAGTCTGTGGGTGATGATGATGATGATGATGACAATGTTGAGTTAGTGGAAGAAGTTTGTAAAGAGGTGTCGGACGATGAGGAGACACGGTTGTCAGATAGTGGTGAAGTTGTTGTCAGAGCAGGAAGTCCAAGGGGGGAGCAGACTGAGGAATCGGAGGATGACGAGGTGACTGACCCAAGCTGGGTTGATAAGCCGAGTGAAGACAGTGCTTCTGAGGCGGAGGCGAGTGCTGCACCAGAACAGGTTGTAAGAGGCAGTGGTGTGGCCAGAGGGAGAAGCAGGGCCAGAGCTGGTGCATCAGCAGCAACTGTTTCACATAGTGAAGCTCCCGTGGCGAGGCCTAGATGTTCTGCCTGGAGGTTCTTTAAAGAAAGTGAGGATGACCGACGGACTGTGGTGTGCAACCTGTGCCACACCAGGATCAGCAGGGGTGTCACCACTACTAGCTTAACCACCACCAGCATGCGCAGGAATATGAGTGCTAAACACCCCACTCAATGGAACCAAGGCCGTTCACCACCTCCTGCGGGTCACACCACTGCTCCTTCCCCTGTGTCACTCGCTGCCTCTGCTAGTCAACCCCCTGCCCAGGACCCCGGCACGAGCGCCTCCCGCCAGAAAACCACAGCTTCGCCTCCACGATCCTCCACAGTGTCCACCAATGTGTCCCAGCGCAGCGTTCAGCTGTCTTTACAGCAGACGCTGGAGCGCAAGAGGAAATACAGTTCCACCCACCCACATGCCCAAGCCCTCAACGTCCACATCTCCAAATTGCTGAGCCTGGAGATGCTGCCCTATAGGCTGGTAGAGACCGAGGCCTTTCGCAATCTCATGGCGGTGGCTGCCCCTCGGTATTCGGTCCCCAGCCGCCACTATTTTTCCCGATGTGCCGTCCCAGCCCTACACCAGCACGTGTCAGAGAACATCATCCGTGCCCTGACCAACGCTGTTTCTGAGAAGGTCCACCTAACCACGGACACGTGGACAAGTGCTGCCGGGCAGGGACACTATATCTCACTGATGGCACATTGGGTTAACTTGGTGGAGGCTGGGACCGAGACTGACCCTGGGGCCGCTCATGTACTGCCCACACCGAGGATTGCGGGGCCTACCTCGGTCACGGTCTCTCAGACGTACTATGCCTCCTCCTCCGACCCCTCCTCCTCCTCCTCCTCCAAATTACCATCCGTGGGCACGGCGCCTTCAGTCAGTAGCTCTAGGCACAGCAGCAGTGCCGTGGGTAAGCTCCAGCTGGCGGTGCTCAAACTGCTGAGCTTAGGTGACAAAAGGCACACCGCCCAAGAGCTGTTACAGGGCATCACGGCGCAGACCGATGTGTGGCTGGCACCGCTGAACCTCAAGCCAGGCATGGTTGTGTGTGACGTGACAACGGGCGTAACCTGGTGGCGGCTCTGCAACTCGGCAGACTGACACATGTGCCATGCCTGGCCCATGTGTTCAATCTAATAGTTCAGCGGTTCCTCAAGACATACCCCAATCTGTCTGATTTGCTCACCAAGGTGCGCCACATCTGTGCGCATTTCCGGAAGTCGACCACAGATGCTGCCACTCTCAGGGCAGCACAGCGCCGCCTACAACTGCCCGCTCACCGACTGTTGTGCGACGTGCCCACGAGATGGAATTCCACATTAAACATGTTATCCAGAGTTTACCAGCAGCGCAGAGCGATTGTAGACTGCCAGATGTCAACTTCCACCAGAACTGGTAGTCAGGTCAGTCAGATTCCTCAAGTCTACAATGAGGAGTGGACGTGGATGTCTGATATCTGCCAGGTGTTGAGCAACTTTGAGGAGTCAACACAGATGGCCAGCGTCGATGCCGCCATTATCAGCCTCACCATCCCTCTGCTTTGCCTGTTGAAAAACTCACTGCTCAGCATCAAGTCGGATGCTTTGCGCTTGTCACAAGAGACGGTGGAGGAAGATACGTCGCTTGATAGCCAGAGCACCCTCCGGTCTGTTTCTCAGCGCGTATCGGAGGAGGGGGATGAGGATGAGGAGGAAGAGGAGGAGAATGTCGGCGAGACAATAGAGGGTACCAGTGCTCAGTCCTTTACTCTTGAGCGTGTATGGGCTGAAGAGGAGGACTTGGAGGAGGAAGAGGAGAAGGAGGAGGAAATGGAGAGTCAGGCTAGTGAGGAGAGGGAATTCTTACGTGTTGGGACTCTGGCGCACATGGCAGACTTCATGTTAGGCTGCCTATCCTGTGACCCTCGCTTTAGAAGCATTTTTTCAAACACCGATTACTGGGTGTTCACTCTCCTGGACCCACGGTACAAGCGGAACCTTTCCACTCTCATCCCTGCAGAGGAAAGGAGTATGAGAGTGAATAGATATCAACAGGCCCTGGTGCACAAGCTGAAACAATCCTTCCCATCTGACGCCACTAGCGGCAGAGGGCATGGTTCTGTGGGCCAAGTAGCGGGGGAGAGGAGGCGAGCAGGCAGCTTGTCCAGCACTGGCAGGGGAATGCTCTCCAAGGCCTTTGCCAGTTTTATGTCACCCCAGCAAGACACTGTCACCTGTCCCCAGTCTAGGCAGAGTAGGGGGGAGCTGTACAGAAACATGGTGAGGGAGTACCTAGCTGACCATACCAACGTCCGTAGCGATCACTCTGCTCCATACAACTACAGGGTTTCAAAGCTGGACACGTGGCCTGAACTGGCGCTGTATGCCTTGGAGGTGCTGGCCTGCCCTGCCGCTAGCGTGCTGTCAGAGCGGGTATTCAGTGCAGCTGGTGGCGTCATCACCGATAAGCGTACAAGCCTGTCAACTGACAGCGCTGACAGGCTGACGCTTATTAAAATGAACAAAGCCTGGATTTCACCGGAATTCAAATCTCCTCCGGGGGAAAGCAGCTAAAGATTTACATTACTTATGTATCCGATTCCTCTTCTCTACTCCTCCTCCTCCTCCTCCTCCATATCGTCTTTGCCTAACGCTGACCAAAAAAACGCCATTTTTCAGAGGTCCAACTGGCACTCTTTTACCACAATTTTTCAGGAGGGCCCCCTACAGGCCCTCTCTTCAAACAATTTTTCCAGAGGTCCACCTACAGGCCCTCTCTCCAAACAATTTTTCCGGAGGTCCACCTACAGGCCCTCTCTCCAAACAATTTTTCCAGAGGTCCACCTACAGGCCCTCTCTCCAAACAATTTTTCCGGAGGTCCACTACAGGCCCTCTCTCCAGTTCCAGTTTCCAGTTTTATTTGCGCAAACTGCGAAAAAATTTTTTTTGGGATAGGTGTGAAAAATAATATTACCTGCGTATCTATATTGCCCAACATTGGATACGGTAGCAACAAGAAGACCAAACACATGCTGCCCACAGGGTTTCGCAAATTCCAGGTCCACAATGTCAAGGAGCTCGAGGTTCTGTTGATGAGCAACAAGTCCTTCTGTGCAGAAATCGCCCACAACGTCTCCTCAAAGAACCGAAAGACCATTGTGGAGAGAGCGGCACAGCTCGCCATCAAAGTGACGAACCCCAATGCCAGACTGAGCAGCGAAGAGAACGAATAAATATCTCTGTGGTTATTTGTGCTAAATAAAAGTTAAATAAACACAAAAAAAAAATAAAAATATTGATCTGTTCCTGTGCCTGATCCACCCAAGTTGAATCTGTCCCATCATGAGAAAGTCCCCCCAAGGAGTCCCCACTCTAACTTGCTTCCCATACAACTAACCCACCCCCCGACACCTGTGTCTCGCCATTGTCCACCACCTCCTCAGACAACACTGGTAAATCCCCACTGTCAGCACACGGAGACTGCAAAAGGTCTTGCGAATTGGGGCAGAGAATGTTCTGGGGTAGCACATCAGAGAAGGCGTGACTACGGGGTTCCAGGGAGTACGTGACCACATGCAATCTCCATCTAAAAAGTCATACTGAGGCTCACCACCATGCTTTACACTGCAATCTTATTACTGAGGTTCACCACCATGCTTTACACTGCAATCTTATTGAAAGACAGACAATCAGGGGTTCACCGCCAGGTTGTCAGGCAGCATTTTTAAGTGGGTCACCTTTACCGTGTCCCTGAAAATTGCCTTGGGGTCATCCCCAGACTATTTTTATGAAAGGCCATGGGGTTCTATACACACAGTGCTGACGGAAGCCCATCAGCCTTTCTAAACACAATTGAATCTGTCCCATCATGAGAAAGTCCCCCCAAGGAGTCCCCAATGTAACTTGCTTCACTTTCAATTACCTCACCCCCCGACACCTGTGTCTCGCCATTGTCCACCACCTCCTCAGACAACACTGGTAAATCCCCACTGTCAGCACACGGAGACTGCAAATGGTCTTGCGAATTGGGGCAGAGAATGTTCTGGGGTAGCACATCAGAGAAGACGTGACTATGGGGTTCCAGGGAGTACGTGACCACATGCAATCTCCATCTAAAAAGTCATACTGAGGCTCACCACCATGCTTTACACTGCAATCTTATTACTGAGGCTCACCACCATGCTTTACACTGCAATCTTATTGAAAGACAGACAATCAGGGGTTCACCGCCAGGTTGTCAGGCAGCATTTTTAAGTGGGTCACCATTACCGTGTCCCTGAAAATTGCCTTGGGGTCATCCCCAGACTATTGGCCAGATTTAGAAAAAATGGTGCAATTAGGGAGCCTCAGAGGCATCCCTACATGCTGCCCCTGCTGTTTCCTGTCCATTTCCATGGTGTTTCCATCATTTTCTGAGGTTTCCAGGTTTTCACCCAGCCTTCCCTAGGCAGAGCCCCGGTCCCCTGCAAAAAATGCTTGAGTCTCCCATTGACTTCAATGGGGTTCGTTATTCGAAACGAGCACCCGAGCATCGGGAAAAGTTCGACTCGAATAACGAGCACCCGAGCATTTTAGTGCTCGCTCATCTCTAAAGACATCATTTTAATTGACACATGATGAGCTGAGCCTTTTACAGGTTCCAAAAGCTTTAAGTTATTCCTCTGCTCCCCATTTGCATCTCAGCAGTAGTGAAGCACAATGATAGAAATAATCTCTTCTCTTGTCTGCGAAATCTGAGCTTAGTGAACATCTCTCTCTTTGTCATCAGGGATGTTCCAGACAGACAAGGAAGAACCTTCAACATAATTTATATATTACATAGTTTGAACACAAGAAACACTGTGAAGCGCAGATCAATGGTGCCATCAGTGAGGGGGAAAGTAGCTAACTTCTCCTCCTGTTTAAGTGGGCATCACAAACAAAGTTGTAGGACATAAATACCTGAAAAGTTAAAAGACATTTAGTTGTACAATTGGAGATGAGTGAATTGATTCTAAACAAATTGGATTTGACCCAAATTCTGTAAAAATCTGAGGTGACTGAATCCAATTTTTTGGTTCTTTGACTCAGGTAAATTTTGAAGACAGAGAAGGCCAGAGAGAGAAATAGGTAGAGAGAGAGAAAGGGGGGAGATGAGGAGATGGAGAACACGAGAACAGGGAGATGGAGAGCACAAGAGAAAAAAAAAAAATTCAGAGACGAGAGAAAAAAAATATGAGCGTTAGGAGAACTCAGAGTGTCACACAAATTTTCTGGCCGATTGGAGCACTTTCATTTCGGGTAGACTTGATTCGTGCCTGGATCAAATGGATCGACAGTTTCGGCCGAATGAAACACAAATGGTATTTTGAGCAGTTTGCTTTTCTCTACGTGCAATCATATGTAACATACAGCCTAAAATACACTTCATTATATAAATGCAAAACCATCTAAATTCTCAGGTAGCTTTAATTTAGCCATTCAATGCCATCAGCTTATTATGTAACCCATACACAACAGGACACATGTAGAGAGCAGATGACCTCTGTGGCAAAAAATCTGGACATATTTCATAAATATAAAGCAGCCAGACAGATGCCAGATTAGAAAATCCCCTAGCAAGCATCCAGTGCATCCCAAGCATTATAAACAACAAAACGACCATCGAGAAAAAAAAATGTTCCAAACAATTCTGCAATCAAGGAATGTAGAGTTCTATAAAAATTAATGGAGTCAAAACTTCTTTTTAATAGTATTCATATGAAATAAAATAGAACCCCCCCTTCCCCAAATGGTTTGCTGTTTCCATTCTCTGATTTAATGTCTGACTACAAGTTTTTGGCGGTTGCATGAGAATATGAGCCATTTTGTTTAGGCAACTGTTAATGATCATGATATATTTGGGTGTGTGGGGGGGTGGTACTCTTTTCTCTTATTCACAACTGGAGGTTGTGAATAACAGGCACCATTCTCACAAAAGGTTGCTGATTGCCGTGGCTGGCTTTGGCAGAGTTGCGATATATTCGTTTTTGTGTTTTGCTACACAGCATTAGACTTTTAGATGTCAAGGACAAGTGGGGAGATTATATGAATAAAACTAGACTACTCAGGCAGAGATTTGCCAGAAAAACAACCAAGGAAGTAAAAAGGAGCTACTCCGACTGGATTGCATTATGCAGCTGTTTCTGTCCCTGAAATCATTAGCTGTTTATTAGTTATTAAAATTGGGGTAAGGTCAATTATACAAAAATGCACAATATGTCTCTGTAGTACATTTGCTCTTTGTGCCTTCTTCTACCAGCCTTGCATTCGGAAAATAAATGGAAGTATCTTTTTTTATCTGCATGAAGGGCATCACATGTTAAAAGGTAAGCTACAGAGAAAGAAAATCATTTGCCATTGAATAATCCTGAAATATTAATAGTTCTGTGATATATAAGGCTAATATGCTGATATAGGTGTTTCCATGGTTACAGACCACAAATAAACCCTTGTGTAGTCAGATTCTTAAAGGGGTACATGCCTGGTTATTTTTGGAAATGCCACAGAATTAAATGGAGAAAGTAGTGCATGCACAGCCATCTTTCCATTCACAGTTGCCACTTTACCATTAGGGGTCATGGACAGAGGCGAGCTAATTCATTCTAAATTAATCAAATTCAACATGAATTTTCCAGAAATTCGAGTCATATCCAAATTCTTGGCGATTCAATTTGGAAATATTTCGCAAAGTTACATCACTTGCAGATACGTCCAGCTACTTACCTTGATTTTGGTTAAGGACTCAATTTTCTAATGAAACCAATTCAATGCAGCATGCTAGAAAACCATTGGCAAGCTTCAATTCACATCGCAACTACTGGGTGGGCACACGTTGACTTCTATAGGGTAGACATCTCGAGGGACAGTATTACAAAATCAAGTCAATTTGACAATCTGGTTATCTCATGACAACCCTGTCAGGACTTTTCCAGGCAAGAAGAAAGGTAAGGAAGGACACATCTGTATTACTGAGATCATAAGACAGGACAGATGAAGGAGGATCACATTACCCCAGGTGGTGCGTTTATGTATACCTAAAGGCATTTGCCATCAAAATTCAAACATTTTTCAGAAAATTTTTTAAAACTTAAAAAAAAATCTTACAGTGCAGTTTTTGGTTTTTGGCTTGGCGGTAAAGAGCTTGAAAATGGTTGGATACAGTCCTAGGATACTCCAGGATGTCATCCACAACTTTTCAGGGCAATTGGAGCACTTTCACTGTCAAAATTATTCAGACCCATATTGCCTGACCGATTTGGATGAATTGAATTTTAAGAAATTTGCCGATTACTAGTCAGGGTCTCTATTCTGGAGATAGATGGAGGTCCCAGAAGTGGGACGTCATCTGCCAGATACTTAGCGCATATCCTGTGGATATGCGATAAAGGTCTGAGAGGGAATATTCTTTCAAGTCATGTGTTACTGCCTTCTATCTGCCAAATGCTTCCTGCTAATGTACAGATAGTCGAGGAGGGATACATAGTTCCTTCTAGAAGCCTTAAAGACAAAACAAAAGAATATGTTAAATCAAGAGTTATGTGCACTGTAGCTTATTTTTCTTTATTTTGGAAGCAATAGAGCATCTGTTTTTCTGGAGGGCCCAGCTTGTCTGGATCCATCTGGACAGTCCATTGAATTCATTAGGCACGGTGCAATGACACGTTTCTCCAGCGGTGGCACTAGCTCCCAGATTCCCCCTCAGATGATTGATGGGGAACCCGGCAGAAGCACACTATGAGATCAGCTTAATGTTTGTGAACCTTGTTTTTTCTAAAAAAAGATTTTCTAAAGCGTAAAATCCCTTTAACTTTTCAGGAAAATATGCTAATCCGACACAAGCCGGCTTCTTTGAGTACAAAATATTTGGACTGTTACTCTATTGGTATCATGTTTTTAGCTAAATCTGGGCTGAGAAATAACTTCACACTGTGCAGCTATATGTGAAGAAACAAAATTTTCTTTTATGTGACAAGCTACATTAAAATCAAGGAAAGATGGGTATAGTTATAAGGTATTAGCATGCAGCGATGGAGCTTCTTTTTCCCCGTGGAAGAATTGTTTCTTTATGACTAAATTTCAATGGAACAGCTTTTTTACTATCCAAATGTATTTCATAAAGGTGTATATACATATTATATATAAATAACACACACTGAAAAGTCAAACTACTTTGACCACTTCAAAACCATATACCTAGAGTATTTTGGGGTGATTTCTTACCCCCCCCATGTACCGCCATACTGTGCCTATATGTGACAAAAAATACACAATAGTGTTGTAACCTTCCCCACTGCATCTCCCTCACATCCACTGCCTGGCCCAGACATACGGAAAATAGTGAAGTCATTTTATTGTCATGGATTTATAAGACCACCCATCATGACTACTGGACTGTCACAGGGATAGCTCCGTTCATGCAGAGGCTGCATGCAAGAGAGCAACAATACTCATCATCATAGCTATAGTATTATTCATCAGCTTATCAGCAAGGGGTAATTACCGGGAGGATAATTATTAAAGTAGGTCAGGAAGAGGTTAATAAGCTGGAAAGAGCAGGACCTCTGTGTAAAAATTCAAGGGGGTGAAATTGTCAAGGAAATTTAAAGTGACATCATAATTATTTTCCATTTTAAAAGCACAGAACTAGCTCCCTTTCGAAAGAGGAAACAAAAACTCAGAAGTATCATTTACCGCCATTGTTTTCTTTTTGCAGGGAAGCCATTTGCATATTTTTCCCATAAAGCCTTGCCTTAGATTTTTATATCCTCCTGCTGATTCTCCCTAAGGAAAGTCAATATTCCATTGAGATTCCATTGATATTGTTAGTAACTAGAGATGAGCGAGCACTAAAATGCTCGGGTGCTCGTTATTCGAGTTGAACTTTTCCCGATGCTCGGGTGCTCGTTTCGAATAACGAACCCCATTGAAGTCAATGGGAGACTCGAGCATTTTTTGCAGGGGACCGGGGCTCTGCCTAGGGAAGGCTGGGTGAAAACCTGGAAACCTCAGAAAATGATGGAAACACCACGGAAATGGACAGGAAACAGCAGGGGCAGCATGTAGGAATGCCTCGGAGGCTCCCTAATTGCACCATTTTTTCTAAAACTGGCCAATAGTCTGGGGATGACCCCAAGGCAATTTTCAGGGACACGGTAATGGTGACCCACTTAAAAATGCTGCCTGACAACCTGGCGGTGAACCCTTGATTGTCTGTCTGTCAATAAGATTGCAGTGTAAAGCATGGTGGTGATCCTCAGTAATAAGATTGCAGTGTAAAGCATGGTGGTGAGCCTCAGTATGACTTTTTAGATGGAGATTGCATGTGGTCACGTACTCCCTGGAACCCCGTAGTCACCCCTTCTCTGATGTGCTACCCCAGAACATTCTCTGCCCCAATTCGCAAGACCATTTGCAGTCTCCTTGTGCTGACAGTGGGGATTTACCAGTGTTGTCTGAGGAGGTGGTGGACAATGGCGAGACACAGGTGTCGGGGGTGAGGTAGTTGAAAGTGAAGCAAGTTACATTGGGGACTCCTTGGGGGGACTTTCTCATGATGGGACAGATTCAATTGTGTTTAGAAAGGCTGATGGGCTTCCGTCAGCACTGTGTGTATAGAACCCCATGGCCTTTCATAAAAATAGTCTGGCGATGACCCCAAGGCAATTTTCAGGGACACGGTAATGGTGACCCACTTAAAAATGCTGCCTGACAACCTGGCGGTGAACCCCTGATTGTCTGTCTTTCAATAAGATTGCAGTGTAAAGCATGGTGGTGAGCCTCAGTAATAAGATTGCTGTGTAAAGCATGGTGGTGAGCCTCAGTATGACTTTTTGGATGGAGATTGCATGTGGTCACGTACTCCCTGGAACCCCGTAGTCAACCCTTCTCTGATGTGCTACCCCAGAACATTCTCTGCCCCAATTCGCAAGACCTTTTGCAGTCTCTGTGTGCTGACAGTGGGGATTTACCAGTGTTGTCAGAGGAGGTGGTGGACAATGGCGAGACACAGGTGTCGGGGGGTGAGGTAGTTGTATGGGAAGCAAGTTACAGTGGGGACTACTTGGGGGGACTTTCTCATGATGGGACAGATTCAACTTGGGTTGATCAGGCACAGGAACAGATCAATTTTTTTTTTGTGTTTATTTAACTTTTATTTAGCACAAATAACCACAGAGATATTTATTCGTTCCCTTCGCTGCGCAGTCTGGCGTTGGGGTTCGTCACTTTGATGGCGAGCTGTGCAGCTCTCTCCACAATGGTCTTTCGGTTCTTTGAGGAGACGTTGTGGGCGATTTCTGCACAGAAGGACTTGTTGCTCATCAACAGAACCTCGAGCTCCTTGACATTGTGGACCAGGAATTTGCGGAACCCTGTGGGCAGCATGTGTTTGGTCTTCTTGTTGCTACCGTATCCAATGTTGGGCAATATAGATACGCAGGTAATATTATTTTTCACACCTATCCCGAAAAAAAAATGTTCCCAGTTTGCGCAAATAAAACTGGAAACTGGAACTGGAGAGACGGCCTGTAGGTGGACCTCTGGAAAAATTGTTTGGAGAGAGGGCCTATAGGTGGACCTCCGGAAAAATTGTTTGGAGAGAGGGCCTGTAGGTGGACCTCTGGAAAAATTGTTTGGACAGAGGGCCTGTAGGTGGACCTCCGGAAAAATTGTTTGAAGAGAGGGCCTGTAGGTGGTCCTCCGGAAAAATTGTTTGGAGAGAGGGCCTGTAGGTGGACCTCCGGAAAAATTGTTTGAAGAGAGGGCCTGTAGGGGGCCCTCCTGAAAAATTGTGGTAAAAGAGTGCCAGTTGGACCTCTGAAAAATGGCGTTTTTTTGGTCAGCGTTAGGCAAAGACGATATGGAGGAGGAGGAGGAGGAGGAGTAGAGAAGAGGAATCGGATACATAAGTAATGTTAATCTTTAGCTGCTTTCCCCCGGAGGAGATTTGAATTCCGGTGAAATCCAGGCTTTGTTAATTTTAATAAGCGTCAGCCTGTCAGCGCTGTCAGTTGACAGGCGTGTACGCTTATCGGTGATGACGCCACCAGCTGCACTGAATACCCGTTCTGACAGCACGCTAGCGGCAGGGCAGGCCAGCACCTCCAAGGCGTACAGCGCCAGTTCAGGCCACGTGTCCAGCTTTGAAACCCAGTAGTTGTATGGAGCAGAGTGATCGCTACGGACGTTGGTATGGTCAGTTAGGTACTCCCTCACCATCTTTCTGTACAGCCCCCCCCTACTCTGCCTAGACTGGGGACAGGTGACAGTGTCTTGCTGGGGTGACATAAAACTGGCAAAGGCCTTGGAGAGCGTTCCCCTGCCAGTGCTGGACAAGCTGCCTGCTCGGCTCCTCTCCCCCGCTACTTGGCCCACAGAACCATGCCCTCTGCCGCTAGCTGCGTCAGATGGGAAGGATTGTTTCAGCTTGTGCACCAGGGTCTGTTGATCTCTATTCACTCTTATACTCCTTTCCTCTGCAGGGATGAGAGTGGAAAGGTTCTGCTTGTACCGTGGGTCCAGGAGAGTGAACACCCAGTAATCGGTTTTTGAAAAAATGCTTCTAACGCGAGGGTCACGGGATAGGCAGCCTAACATGAAGTCTGCCATGTGCGCCAGAGTCCCAACACGCAAGAATTCCCTCTCCTCACTGGCCTGACTCTCCATTTCCTCCTCCTCCTCCTCCTCCAAGTCCTCCTCTTCAGCCCATACACGCTCAAGAGTTAAGGACTGAGCAATGGTACCCTCTTCTGTCTCGCCAACATTCTCCTCCTCTTCCTCCTCATCCCCCCCTTTTGTCACCTAAGCTCAGCAGTTTGAGCACCGCCTGCTGGCGCTTACCCACGGCACTGCTGCTGCGCCTAGAGCTACCGACTGAAGGCAGCGTGCCCACGGATGGTAATTCGGAGGAGGAGGTGGAGGAGGAGGAGGGGTCGGAGGAGGAGGCATAGTACGTCTGAGAGACCGTGATCGAGCTAGACCCCGCAATCCTCGGTGTGGGCAGTACATGAGCGGCCCCAGGGTCAGTCTCGGTCCCAGCCTCCACCAAGTTAACCCAATGTGCCGTCAGTGAGATGTAGTGTCCCTGCCCGGCAGCACTTGTCCACGTGTCCGTGGTTAGGTGGACCTTCTCAGAAACAGCGTTGGTCAGGGCACGGAGTATGTTCTCTGACACGTGCTGGTGTAGGGCTGGGACGGCACATCGGGAAAAATAGTGGCGGCTGGGGACCGAATACCGAGGGGCAGCCACCGCCATGAGATTGCGAAAGGCCTCGGTCTCTACCAGCCTATAGGGCAGCATCTCCAGGCTCAGCAATTTGGAGATGTGGACGTTGAGGGCTTGGGCATGTGGGTGGGTGGAACTGTATTTCCTCTTGCGCTCCAGCGTCTGCTGTAAAGACAGCTGAACGCTGCGCTGGGACACATTGGTGGACACTGTGGAGGATCGTGGAGGCGAAGGTGTGGCTTTCCGGTGGGAGGCGCTCGTGCCAGGGTCCTGGACAGGGGGTTGAGTAGCAGAGGCAGCGAGTGACACAGGGGAAGGAGCAGTGGTGTGACCCGCAGGAGGTGGTGAACGGCCTTGGTTCCATTGAGTGGGGTGTTTAGCACTCATATGCCTGCGCATGCTGGTGGTGGTTAGGCTAGTAGTGGTGGCACCCCTGCTGATCCTGGTGTGGCACAGGTTGCACACCACAGTCCCTCGGTCATCCTCACTTTCTTTAAAGAACCTCCAGACTTGCGAACATCTAGGCCTTGCCATGGGAGCTTCACTACGTGAAACAGTTGCTGCTGATGCTCCAGCTCTGGCCCTGCTTCTCCCTCTGGCCACACCACTGCCTCTTCCAACCTGTTCTGGTGCAGCACTCGCCTCCGCCTCAGAAGCACTGTCTTCACTCGGCTTATCAACCCAGCTTGGGTCATTCACCTCGTCATCCTCCGATTCCTCAGTCTGCTCCCCCCTCGGACTTCCTACCCTGACAACAACTTCACCACTGTCTGACAACTGTGTCTCCTCATCGTCCGACACCTCTTTACAAACTTCTTCCAATAACTCAACATTGTCATCATCATCATCATCATTATCATCATCATCACCCACAGACTGCGACAGTTGGAAAACTTGGGCATCGGGAACGAGGTCAGCAGCAACCTGAGAAGTGGTTTGTGACTCTGGGAAGGTTCCAGAAAACAGTTCCTCAGAGTATGCCGGATCGCATTCCAAATTTTCCTGGGAGGGGGCAGACTGGGGGGAAGGAGGTTGAGGTGGAGGAGCCAGAGGAGTGCTCCCTTGGGTAACGTGGGTGGACTGCGTGGAAGACTGACTAGTGGACAAATTACTTGAAGCATTGTCCGCAATCCACAACATCAGCTGTTCGCACTGTTGTGGTTTCAACAGTCCTCTACCACGTGTCCCTGTAAGTTGAGACATGAAGCTAGGGAGTGTAGCTCTGCGGTGTTCCCCTGCTCCCTCATCAGCAGGTACTGTCTCACCCTGCCCAGGACCACGGCCTCAGCCCCCTGCAGTAATTGAATGTCCACACCCACACCCACGCCCTCGACCCTTAGCCCTGGGGTTCAACATTTTCTGTATATAAGTGTATTATATAAAAAATAAAAAATAAATGGGCCTGCTGTACTGAAACCCACAAACTTGTTCTGTCTGGTTGAATTAAGTGACGTACAGAAAGTGTCACCTGGACAGAAAATACGGATTGGAGTGAGTGTACTGAACTGTAACACACAGAATGGTTCCAAGCAGCTGTGTGAAATGGATTTGTATCACTGAGCTAAAACAACTAAAAAACTATTTTTTTTATATATTTTTTTTTGGAGTTTTGTTTTTTTGGGAACGTGACGTGCAGAAACTATCGTAGAGCTAACTGACACCCTACTGACGGTGGCTATTTAGACTGCGACCCAGACAAATGTCGCACAGAGATTTTTGGGATCAAGCTATATACGTGACAGGCAGCAAAAGACTTGGTTGTATTAAGTGACGTACAGAAAGTGTCACCTGGACAGAAAATACGGATTGTAGTGAGTGTACTGAACTGTGACACACAGAATGGTTCCACACTGCTGTGTGAAATGGATTTTCACACAGCAGTGTGAAAGGGGTTATATATGGCGATAGCTGCACTACTAGTGCCAGCCAGCCAAGCCAGGAGACAAAAAAAAATGTCTTGTAGCCCTTAGAAGGGCTGTTGGGTTCTTTGTGGGTGATTCCTGCCTAACAGAGAACTAAATCCAAGCCCTAACACTCTCCCTGAAACGCAGCAGCTCTATCCCTAACGACATCCAGACAGCATCTGAGCCGAGCACCGCGGCCAGTCAGTAGTATATTCCAGGGTCACCTGATCAGGCCAGCCAACCCCTGCTATCTACATGTATGGGCCCCACGTGATGCTGGGTGTACCGCAGAGTCTCCTGGCTTGTGATTGGCTGAGTTTATAGGCGCCAAAAATGCACGATGCGGAAGTTGCCATTTCCTCGAGCATGGCGAGATACTCGTCCGAGCAGCGAGCACTTACGAGTACCCTAATACTCGAATGAGCACCAAGCTCGGACGAGTATGCTCGCTCATCTCTATTAGTAACCATACAGATTTCATGTATGGCCATAATCAGTGTCGAGCGAATTGAAGCCAACAATCCAAATTTCTTGGGACTCCATGGTAACGAATCAATATTTCCTGAAATGGAGGTAAACAAAAACTATACTTACCTCATCTATTTGATCGCGGAGAGGCCATTAAGGCCATCTTGATTGAGGAAAACGAGCCAATTCAAGAATTAGCATGTCTTCTTCAATTAAGATGGCTTTGACGGCCTCTCCATGATCAAATGGATGACACGAGTATGTATTTTTTTTGTTTTAACCCCAGATTAACACCTTAATAAGTTAAATGTGACTCTCAGATGCCACACTCAGTGTTGAACGCGGCATCTGAGAGGTTAAGTGACAGGGGTGGGCGTGATCGCCGCTCATTTTCCGTCATTGCACCCGCTCCATACAATGGAATGTGATTTGCTAGTTGGTAGAGAAGGAAAAAGAAGAGCTCGCAGGAATCTCTGATATGAAAACTTTATTTGCTCAAGACCTGGAACTGTATCTTCTGAGGAACAAATTGGACCCTCTTTCTTCCTCTCACTCACCCTATTTTTTATTGTTTTGCTTTAATAATGTTTCTTACTATTCTTAAGGGAATGTATCATGAAAAGCAAGTTGTCATTTTTCTTTATAATCAATATGTAATAAAATACCTTCCCCTTAAATATCCTCTTGATGATTTACTTGTAGACCTAGGTTTGTGCAACTACCATATCTCTGAAGACTACAGTTGAACGTGGAGGCCAATCTATGGTGTTGTGATGTTCATTATGGTTTTGTAGCTTTTAATTTTGAATTAAATTCTCCTGGGGTTGCTAACGTTCAAGAGAGGGAATGGGTCAACAATACAATCTTAACAAAAGGATCTAAGACATAACTCCTCTCAGAACATTGGAAAATATGCTAATATCTGAGATAGGGAACTTGATGTTCAGTCCTTAACACAGTAAAAGCTAAGGAAAAATAAAAAATGATTCTATTTTTATATTTTTAAAAGCACATAAAACACAAAGAAACCAGAGTAGAGCAAAATAACATTCTAAAACGCAACACTATAACCCAAAAATTACCTTTTTATGAAATAAAGCAATTCCTTATTTTTCGGTATTGAGTTTCAAAATAAGGTGCATAGTGGAAAACACATAAAAGTAGCACAATAGAAAGCATCAAAAAGGTTAACTATTACTGAATGAAGAAGGTAATAAAGAGATTATACCATGAATTTAAAACTTTTTATTTGCTCACTTATCTGTTTAACTGGACAACTTGTCTGCCTTTCTGTGGGTGGGCAGCAGGGCAGTTTCTAGAGCCGGGCGAGGGATGCCACCGCACGGTGCGCATGAAGTCAACAAACAGAAGGGGGTGCTGGTGTTTACAACAGAAAAGCAGCAGGGCTAGGACTCAGCTAATGAGCGCTTCCATTGTGGAAGCCTGTGCATGAGGGATGTGCAGTGTATGAGAG
This sequence comes from Rhinella marina, assembly GCA_900303285.1. Taxonomy (NCBI): domain Eukaryota; kingdom Metazoa; phylum Chordata; class Amphibia; order Anura; family Bufonidae; genus Rhinella; species Rhinella marina. Next base: position 346,434 of record ONZH01020594.1, on the reverse strand, counting down.
AAAGGGGGGCTCTATACATGAGGAAAGGGAGGGCTCTGTACATGAGGGGAGATGAGGGGGGCTCTGTACATGAGGGGAGATGGCGGGGGCTCTGTACATGAGGTGAGATGGGGGGCTGCTCAGTACATGAGGGGAGATGGGGGGCTGCTCAGTACATGAGGGGAGATGGGGGGAGCTCTGTACATGTGGGGAGATGAGGGGGTGCTCTGTACATGAGGGGAGATGAGGGGGTGCTCAGTGTATGAGGGGAGATGGGTGATCAGTACATGAGGGGAGATGGGGGGCTGCTCAGTACATGAGGGGAGATGGGCTGCTCAGTACATGAGGGGAGATGGGTGATCAGTACATGAGGGGAGATGGGGGGCTGCTCAGTTGTCACGCTCTGGTGTGGAGGGTATAGCCACACCAAGCGTAAGAGGGAAGGGAAAAGACCAAACAAGGGAAATGGTCACCTCCTGCAGGAATCCCTGAAACTAGGCCCTGGCTGACTACTAGTATGAACAGGCCTTGGTGGTAGGAGAGTTCATACACAGGAACCTAATAACAAACTGACCCTGTACAACCCTGCAGCTAGTGATAGGAGAAAGAGTAAACCTGTTCCTCCAAAAGGACGGACGAACAGGAAACTCCAGAAGGCAAAACCAAAACAGGGAAACGTAGGATAAACACAATAGGGAAAATAACACTTATCTTAATGCAGATATTGCAGCAACCGGATCTCAGCCGAGATCCACACCAAACTCAACAATGACAGCAGAAAGAATAAACCGCAAGGAATACTGGGAGAGGAAGGGGTAAATAGGGGAAAGATAATTACCACACCCACAACAGCTGTGGGGAAGGGGTGTGGTAAACAGCAACCAAACCAAGAGGAAAACATGTCAAATTATGTCACTTTTGAAAGTCTAGCCAAACGCCTGAAACCTGACACAAGTACGTTCGTGACATCAGTACATAAGGGGAGATGGGTGATCAGTACATGAGGGGAGATGGGGGGCTGCTCAGTACATGAGGGGAGATGGAGGGGGGTTCTCAGTACATGAGGGGAGATGGAGGGGAGTGCTCAGTACATGAAGGGAGTTACTGTGGAGGATGGGGGTGCTCAGTCTATGAGGGGAGATACTGTGGAGGAAGGGTGGTGCTCAATGTAGGTGGGCGGACACTGTGGTGACACTAGTGCTGCACTATGTCCTGGCAGCACATAGGAGTACACTAGGAAACAGCGCTAAACCAAGAGCGATGGTGCCTGGAGGAGGAGCAGAGAGGGGAGTATACACAGTAGATATGTAGATATATATAGTCATGGCCAAAAGTTTTGAGAATGATACAAATATTAATTTTTACAAAGTCTACTGCTTCAGTTTTTATAATGGCAATTTGCATATACTCCAGAATGTTATAAAGAGTGATCAGCTTAACAGCAATTACTTGCAAAGTTAATATTTGCCTAGAAAATGAACTTTATCCCCCAAAACACATTTCAACATCATTGCAGCCCTGCCTTAAAAGGACCAGCTAACATCGTTTCAGTGATTGCTCCATTAACACAGGTGTGGGTGTTGATGAGGACAGGGCTGGAGATCAATCTGTCATGATTAAGTAAGAATGACACAACTGGACACTTTAAAAGGAGGCTGGTGCTTGGCATCATTGTTTCTCTTCTGTTAACCATGGTTATCTCTAAAGAAACACGTGCAGTCATCATTGCACTGCACAAAAATGGCCTAACAGGGAAGAGTATCGCAGCTAGAAAGATTGCACCTCAGTCAACAATCTATCGCATCATCAAGAACTTCAAGGAGAGAGGTTCCCTTGTTGCCAAAAAGGCTCCAGGGTGCCCAAGAAAGACCAGCAAGCGCCAGGACCATCTCTTAAAAGTGTTTCAGCTGCGGGATTGGGCTACCAGCAGTGCAGAGCTTGCTCAGGAATGGCAGCAGGCAGGTGTGAGTGCATCTGCACGCACTGTGAGGCGGAGACTCTTGGAGCAAGGCCTGGTCTCAAGGAGGGCAGCAAAGAAGCCACTTCTCTCCAGAAAAAACATCAGGGACAGACTGATATTCTGCAAAAGGTACAGGGAGTGGACTGCTGAGGACTGGGGTAAAGTCATTTTCTCTGATGAATCCCTTTTTCGATTGTTTGGGACATCTGGAAAACAGCTTATTCGGAGAAGACGAGGTGAGCGCTACCACCAGTCTTGTCTCATGCCAACTGTAAAGTATCCTGAAACCATTCATGTGTGGGGTTGCTTCTCAGCCAAGGGAATCGGCTCTCTCACAGTCTTGCCTAAAAACACAGCCATGAATAAAGTATGGTACCAGAATGTCCTCCGAGAGCAACTTCTCCCAACCGTCCAAGAGCAGTTTGGCGATCAACAATGCCTTTTCCAGCATGATGGAGCACCTTGCCATAAAGCAAAGGTGATATCTAAATGGCTCAGGGAACAAAACATAGAGATTTTGGGTCCATGGCCTGGAAACTCCCCAGATCTTAATCCCATTGAGAACTTGTGGTCAATCATCAAGAGACGGGTGGACAAACAAAAACCTACAAATTCTGACAAAATGCAAGCATTGATTGTGCAAGAATGGACTGCTATCAGTCAGGATTTGGTCCAGAAGTTGATTGAGAGCATGCCAGGGAGAATTGCAGAGGTCCTGAAGAAGAAGGGTCAACACTGCAAATATTGACTTGCTGCATTAACTCATTCTAACTGTCAATATAGGCTTTTGTTACTCATAATATGATTGCAATTATATTTCTGTATGTGATAAAAACATCTGACAAACACACATAAAAACCAGAGGGCAGCAGATCATGTGAAAATATAATATTTGTGTCATTCTCAAAACTTTTGGCCATGACTGTATATATATATATATATATATATATATATATATACACACACAGTGTATATATATATATATATATATTGACTAATAAAAGTAGTGATACATTTCTGATCCCTGTCCTCGCTGGTCTCTGTACTTCTATGTCCTCTCCATGAGACCGCTGCAGCCAGTGACTGAGAAGTGAGCGCTGGGATCAAAAAAGTGTCACTACTTTTATTATTTTATCATGTTCTCAGCAGTTTGAATGTAAACTAATGTATGCACGTGGGGCAGCATTGGGCATAGTATTGGTGGACACTACAGGGTGGCAATGTTAAAGGGGGCAGTTGTATAGGGGGGTAACTTGCTATAGAGGGTCAGGGTGGACTGCAGAAACAACAAGCCAAAGTAAAGGTATAAGCTGAATTCTCTGTTCCCTAATGCAGAATCTTCCTCTACCCTGTGCCATTTATTAATAGTGGTGTCTTTTTACGTGACAGAGGAGGCTGCGCACCCCTGACCGAAGACATCTGAGCATGAGCTTCTGGACCAAACTGAAGAGAAAAGGAAAGTGAAGAAACTGAAATCTGTGGAGACGTCGCCTGTAAGTCACTGGGTTTACCTTGGGTGACTGATTCTTTTTAAATGTATTTTAATATCTTCATTAGAAAATAAGATCACTTTAAACATGGTGGGGGGATGGGGGGGGGGGATTTTGTATTGTTTGCCCTGTTGGCAAAATTCCCTAGAAACTGCCCTGGTGGGCAGTAGCTCACAATGTGCCTGCATCTCCCAGGATGCATTAGGATTAGCTCGTCTCTACACCGCATAGACAATATCCCCTCATATATAATCCCAGAGATACATATGGTATGTAATGCCCCTACAATTTTCTCCCTAATGTCTTGAGAGATCTAGATATATCTTTCTATTAATTTAGAAACAGGAATGAACGAATGAACAAACAAACAAACAAATCAATGAATTAGGGTCTGGGCCACTTCACCTGCTTCTCTATGAGATCACTATGCACTAGAGGCAGGGGAAGAGAGCACGGAAACTACTGGGCATGTTAATCCACCACCATTGAATGTAGGATAAAGTGGACCGGAAGGATAAAAAGCAGGGGCACTACTAGAAAGGAAAATGCAAAATACATAATATACAATATTTTTACTTCATTGCATGCTGTTTCTTCAGCTACGGGTAGTTGCTAGCTTTGCTGGGGCAGCTGCTATGCAACTTCCTTGTATTTGAATCTGGTTTGGTTATCGCCTGCTTAATTAGAAATGACCTGTTAATCGCTGAGCCTTTATAGGTCCAGGCCTTATACTTATCTGGTTGCTGGGGATAACATATGTTATTTGTACTTCCATACAAGGTTCTTTTTATACACTGCTTGTTGGGAAGCAGTGGTCTAACAATCTAAATAACTGTTTTTGATACAAAGTTTACTTTTATATCCTTTTATTTAAAGCAGAAGTGTAAATTAAAATACAGAGGAGACCATATTGCTGCTTCTTCTCATCTCATACTTCTCAACATAGAGCTAAAGAGCCTGAAGTTTCTTCCCTGTTCCCCTTCCAAATTCTTTTTTAGGAGGACATCATTTCAATTTTCGTTTGTTTACTTAAGTTGGGTTTTTGGAGGGAGGAACAATCTGAGAAGGATCATCCCCTACATCTAAAAGGGAGTGCCTCTGTGGATAATTCAGTATTTATTTAAAGGAAAGCACCAGGGTAAACTATATGCTAGGGACAGAAAAGAAGACTTGGCCTTGCACATTAAGATTGCGAGTTCATGCTATTACACTAATGATAGTGAATGTAATGGCTTTGTATGTAAGCTAGCAGCTTTGCATTTCTGATGTGTTGCAGTTGCGTTAACTTATGGGTCACAGTAGGACCACATTCTCCATCGTTAGTTGTGATTTAGCAGTCTGTCATTATTGTCCTGGCCTTAAAGGCATATTTGTCATTACAAAGGTTCATTGAACTGAATATTCACTAGAGTACTCCTTTAATATGAACACTATTATCTGTCGTTGACATTGAAGTCACTGCACTTCTCCTTAAAGATATGGTGACTTAGCCATTTGGCTCCAGCCAAAATATCCAGCCTGGGTTGTAAGGAACTCAGCAAGACTTTGTATGTACGGTACTGTATGAGGCTGTCAAGCTGCAGCTTTCACCATGATGTACTCCCCACAGGAGTGACAAGCTAACAGGCTGATTGCCATTACCAATTACATGCATTATTTGAAAACAATGTTCAGAATTTTACATCTGACAGTGCAGCCTAGATGCTGCCATAGGAACCGGGAGACGTACATTAAAGCCTAGCCAATAACAAGCTCTATCCACCCTCACAGCCCAAAAGTTTCAGAAAACCTTTACACAGAGGTGAGATAAACAGAAGATGGGTAAGAATGAATAATAAAGCATCAGGTTACAGTTAAAGAGCAGATCCTGAACATTATGGAACATTCACATGGACAAAATATTAATATGGCCTTGAAAAATACAAGTGCAGCGACCCGGGGCTTCACTGCTAATGTGGTTAATATGACTTCACTGTAGGTTTTATGACTCACAGGCTATATAGAGGGGTAAAGGTTAAGGAATGCGTTTGCTAGATGCTGGATGGTCCCACACCTCTGATATGGGGTCTGTAGTGAGAAGCAAGGATGTATGCGTGTCTGGAGGAAAAGCAGCAGACAGAGAAACAACACAGCTGCACAATAACCACCGCTGCCACTGCCCTGAACTCCAAGTGACTCCTGCCTCGCAACCCAAAACCCACTGGCACCAAGAGCACTCCTACCTACCACCAGTCAGAAGACTCCAAACCAGGGTGTGCCCTGAGAAGAAGAAAGGGTTCACTTCTCATTTCAGAAGACGGCTAAGGGAGGTACCACTCCCATCAGAGGCTTTTTTGGGGGGTAGAATACCTCTTGGTGAGAGATTGTTGACTTGCGAACATCCCTCTGAGATGAACTCGAAGACATTTTGCCTAAGGAGACTTTGAGAAGGGGTGCATCATTGGATTAAGCAGGGTGATCATTTTGACTTATTGCTAGCCATTTAGGTCATTATGACAGAGCTGTAAAAAGGTATTGGGAGCAGGGTTTATATGACGAACACGCATGATAAATAGGCTCCGGGTGACCCAATCAGACCCTCAGTGGAGAGGATTGTTTGATCCACCAACAAACAAGAGTAGCTACCACTGTTTTGTTGTCCACCATCCAGACACATGTAGCACCTTCAATCATCCATGTCTCTGCCTTGATAATTTCCAGGTGTTTAGCAGAAGGAAATTTGGTGCCACTGTGCCCATTACATGTCCTGCCATTGACAGTCAGCCACTGTTGCCTTTGTTTCAAAGGGAAGTAAGCATGATTTGCCTTTCACAAGTTTTCAGCAAATGGAGTTGGGGGATTTGGTCAGGATTAATGGTGTCCTCAATTCTGACAAATGCAAGTAGATACTTGTCCATCACGCAATACCATCAGTGAGGTGTCAGATTGGCTCCAACTTTATTCTGCAGTAGGACAACAAGCACACACATACAATCAATGTCATTAAGAACTATGTTCAGCATAAAGAAGAAGTAAAAGTCCTGAACATAATGATATGAACCCCACAGAGCCCTGATCTGAACATGGTTGAGTCTGTCAAGAGACAGAAGGATTTTAGCCAGCCTACAAAAATATGTGGTTAGTTCGCCAACTTTTTTTTTTTTTTTTTTTACAACCTCCATGCTGAGTTCATTCAAAAAAGGTCTGCGAGTGTACCTAGAAGAACTAATAGTGTTTTGAAGAGAAAGGGATGTCACACCAAATTTTGATTTCATTTAGAATTCTCTTGTTCATTCACTTTGCATTTTATTAATTGATACAAAAAACTAATGACACTTGAAAGCATTATTACTTGTAGCATTTTCCACGCCTGCCTAAAACATTTGCATACCACTGTATATCATCATTATATAAAGTTTTTTTTCCCAACTACTCCTTGGTGCATTATTTTTGTCACGGAGTATAGATACAACAGAATGACCTCTGCACAGGTCACACAGCATGCCCTCTCCCATAGAAGTCAAAGCACTAGTGATGAGCGAACATGTTCGGCCGAATACACTATTCGGCCGAACATGGCGGCGCTCTTGACCATGTGGTGTTCTGCCGAACATTGCGTGTGCTCGAGCACCATGCTCGAGTCTCCTCCCCACACGCTAATTAGCCAATTAGCGTGCGGGAAGGTGCTGGCATTCACTGTAATGCCAGTAGCCAGGTTAGCTGGCCGGGAACGCGTCATCGGGTGCTATAAAGCACCCGGTGACATGTGACCGGATCATACCGAGCAGGGAGAGCTACTGCAAGCAGGGACAGACAGAGTAGGGACAGAAGAATTCTAGGCAGGGAAAGAATTTCTGTTTCAAAGACCCAAAAGCTCTTTTAAGGGCTATTATATCTTGCTGGCAAACTTTTTATTTTATTTTGGGGGTGTTAAAAATAGCGCTAGGTGGCCTGCCATTAACGCCACCTGTGCAGCTTCTGCATGCTGTATGATATTCTCTGTATACTATATACCTGACACCCTTTGCTATTATTTCTGCCGTTAAGCCTGCAGTACCTCTTTTGCGTCTTGCTGTATAACATTTGCGCAAGGAGGGACTTGTGTAGGGATAGGATTTGGCTAGGCAGGGCTAGTATTTCTGTTCAAAAGTCACAAAAGTCCATTGTTATATCTGGCTGCATTTTTTTTTTATTTTGGGGCAAAAAGAACGCAAGTGTGCCTGACGCTAATACCACATGCACAGCGTGTGCATTAGAACCGTTCTGTAGTCTATATAACTGACATCCATTGCTATTTTTTCTACCGTTAATTATGGCCGCAGTTCCTCAGCTGCGTCTGCTGTATAACATTTGTGCAAGGAGGGACATATAGTGTAGGGATAGGATTTGGCTAGGTAGGGCAAGTGTTTCTGTTCCAAAGTCACAAAAGTCCATTGTTATATCTGGCTGCATTTTTTTTTCTTTTGGGGCAAAAAGAACGCAAGCGAGCCCTTACACTACCAGTACGTGCACAGCGTGTGTATTAGAACCTTTCAAATGTCTATATACCTGACATCCGTTGGTATATTTTCTACCGTTAATTTAGGCCGCAGTTCCTCATTTGCGTCTGCAGTTTAACTTGCGCAAGGAGGGAATTATACTGTAGGGATAGGATTTGGCTAGGTAGGGCTAGTGTTTCTGTTCCACAGTCACAAAAGTCCATTGTTAAATCTGGCTGCATTTTTTTTTCTTTTGGTGCTCTGACACTACCAGTACGTGCACAGCGCGTATATTAGAACCTTTCAAAAGCCTATATACCTGACATCCGTTGGTATTTTTTCTACCGTTAATTTAGGCCGCAGTTCCTCATTTGCGACTGCTCTATAACATTTGCGCATTCTAAATATTTGACATTCGGTGAAATTTTTCTGATCTTACACTTAATAAAAATCTGCACTACTGTACTTGTGACAAAGTTGCATATATACTATATAATATGCGCAAGGCGAGCAGTAAGGGACGGGGAAGTGGGAGTGCTGCTGATGGTGAACGCAGAGGCCATAGCTCTGAGCACGGTGAGACTGTGCCTGCTGGTAGTCGGTTGGATTTCAGCTTATAATACTTCCAGCCGATTAAGCACCACCCCCTCTTCCACAAATTCCAGTCTCAGTAGCCAAGAGTCTGGGCAACCGCATCCTCACCCTGATCCTCCTTCCTCCCACCATGCAGAGTCTACACAAAGAACTAATCCCACATTCGGATATTCCGAGGAGCTTTTTTCATCTCGCCAAGGCCGCTTGAAGTGGGACATGAGGAGATATTGTGCCCCGATTCCCAACCTATTGAGCAAACACATTCTGAAGAAGATGACGGTGGGGAACGGCAAGTAAGCGTCTCACGAGGTGCATGATGATGATGAGACACAGTTGCCAATAAATCAAGGGCAACTAGTGCCTCAAGAGGTTCTTGATGAGGATGAGACGCAGTTAAGTCAGGTTCTTGTTAGCTCACCATGTCAGGAGGAGGAAAAGAATGAGGAAGTGGAAGAGGAGGTGGTGGATGATGAAATCGCTGATCCAACTTGGGAAGGTGGCAAGCCGAGCGAGGACAGCAGTACAGAGGGGGAGGGATCCGCAGCACTGCAACAGGCTGGAAGAGGCAGTGGGGATGCAAAAGGGAGAAGGCAGGCCACGCCAACCAGGCCTGTTCCCCAGAGCAGCCCCTTGCAGCAAGCTCCCTTGCCAAGGGTTAGGTGTTCTGCAGTTTGGTGTTTTTTTGAGGAAAGTGCTGACGATAAATGGATTGTAATTTGCAACCTGTACTGTACCAAGATGAGCAGGGGCGTAAACACCAGCAACCTGACCACCACCAGCATGATCCGCCACATGTCAGCAAAGCACCCTAAAAGGTGGGCCGAACGCCTGGGTCCATGATCTGTGTCTGCAGGTCACACCACTGCTTCCTCTTCCCCACTGTTACCTGCTGTCCAAGACGCAGGCCCAGATGCCTCCTGCCCTGCACCTGGACCTTCGCAAGAACCATCAGCCAGCACGTCCACTTCAGTGTCCCAGTGCAGGGTTCAAATGTCCTTACCCCAGGCATTTGAACGCAAGCGCAAATACCCTGCCACCCACCCACAGGCCATAGCTCTAAACGCGCAACTTTCCAAATTGCTGGCCCAGGAAATGTTGCCATTTAGGCTGGTGGACACCGAGGCTTTTCGCAGCCTGATGGCGACGGCTGTCCCTCATTACGCAGTCCCCAGCCACCACTATTTTTCTAGTCATACCCTGGGATGGCACAGGTGGTATCCACGTTGAGGATTGCGGGCTCTACTTCCATCCGGATTTCCGCAAACCACTTACAGTAGCGGCTGCAACCCCACCTTCTCTTCCTCCACCTCCTTCTCCAGTTCCCATGCAGAATTGCCATCTTGCAGCACCAGTCAGACTTCTGTCCGTAGCTGGAAGCAGTGTAGCACAGCAGTCAGGAAGCGGCAACTAGCCGTGCTGAAGCTTATTTGCCTAGGTGGCAAACAGCACACTGCCGCTGAGCTGTGGCAGGGGATAAGGGGCCAGGCTGAGCTGTGGCTCTCGCCAGTCAACCTACAGCCAGGCACGGTTGTATCTGATGACGGCTGCAACTTTGTGGCGGCTTTGGAGATGGCCAACCTCACACACATACCATGCCTGGCCCATGTCTTTAACTTAGTGGTTCAGCGGTTTCTGAAAACCTACCCCAATTTGCCTCAGCTACTGGTGAGGGTGCGCCACCTGTGTGCCCATTTCTGCATGTCACCTACAGCTTCAACTGGCCTGGCAACGCTGCAGCAGCGCTTGCGGTTGCCAGCTCACCGACTGCTGTGCGACCTGAGCACGCGCTAGAATTCCACCTTCCACATGTTGGGCAGGCTTTGTGAGCAGCAGACGGCAGTAGTAGAATACCAGCTGCAGCACGGTTGGCACCTTTCTAGTCAGTTTCCGCTCTTCACAAGTGACGAGTGGGCATTGATGTCTGACCTCTGTAAGGTTTTGCGCAACTTTGAGGAATCTACACAGATGGTGAGCGGCGATAATGCAATTATCAGCGTAACCATCCCACTTCTGTGTCTACTAAAAAGCTCACTGCTCACAATAAAGGCCGATGCTCTGCATGTGGAAGAGGTGCTACGCCTTGGAGGTGCTGGCCTGCCCTGCCCTGCCGCCAGCGTTTTGTCTGAGCGGGTATTTAGTGCCGCTGGGGGCATAATTACTGATAAGCGCATCCGCCTGTCAACTGACAATGCTGACAGGTTGATGCTTAGCAAAATAAACAAGGCCTGGATTGCCCCTGACTTCTCTAGTCCACCAGAGGAAAGCAGCTTAACATGAAAGAACCTTAAATGTGGCTTTTAGGGTGTATTGAATACTGTATTCCCATGTACCCCTTCCTCTTCTCGTCCTCTTCTTCCTCATCCTCCATCATATGAAACTGCTTAGGCTGCCCTCGAAGTTCACCAGCTGGGCCTGCACCATAATTTTTTAGACGGTCAGCTCACCAGCTGGCCCTGCTTTTTTACACGGTCAGCTCTGCTTAATGTCAACCATAATTTTTTACACACTGAGCTCTGCTGTATGTAACCCATAATTTTTTACACGGTCAGCTCTGCTGCATGTCAACCATAATTTTTTACACACTCAGCTCTGCTGTATGTCACCCATAATTTTTAACACTGTCAGCTCTGCTGCGTGTCAACCATAATATTTAACACGTTCAGCTCTAGTGCATGTCACCCATAATTTTTCACATGGTCAGCTCAGCAGCAGCACATCACCCCTATTGTTTTTGAGTATCAGCAGCAGGCCATCAATCCGAATTTTTCAAGGGTGTGTCTGATGCACTCCTCTATGTGTAATAAAGGGGGGATTGGAGGGCCTGTTCCTTGTAATCTTTAGCAGCCCTTTCACTTTGTGCATAGGCTTTATGAGTGTAGGAGTCCCACAATTATACCACAATGTGAATGAGGCCCTCCTTTATGTGATATACCAGTTGTATCGGAGTCCCTCATCGGTGTAATTTTTGCCAGCACTTGCGCTTAACGTACAAGTAAATATATGTTTCCTAACAATATTTCCTCTAAAATCGATGTTGTCTTGGGTTTTGGGGGGTATTTTTGTAATTCCGTAAAAGTGGCGTTATAGTCGGACATCATCGTTAATAGCAGTGACTTCGGTGTCCAAGATGCATCCAGACATACTCTCCATGCTGTTCCCTAACCATTTCAGTGGTGTTTCCACCATTTTCTCACGTTTCCCTATCAACCAGACACCCTCCCCTCCGCAGAGCAGGGGGTGCCTGGTCTTCTCCCATAGACTTCCATTATACACCGAGCACCACCTAGTGTTCGGCCAAAGCACCCGAGCATCGGGGCGCTCGATCATCACTACAAAGCTGGATGCTATTAACAGCAGCTCAGGCAACATAGCTGCCCCATAATGATATACAGAAAAGAGAATTAAAAAAAATCTACAATCAGAATATGTAGTATAAACTACATACTGTGGTTGTGTCTCAGCCTCGCAGTTGCAGTTTGACCGCTGCAACTAAATGTTTGGGTTAGTAAATTGGAATGTATGAAATTGCCATTTACACATTTCATGTTTTTCCACTGTGATTTTGAATTAGTTTTAGAGCATGCTGTGGCTTTCTGACTTGGCAGCATTCTCTACGTGTATAATTTTCCCTATCTGATTCAATGGCAAAATCATAATTGAAAAATACATGTAGAAACCCTGTATGCTATTTGTATATCAGATATGGGTTTTCCATAGAAACAGTTCAAGCCTGGAAACACATATAAGTGTCAGTGCTCTGATTATGACAAAAGGTGTTCACATAAAAGTTCCCCCTATATTGATCATGTGTGGGGGCAGCAATCACTGCCCCCATAGACTGGATGGTATTGGTTGGCACACTGGCTGTTGGAATAATAAAGGCTTCCATCTTATTGGTATAGAATTACATATCTTATTTATGGCTGATGTAGGAATAAGTAAATGTAGGAATAAATAAATAAAACTGACATAGAACAAGTCTCCCTGCACTCTCCCTGCAGTCTCCCTCTCCAATATTCTTCTGTTAATCATCTTCAGCAACACTGTCCCTAGCAAATGAGCGCTTGCCACATCTATCTCTATGCTGAGCTCACAGGACAATGGCGGAGACTGTGCAGGAGGAGGGTTTTATAGGGCTATGACACCACAGGGGAATGCTATCTAAGGATTGGCTGGCTGCATGGCATAATGCTTGATCTTGCCTTCTTATCTCCTCTACACTTAGTTTCGCTTTGTAGCACGTGCAGCCCCCATTTTAGGAAAACCTAATTAGTTACCACAAAGCCCACGAAACTTTGGATTAGTTTAGAAACAAAGTTTTCCTAAACTTTGGACCAAATTCCACTTTAAATGCTTCTCTTCACTCAACACTAGTCACCAGGTTTGTGTGTTACAAGGACATAAAGACATCACTGCCCAATAAAATTTTTTCCATGTGTCACGAAATAGGTTGGGAATAGTGCAGCCATGAGTTCTACCCACACCACTATACCTACTTACTTGCACGATCCATCCTAACTGACAGTGCACAACTGGACCGCGGTCCCTAGCTTATGTAGATGCAGGGCCTTACAGGGAGGGGTAACAAAAGGGAGAAAACAACAGACTAAGACAGACAACATAGATGCATAAACATACCAGGCCGGGTCAGATACCGAGAAGACAAATATCCAAACGTAAGCAAAAACCAAATCGAGCGGAAGCCGAGGTCAAGAGCCAGGAGGTCGAAGATCGAAGTCAAATACAAGCCGAGGTCAATAAGCAATAGTCGCACATGCAAGGTAAAGCTAGTGAGGCAAGTAACACCAATCAAAGGCAACCTGTGGCCAGCAGGTTGACTGTTTAAATAGACCAGATTGATGGGTCATCTGACATGGCCAGCATTACGTGACCCACGTCAGAGATAACCACACACTTTAGCGCTCACGTTGGTGTTCAGTTCCTCCCCTGCTCATTGTCTATGGGATGGGGGATGCTGGCCATGCTGAGGAGGGGTGTTCGGCTGGGTCCTCCCTGCCCCCTTGTTTTCACAGAGATAAGGACGCCGGCCGCGTCCGACGCCAGGTCCTCACTCCTCCTCACTAGTGGGATGCCGGTGGTTCTGCAGGGAGGGAGCGCGCCGCCAGTGCATAAGTACCTAATGCTCCTAGCATAAATTAATCCTTAGAGCATCAGATCGCTATGTACCTGGCCGCTGGCAGGAAGGAGTGCTTGGGCAGCCCCCTGGTCATCAGCCCACCAGGAAATCTCCCTGTAAGGTCTATATCCAGTCTGCCCCCGTCTTGGGTTACAATCTGACCAATGATAACGTTTGCGTGGAGTCATTTGGCTTACTATGATAATTGAATTGGGATGCCCAAATGACAGCCGTTGATTCCCCTGCTCCACATAAGGACAATTCTTGAGCTGTGTTTTGAATGTCTTGGGCGATAAAATCACATTACATATATCTGTAGCTGTAATGCTCTAAGATTAGATGTACCGCATCTGATTCTGATTAACAGAGGTGACATTTTTCCCCACTGACCTAAGATCTGTATTCCTAGGATCTCCTGCTATTTTTTAATGACTAAGTCTGTGTACCGAAGAAGGCAATACATTCAAGGCTTGAAAAACCAATGTAAATGTAATTTTGTCTATCCAATAAAGCAGTGGAATTAGTCTAATGTCACAAGAGTCAACTCTGAAGGTACCGCATCACATAAAAAATGTATTCTACTTCTGTAATTAATGAAGTAACTCGGATGTTAGCAAATGTTAGCAAATGTTTTATTGAAAAACCATTCGGTTTTAACCTCCTCTCAATCACCTTGTTCAAGCTCACTTCTGATTTACAAAGGTACGTCAGAAAGTAGAAGGAAATGGGTTTTGGCATTTTTCGTAACTGTTGCAGACTGTAGGACACGAAGAAGTATTACTGTAATCATTCTAACAATTTTAGATTACATCAAATTGTGTGATAAAATTAAACTCCATGGTTCCGATGAACACCCATACCCTAAAATTGCAATCCATAGAGATTTCCTGCCTTCCCAACACCCCTAGTAAGATTAAGCACACAATCCATGTCCAACTGGATAAAATCTAACATTGCAAATATACAGTGCCTTGCGAAAGTATTCGGCCCCCTGGAACTTTTCAAACCTTTGCCACATTTCAGGCTTCAAACAAAAAGATATAACATTTTAAATTTTGGTGAAGAATCAACAAGTGGGTCACAATTGTGAAGTGGAACGAAATTTATCGGATCATTTAAACTTTTTTTTGTAATAATAAAACTGAAAAGTTGGGCGTGCAAAATTATTCGGCCCATTTACTTTCAGTTCAGAAAACTCACTCCAGAAGTTGATTGAGGATCTCTGAATGATCCAATGTTGTCCTAAATGACTGATGAAGATAAATAGAATCCACCTGTGTGTAATCAAGTCTCCGTACAAATGCACCTGCTCTGTGATAGTCTCAGGGTTCTGCATCATGAAGACCAAGGAACACACCAGGCAGGTTCGTGATACTGTTGTGGAGAAGTTTAACCCTTTCAGTACCGGAGGTTTTTTCGGTCATGCATTTTCGTTTTGCGCTCCCTGCCTTCCAACAGCCATAACTCTTTTATTTTTCTGTTCACATAGCTGTATGAGGGCTTGTTTTTTGCGGGACAAGTTGTACTTTCCAACGCCACCATTTAATATTGCATATGGTGTAGTGGGAAGCGGGAAAAAAATTCCAAATCAGGTGAAATTGCAAAAAAAACGCTATTCCGCTACAGTTCTACGGGTTTCTTATTTACAGCGTTCGATGTGCATTAAAACTGACCCGTTATTTTCATTCTACTGGTCAGTACGAATCCGGCAATACCTAATATGTATAGTTTTTCCTGCGTTTTGATAGTGAAAAAAAATTAGAAAGTTGCCCTTTTTTTTTTTTTTTTTTTTCCTTGTCATATCTTGACCCCTATAACTTTTTGGTATTTATGTGTACAGAGCTGTATGGGGGCTCATTTTTTGCGGGGCGGTCTGAAGTTTTTATTAATACCATTCTGGGGTGTGTATGACTTTTTGATCACTTTTTATTTAATTTTTTTTAGAAAAAAAAAGCGACAAAAAACGGCAAATCGCCATTTGGACGCTTTTTTCCGCCACACAATTCGCCGTATTGGATTTTTTTTTTTATATTTTAAAAGTACGGGCGTTTTCGGTCACGGTGATACCCATGATGTCTATATTTAGTGTTATTTAGGTATTTATTTTTTACTTATACGGAAAGGGGGGTGATTTGAACTTTTATATCTTTTTTATTTTTTATATATTTTTTAACATTTTTTTTTAATTTTTTTTTTACTATTTGAATGCTCAATAATGAGCTTATATATTGTGGCTTTTTAATTTTCTTTATGAGCAATTATGGATTTACTAGAGGCAGTTAAATCCATCAATTGCTCATTTCTTATCCTGGCCTGCCATCTAGTGGCCAGAATAAGAATTGCACTTTGAAAACTGTAATCCTCACCAGCGAGGATTACAGTTTTCATATGGTGTACAGACACCCCGATTGGCCACACGGGGTGTCTGTACACCACCCGGAAGCGAACGCTTCCGGGTTTAGACGCAACTAGATGCCGTGATCACGTGTGATCACGGCATCTAGTCACCCCGGAAGACGCCGCCGATACAGTAGGTAGCGGCAAGTCTCTGCTGTTAGAAACAGCAGAGACTTGCCGGCCATGACGCCCGCCGCACCCGCGAGCGGGCGCCATGTGCCCGCATCGTACCAGCGCCGTACATGTACGGCGCCGGTACTGTAAGGGTTAAAGACGGATTTGGATACCAAAAGATTTCCCAAGCTTTAAACATCCCAAGGAGCACTGTGCAAGCGATCATATTGAAATGGAAGGAGTATCAGACCACTGCAAATCTACCAAGATCCGGCCGTCCCTCTAAACTTTCATCTCAAACAAGGAGAAGACTGATCAGAGATACAGCCAAGAGGCCTATGATCACTCTGGATGAACTGCAGAAATCTACAGCTGAGGTGGGAGAGTCTGTCCATAGGACAACAATCAGTCGAACACTTCACAAATCTGGCCTTTATGGAAGAGTGGCAAGAAGAAAGCCATTTCTCAAAGATATCCATAAAAAGTCTCGTTTACAGTTTGCCACAAGCCACCTGGAAGACACACCAAACATGCGGAAGAAGGTGCTCTGGTCAGATGAAACCAAAATTGAACTTTTTGGAAACAGTGCAAAACTATATGTTTGGCGTAAAAGCAACACAGCTCATCACCCTGAACACACCATCCCCACTGTCAAACATGGTGCTGGCAGCATCATGGTTTGGGCCTGCTTTTCATCAGCAGGGACAGGGAAGATGGTTAAAATTTAGTGATGAGCGAATCGAAGCGGCAATATTCGTGATTCGCACGAATATTGCCCGCTACGGCTCGGCTCGGCTCGTGATACCGAGGCAGCGCGGACTCGTGAATATCCGTGAGTCACTGCCCGTTTGAAATGCCCGCTTTTTTCAGCCAATCAGCATGAAAGGGAAGGCTGTGGGAACGCCTGCTGTGATGTACCAGCCCCTATACCTCCCCAGCAGTGATTGGCTGGCATTAACATGTGACCTTACTTTACATAAGGTAGGAACCTGCAGCACCAGCCTCATTGTGCTTTTGGAAGGAGAAGAGAGAGACAGTGTTAGCTAGTGTAGTGTGTGCAGCAAGGAGTTAGGAGTTAGGTTAGGAAGCCCCAACAGTCTTTTTAAATACTATTTATTCTCTGAAGAACAGTATACAGTATATGTTGTAAGCCTGTATTCTGTGCAGAGCTGTGCCTGGTACACCTTGTCCATCCATATAGCTCAAACTATACATCTCTAAACAGATATATTCCTGTGCATGACTGTGCTGAGAGAAGGGAATATTACATCAGCCATCTATATACCTCACAGTCTATAGATTCCGTATTGATCTTTAGATTCCAGTGTGATATACAAATACTGCGTGCTATTTCTTGATAGATCTGAAGATAATTTTACCTAGATATCAATATATCTATATTGGCCAGTGCATTTTAGTGCTCTCTGTAATACACGGTGCTGCGACTAGGGAATATATTTCATCAGCCTTCTATATACCTCACAGTCTATAGATTCCGTATTGATCTGTAGATCTGTAGTCGAGCAACAGGGGGCGGACTTCAGTGGCTGAAGTTGGAGAGGAGAGGAGGGGGAAAGTCAGTGTAGGCGCCAAGGGCAGGGGTACACTATTCCATGCTTTTGCCAAGTTTCTTAAACCCCAGCAAGACAGTACGACACAGCCACAGGGCAGGCAGAGCAGGGCGGAACAGTACCGCAAGATGGTGAGGGAGTATGTCGCGGACCAGACCAACGTCCTGACCGATAACTCCACGCCATATAATTACTGGCTGGCCAAGCTGGACAGGTGGCCAAAACATGCGCAGTACGCTCTTGAGGTGCTTGCCTGCCCTGCTGCAAGTGTACTGTCTGAAAGGGTTTTTAGTGCCGCCGGGGGTATCATTACGGACAAACGGACGCGCCTGTCCACCGACAACGCCGACATCCTCACGTTCATCAAGATGAACAGGTCATGGATATCTCCCCAGTTCTCATCCCCACCTCAGGCTACCTCCTAAATTGCTTGCTTTCCTCCTCCTCCTCTTCATCTGAGTTCCATATGCAACAATTTTTCAGGAAAGTCATCCGGCTTTCTAAAAACAATTTTTCAGGAGTCATGCGGCTTTGTAACCAAATTTTTTATGAAAGGCCATGGGGTTCTATACACACAGTGCTGACGGAAGTCCATCAGCCTTTCTAAACACAATGCCCACTGCCTCTCCCAAGCGGTTGTGGTGCTGATGTTGCCTCACACTTAAAATTGATCTGTTCCGCTCTTTTCCTCGGGCTGTCTGCGGAGAAGGCGGACGCTCCGAACCGGTATCATGGCGGCTCTCCGGCCCCTCATTAAGCCCAGGATTGTCAAGAAGCGGACGAAGAAGTTCATCCGCCACCAATCAGACCGTTATGTAAAGATTAAGCGTAACTGGCGTAAACCCAGAGGTATTGACAACAGAGCCCGCAGGAGGTTCAAGGGGCAGATCCTGATGCCCAACATTGGGTACGGTAGCAACAAGAAGACCAAACACATGCTGCCCACAGGGTTCTGCAAATTCCTGGTCCACAATGTCAAGGAGCTCGAGGTTCTGTTGATGAGCAACAAGTCCTTCTGTGCAGAAATCGCCCACAACGTCTCCTCAAAGAACCGAAAGACCATTGTGGAGAGAGCGGCACAGCTCGCCATCAAAGTGACGAACCCCAACGTCAGACTGCGCAGCGAAGAGAACGAATAAATATCTCTGTGGTTATTTGTGCTAAATAAAAGTTAAATAAACACACACAAAAAAAATTGATCTGTTCCTGTGCCTGATCCACCCAAGTTGAATCTGTCCCATCATGAGAAAGTCCCCCCAAGGAGTCCCCACTGTAACTTGCTTCACTTTCAACTACCTCACCCCCCGACACCTGTGTCTCGCCATTGTCCACCACCTCCTCAGACAACACTGGTAAATCCCCACTGTCAGCACACGGAGACTGTAAAAGGTCTTGCGAATTGGGGCAGAGAATGTTCTGGGGTAGCACATCAGAGAAGGGGTGACTATGGGGTTCCAGGGAGTACGTGACCACATGCAATCTCCATCCAAAAAGTCATACTGAGGCTCACCACCATGCTTTACACTGCAATCTTATTGAAAGACAGACAATCAGGGGTTCACCGCCAGGTTGTCAGGCAGCATTTTCAAGTGGGTCACCATTACCGTGTCCCTTAAAATTGCCTTGGGGTCATCACCAGACTATTGGCCAGATTTAGAAAAAATGGGGCAATTAGGGAGCCTCAGAGGCATCCCTACATGCTGCCCCTGGTGTTTCCTATCCATTTCCAAGGTGTTTCCATCTTTTTCTGAGGTTTTCACATGTTGGGGCAAACTTGACTGTGCAGAACCTTTGGCCCCTGCAAAAATATTCGGGTCTCCCATAGACTTTAATGGGATTCGTGATTCGGCTCGAACCCACGAATCCCGCGGAAAATTCGGGCCGAATTCCAAATCCCCGAATCTTTTAGGATTCACTCAACTCTATTAAAATTGATAGGAAGATGGATGGACCATTCTGGATGAAAACCTGTTGGAGTCTGCAAAAGACTTGAGACTAGGACGGAGATTTATCTTCCAACCAGACAATGATCCCAAACATAAAGCAAAATCTACAATGGAATGGTTCAAAAATAAACTTATCCAGGTCTTAGAATGGCCAAGTCAAAGTCCAGACCTGAATCCAATTGAGAATATGTGGAAAGAGCTTAAAACTGCTGTTCACAAACGCTCTCCATCCAACCTCAAAGAGCTCTAGCTGTTTTGCAAGGAAGAATGGGCAAGAATTTCAGTCTCTAGATGTGCAAAACTGATAGAGACATACCCCAAGCGACTTGCAGCTGTAATTGCAGCAAAAGGTGGCGCAACATAGTATTAATGCAAGGGGGACGAATAATTTTGCAATCACCACTTTTCAGTTTTATTATTACAAAAAAAGTTTAAATGATCCAATAAATTTCGTTCCACTTCACAATTGTGACCCACTTGTTGTTGATTCTTCACCAAAAATGTAAAATGTTATATCTTTTTGTTTTAAGCCTGAAATGTGGCAAAAGGTTGAAAAGTTTCAGGGGGATGAATACTTTCGCAAGGCACTGTAACTTTAGTAAAAACAGAATTGTAATGTAAAGCTACTACAACACTGGAAAAGTCTCTGATTGCATGAAATGAGTGCCTCTCAATTGGCGGCATTCACCATTGGCCATCTATCTATATAACAAACCATTTCAAATGGAATCTGTGATGCCGAGTCCAGTTACGTAATTTTTAACTTCATATCTTCATACTCAATTGCATTCCAACACTGTGCTCACATAAACCAGCAAAAAAATGCATTGTGAGAACTATTGTGCTCACGCATATAGTAGAGAGGACTCATAGAGGAGTCCTCTCAATGCATTTTACTGCTGTTTAGAGATGAGCGAACGTGCTCGTAACGAGCACTGTACTGCTCGGCTCTCCTGAGCTCGCAGGGGCGCAGGCAGCCGCTTCCGTCGGGTGAGGAGGACGGAAGCGGCTGCCTGCGCCCATGCGAGCGCAGGGCAGCCGAGCGGTACAGTGCTCGTTACAAGCACATTCGCTCATCTCTACTGCTGGTTTATTAGAGCATATTGTCGGATGGCAAGTGAGCATGAAGATAAAAATGACATAATTGTACTCTATGTCACTTACACTATAAACCTTTTACTCTAGTTTGGAGGTTCTTTTGGAGCTGACAAATTCCCTTTAAAGTTGGACTAGTGTGCACAATTGTGTCCCTAAAGGGGGCAACCCATTTTCTTAATGAAGACTTGCAGATAATAAACTAATTGCAGCTTTCTCTGCAGTTGAGACCCCCAGAAATCCTCTGTAACGCTAGGCTCCCATGAGGTGTTCACAACCCTTCCGACCAGCAGCAGACAATGGCCACACAAATTTGTAGGTTAACTGATGTTATTTACTTCTCAATTTGGGTGGCCAATGGTGGCTACTGCATGAAAATCCATCTAGGAGAAGATGTGTTGGGCACACATCTCACCTGCAATGACCACTGTGGCATTATATGGAGCTAATAGATGGCTATAATGATATAATACATGGTCACTCAGCTGAGCCTTTCTGGGTCCTCTTTTCAGTTGCTCTCTGTGCCAGTAAAAGAGGTATAAGGTGGTCATTTGTGGCTGTTGAAGGGAAAATAATTGACCAGAGTCAACTTTTCCTGGTAATAACTAGAGATGAGTGAAGTTTTGAAAAATTTGATTTGGCAGTTTCGCCAAAGTTCTCCAAGAAATTTGATTTGTTACTAATTAGTCACAAATCTCTATAAACCAGTCTACTCTGCCTAATCATATTCTTCCCACTTGGTGGCCCACACTCAGTGTTAAGGCTCAGAAGT
The DNA here is from genome assembly GCA_900303285.1 of Rhinella marina. Taxonomy (NCBI): domain Eukaryota; kingdom Metazoa; phylum Chordata; class Amphibia; order Anura; family Bufonidae; genus Rhinella; species Rhinella marina. The sequence goes on along the minus strand of ONZH01020594.1, from coordinate 324,922 downwards.
AGGGATGAGCGAACCGAACCTCAACAAACCAGATTCGTTACGAACTTTGCCAAAAGTTCGGTTCGTCACCGAACCGAACTTTGAGAAAGTTCATAACGAATCTGGTTAAAATAGCAACGGCGGCGTAAAACTGTACTTTTTTCACAGAATAGACCAGGATACAAGGGATTATTACCCAAAAAACACAAAAGCATACATCCATTGGGTTGGGCGCTGCACTCGTTTAGGACATCTAACTGGTGTAACAAAGATATATATATATGTCTCGCCAACAGCCATAGGCCCAGATTCAACAGGTTTGACACCAGAGTAGTTGCGTCAATTTGTAAAGCGAGTGCCAGTGAGGTGTCCATTTCATGAAAATTGGACACGTATTTTTGGATAATGGAACTGGCGTAAAGCCTTCTTGAATCTGTGCCCTTTTAAATGTCCTTTCTTCACCCCATGGAGGATTCTGTAGGTGATGTTGTCTGTCTATTTAACCGTATCCGTATCCTACTAGACTAGCTGTAATGTTAGAGGGTTTTTTTTAACGTTGACTGTCCTGTGCTGAACTCTACATCAACATTTTGTCATGTATAAAAACTGATTTTTACAAGCGTGCATATTCTTAGCTTCCAACTTCAGTTCTCTGTACTAGGCCCTTCTGGGTCCAAAAGAATACTGCTCCTACTAATGCCCCCACCGTCAATTGTCTATTTGGAAACATACTGGGTGCAATCAAGAGCTGCTGAAGCTGCCTCCTCAACTTGTCTCTTCTCAACAATACTGGCCTGGGTGCAATCAAGTGCTGCCTCCTTCTCCTCCGTCAATTGTCTGTTCTCAACCATACTGGCCTGGGTGCTATACAAGTGCTGCTGCCTCCTCCTCCTCCTCCGTCAATTGTCTATTCTCAATCATACTGGGTCCAGTACATATTACTGCTGCTGGTTCCACTGTCAAATGTCTGTTTTCCACCCTACTGGGTCCAAGGCAATGCTGACGGTGTTGCCAACTTGCACTTTGTGTCCTATGTCCCGTGTAATCACTTACACCTTGTCTAATGTGTACCTGTTCTGGGGTGCACAAGGTCTAATTAAATGGTACGCCTGTCTGTCTTCTGACCTGTGATGTCACTGAAACCGCATCGACTTCAACACAGCCTATTCTTGGGCTGGTGCCACGATCTACCGTGTGTTTTTGGTGCTCTGGCATGACATGGACTGCTCCAGCGGACATCTTCAATGCTGTCAAATGTTGTCAACCTGGCTGAGGTTTCACTATTTTTGCACTTTGATTTTTTCCACTTTTTTCATTGTAATAGCAACTGCAACCAAACGAAACTATACCCTATCACACTCCCACTATTGTAGCTGCAATTATTCAGCCGTTATAGCAAGGTTCGTTTTAGGTTCGGTTCGTACGAATGTGAACTTCACGAAAGTTCGCCGAATCGAACCGAACCGAACCTTTCAAAAGTTCGCTCATCCCTACTCAGAAGTCAACTCTTTTCTAACCAATGACAGTAAATTTACGTTGGCAGCAGGGCATTTAAAAATGGAGCCTGAAGCAAGCACCATGGACGCCGGGTGTCTTCGGTTTTAAAAAGCAGACACCAGGCAGTAATGTCCATTACCGCTGGTCGCGGACTTTTAAGCCTTCAGATGCCGTGGTCATCTGGATGTGCTCTGCCGGGGTTCGGGAGAGCTGGAGCATGTATTCAGCAGCCCCTATCCTGTGTGATGGTACCAGAGATGGTACACAGCACTGAGGCAAGAAAACCCCCCTCAAAACAATAAAATTGAGGGATCCACAACAGGGATGACCGTAATCCCATGTGGATCCCTCCATAAATTATGGGATTTCTCCCTACTATGAACCTAGTGGTATTTTGCTTTTAAAATTATTAAGGTTAAGACAAGATGGCAGAACAGGGTGGATCAAACATGGCTGCTAGATTATTTCAGCAATACTGTCCCTAGTGCATGAGGGATTGCAACGTCTCACTTTATGTTAAGCTCACAGGGCAATTGTGTAGACCACGTGGGAGGAGGCTTTTATAGGGCTGTGACATCACAGGGGATCTGTGGATTGGCTGGCTGCACAGCATTATGGGTGATCTTCCTTTCCCAGGCGTCTTTCATTTTTTAACATGTGCAGCAGCCATTTTAGGAAAATCTCATTCATTAAGACAAAGTGCGATGATATTCAGCTCCTTTATGGTTCAAAGTTTTCCTAAACTTCGGCCTGAATTCGCTTTGAATGCTACACTTATCTCAACACTAGTAGTAACCATTGATTGATGAGGTAATTTGAGGTTTTGTCTTCATCAGACAATCTCTTTAAGAGTGACCTATTGTAATTCCTATGAATAAATATATCCAATGGTTAATGGAGGGCCTTTCATATCCAGACCTATAAATACAAGAAAGGAGCATTCCCTGTTTCTGGAGGAATGACCGTTTCAGCATTATCATAGACATTTTATTAGTAAGGTGGCCATACACATAGATTTAAGTTTCTGTTGTTCTTCTTCTGGAGAGGAGCAGAACAACGAAAATAATGGAAGTGCCGGATAGGCCACATAACTACTACAATGGAGCCTGTTCAGATTCTGTTCAGAATATTTTTTTTTTACCAGAGAAAAAAGTTCTGCATGCAGAACTTTTTTGTCCAGTCTTTTTGACAGAATCTGCAATGGAGTATCCAAATCGTGACTCCAATGCAGATGTAAGCTCGGCCTTAGACAAAAGTTGGTTGATGGCTGAAGAACCATTGAATCAAAGTATGTCTAAGGAAGAGTGCTTCAATAAATGCATTATAATTGTTATTGGCCGTTAAAGGGGGCAAGTAGCAGCCATTGTATTGCCAAAGCAAGGCTCGTTATACAAAAACAAAAAAATCTTTCACTGAGCAGTCATTCCTATAGCAGCTCAAAAATTCAAACACAATTTCTTTCACATTCCACATGACGAAAGTTCATCATTGGTGAACCTATCCCTTCCCGTAACTACAGTTTAGTGTACAGATTTAGTTGAAAAAAGGCATATTAAGTTCAATCAAGGGATATTGGTATGTGGGCAGCTTCACAATCAGAGCAGGGACACTATGTTTTGATGGATAATTAAATCAATTCAAACATTGATACATGAAAGTTATCTGGGTAATTTTCTCTAGATATAAAAAAAAAATCCCAGAGTCATCTCACTTATTGGCGAAAGATCATTTCCTTGGTACTTTTCCGTCTGCTGCGCCACTGATGTCATCGTCTCTGCTGCCCTAAGACTGGCTATGGGGTCCTCTGCTCAGGTCCTGACTGGATGTGTTCCTGGGTCTTGATCAGCTGTATATACAGTATATGCACCTGAACAGGAAGACTCAGGAACACATCCAGTAGGCATCTGAGCAGAAGAGCCCACAGCCAGTCTGAGCGCAGTGAAGACAGCAACATTGGCTGTGCAATGGACGAGGAAGTTTTAAGGAGGAGAAGACTCTGGGATTTTCTAAGACAACCCAGAGAACCCCTTTAATTCTTGGATTTATTTTGAAAAGTATATGACAGTCTAAGGATTGTTCCTACTCAAGAAAACTATTGTGGTGACTATAGAAGTCTATGGCGCTCTACTGTACCTTGTCCACAAGTCTTCTATTTGATATGGTAGCATATAAGTATTTTTGTCTGGGGTGTATTCACCTGTGGTATCATTGCAGCTAGTGGAGATTATCCTACTAAAATTGTACCGCAAAGAAGGAGGTTACCTACAGCTTCATAAGGACTTACTGTACTTCATTTAAGTTCCCTGTTTTTACCTTTGTGGGGATCGGTACTGCTTGATGGTAGACGAACACAGTAACCTTACGGGGTATGTAATTAAGTAGTTTAGTTGAGGATTATATAAATGTTTAGTAGTTAGCAAAATAAATTACATTTCTTAATGCCATGAACATTGAGTACTAATTTTAAGGTGACAATATAAAATAAATGCAGTACGTTTACGACTTAATCTTTATAGTTACTTTTATGTAGTTATAGGCATTTGTGGAAAAGAGGTTTCAAAACCTCTAGCAGCCATGTTTCCACTGACATTGCTTGTTCCATAACACATAGCATGGTGAAGAACATGTACATATTTTATTCATATAAGCTACAATCAAAGTGGAACTGTTGGATTTTGATTAGGTGCCCTGCTCGCATTTGTCACTTTCTGAATACCGAAAAGGCAAACCATTATCTTAATGAGAGGTCACGTAAATGGTATTTTCATAAATGACATCTTCCCTTATAGTAACGCTTTTTTGACTATTTAATTGGAAAATTAAATCGCAATGTCCACTTTTGTACTTCTGGATAATTTGTATCATGCTGCCAGCCCTTTACCTTGCAACATGGAAAACTGTCTACATAAGGCATATATAAAACCATACATCCTGACATTTCAAGTGGGCCCTCCAGAATTGCCACTGAATCTGACACATGCATACAATAAAGAGTTAGATGTAGTTTAATATAAATTGGTCCTGCTGTTTTGTCATATGCATTTGAAGTCAAGTGCTGCTCTTGCTCAAGTTGTAGGCTTATGGAGGATGACCTAAATCGATATGAATTCCCCTAAAACCTTGCACCAAATGGTAAGCAAACAAGGGGAAGGAAGTAGGTCAAGAGCCATACTACCCTTCACCAATACAATAGTTTATTGTAATATTCCACCTACTCTAGCTGTATGGAGTGTGGTATAAAGAGGTTATTCAATTAGGGACATCTTAGTTTGAGGACCCATCAGAGATGCTGTAAGATGACCTTAGGTGTGTTCCTACTGGGAGCTCGTGTAAACAATTGCTCTCTGTCTGGGAACCAGGGGTAGACTGAGAACTAAAAGGGACCCTAGAAATAAACTAAAAGTGGCGCCGTGTTGTAGATGGGTTAAAATTGACAGAAGGTAGGGTCAACAGAAGTAGGTATAGTGCAGAACAAAATAGCACCCCAGCAGCCCCTCCTGAGGATGGTGATACAGTTGGATGCCGTACCTGATATTCCTAGCATTAATTAATGCTGAGAGCATCAGATCAATATTACCCGGGCATTGGCTTGAGAAGGGCTCAGTCAGTCCCCTGGACATTGGCCCACCAGGAAATTTCCCTGTTGGGTCCAGGGCCAGTCCGTCCCTTCTGGGAAGCACATTGAAAATGTTCCTTTTCACCATAGCTCCACTGCTGAGGAAACAAAGCATTGCAGACTGTATTGTAATCATGGAAGCCTGAAGTCCTTCAAACATGAAGGACTTACTGAATGTAAGCCCAAATCAGGAGACTCCCCACTAGTAGTTTCACAGGACACATGCCAGCCCTCCTGACATGTCTGTTTTAGCAAATACTTGCAATTCTTGATCATGTTTTTCTTTTTTCTTTTTTTTTTTTTTTTAGATTTCTATGAATAATTTATAATTAAATTGCCAACTGTTATCATTCCTCTTGTCAAAGTGATGCATTCCGGCATGGTCATCATCAACTGAACAATCTCACATTGTGTAGGCCCCACATTGTGTATACATCTATAACAGGAATAAATGTGGAACTGCAAGACACAGAATTGCTCCGGATTTGCTATATATCATAAAGAATACAAGTAGAGGTTTTCTGAAGGCCACCACCATTATCCACTCTCTCAACACTTGGGATTTGTATGCTTTTGATAGCAGCAAACATCTCAAGAAGATATAAATTATTGAAATAATTTTCCCATTTCACATATTTCAGTGATTAAAATGCAGCAATTCTTAATAAAATACAGCAGTTGCAATCTATCCAATGCTCAGTATGATCCGATAACTCAAGTACATGATATTTATTGATACAGGGTAATGCTATTTATCTGACTAATCTATTTTATTAGCAGCATTGCTTGTGGAGCCTTTGATAGATGGACAGTGGAACAATGCATTCAGCTAGTTATCTGCTAGGGAATTGTCTACATCTCTTTGAAGGATGGAGGCTCCTTCATTGAGATTGCAACAGGTGCAGACATGTTCTGAGCCTCTCGAGAACTAGACAAGGGAAGATGACTGGCGATGAACGAGAAGGATACATCGAAAGTGGCTTCTAATGTTACTTCTAAAGCAAACGCCTAATGAGATGCCAATTTCAATGCAAACTCAAAACACAACCTTCTTACAAAGTAGTTTCAACCCTTGTTGGGTTCAAAGAAATGGTAGTGCCCCTCAGGGTACAAATTCAATTTTAAAATGCAATGAGGTTTCTGTATTTCTACCATGGGAAGAGCTCAAGACGAGGAAGAGGATTAACCTTTGAAGGTAAAGCCATTTCTGTGACTGTTCTAATGTACGAACTGGCAATATAAACATGGAATAAGCCGCCAAGGGAATGCATCGTCAGAAAATGAACTACTGTTTAAATCTACTATTATTTTAAGACTAATTATTTTTTTTACATTTTCCATGTCAAACTTTATATTTAAAAAAGAAAATAAAAACTTGAAATTTTCCAGCTTTCACTCTTGTCACTAAGTCTGATGTATTTGCACAACTCCAGCTCGCGATGTCTGCTCTGCCAAAGTCATCTGGACATTTTCTTGAAGCAGCTCCATCACTTATCATAGTCGCTTCCTCCTTTGCAGTATTTTTCCAGGTTTGATACCCATGTGAGCGATTCAATCTAATATGTTTATCCTGGCAATTTAGTAACAGTTCTCGCCTTCGTACATGGACGTCTCACACCTCTGTGACTAGTTGTCAACGCAGCATGGGAAATTACAACTTTTTGGCTCTCTATTCTATGGCCAAGTCTTTCCTTATATTTCCTCTTGGTTTCTGGTATCTTGAGAGGAGTGGCACAATATAATCAGCTTGCAAAAAATAACCTCTACGTTACTTGAAATTTTGTTTTAAAGCACCACTAAACTCAAGATATCTGTATCCAAGAGGAACAGTAAGGTAGGACATGTGGATGTTACTTAAAGAGGACCCATCGCCTCTTCTGACATGTCTGTTTTAGTAACTAATGCATTCCCCAAGTAATAACGATTCTGGAGGATCTTTTCGTATAACTCTATGTTGCGTTGTTCCTTTGTTATTGTTTCTAGAAAAGTATGATTAAATGGCCAGCAGGTCTAGCTGGGTGTTACCAGTTGGGGGGAGGGGGTGTTTCTGCACAGTCTGACAATGGCAGTACAGATTGGACGGTGTGACACTGTGCAGGGACATGCCCCAAATGTTAACACCCAGTTGAACCCGCTGGAAGTTTATTCACAGATTTCTAGAAGGAAGCGTTATATAGAAAGATGTCCCAGAATTGATATTACATGGAGATGCAAGTAATTACTAAAATAGACAGGTTAGGAGAGGTGACAGGTCATAGGCAGATCCCACCACTTTCCTGATACATATCTGGACATAAGTCAGTAAAGGGTCATGCATAGGGAGGAGTGAATCTATGGAAGTTTGGGTTCACCGGGTTCGGTCAACTTCTGGTCAACTTGACACCAAACCCGAACCCCATTGAAGTCAACGGGGACCCGAAATTCACTTTATTATTTTCCGTTATAACATGGTTATATCGGAAAATTATAGCATTCTTAAGACAGAGACCTGCGATGTGCACGATGACGTCACCGCGCTCTCCATTGTGGTCCTGCTGAATGAAGATAGAAGAGACTGCTGCAGCGCAATCAAGTGGATGAGGTGAGGTTTTTTTTCTGTCTTAAGAATGCTATTATTTTCCGATATAACCATGTTATAACGGAAAATAATAAAATTACCCAAACTTTAGTGAAAAAGTCCGGGTTCGAGTACCCGAACTCGTAAAGTTCGGTATGAACCCGAACTTAACAAGATATTCTGAAACAAAGGAAATTATCCCAGACATTGCAAATATTGTTCAGGTGAATCCCTGCCGTGTATTTTCTGATTAGCATTTGAAAAATAAAGGTTTAAAGTAGGTCCGATAATTGTTCTGACTGATGAAATAAATTTCCATTAGTTTGAACTGATTGTTTAAGTACCATAGAAATAATGATTATCGGTGGGATTGTCATTTATTATCATCGTGTCTGTGCTGCGCCTCTTCAGACATGTAATGTTTGCCTTTATTAGGTTCTTCACTCCGTGGTGATTGGATTTGGCAGACTGAATTGCTCACAATTACTCGCAAGAGTGAGTTTTGGTGACCTACATAGCACCCACTCGATATCCTGTTTGGTTGACCACTGTGTGGTCACAGGGCAGTCTGTCTTTCTCTAACCATGGCTCAATTCACAATCTTGTTTTAGGTCTCTTCCATTTTGGAGAGAAACAGAAACAAAAATTGTGATGAACCAAATTCATTTCATCTTATAAATTAATCTTTAAAGGCTATGTACACCTTTGGGGCAATAATATTTATTTTTTTATTATTGCATTGTACTCATTTTGATTGTACTCAAATTGATTTTTATTAAAAAAATATGGAGCCCTTTTTTCTGTACAGGGTTGAGATGCTCTAGTACAGGGATCAGCAACCTTCGGTACTCCAGCTGCTGTGAAACTACAATTCCCAGCATGCAAACTTACTCAGCTTTTCTTGTAACTCCCAAAGAAAGGAAAGGAATGAATTTATTTGTTTAAATTACATTGTTGCAAAAAGAAATACCAAACATTTAAACCCTTCTCCAAGACTGCCCCAATGCTCTGAAAAAACCCACAAACCACCCACTTTGAGGTATTAAAAAAAAAAAAAAAGTCTCTTTCCCGCCCACTTTGTGGTTGACCACACTGTGTCCAGCTATTGCCTGGGGCTATTGTCAACTATGAAGTTAATTTGGTCTCGTGTGATTTTTGTTTTGGTGCTGCCATGGTAACCTGTGAGTTCTATAAGTAATTATTACCAAGATGGTTTCCCCTCTGGGTTTATTTATTTAGTAAATAGACATGAAAGAAACACATCACCAAAACAAAAATTTAACAAAAATTTCAAACATTTCTCAATTGATCCTCTTAAAGAGGACATGTCTACATGCATTCCCCATGTAATAAAAATTCTGGAGCATCTCTTCTTATAGTGTTATATAGTGCTGTGCCATCCCTGTATTAATTCTGCTAGGAGCTAGAAGTGAATTATCCGTCTACAATTAGCTGGGTGTTACCAGCAGGGGAAGGAGTGTGTCCCTGCATGGTCTGACAATATCAGTGTTGCCAGTGTCAAACTGTGCAGGGGCACTCCCCAACTAGTAACGCCAAGGGTGTACCTAGCCATTAGTGATGATCGAGCACCCGGATGTTCGGGTGCTCTGGCCGAACACTAGGTGGTCGAGCACCCGAGTATAATGGAAGTCAATGGGAGAAGACCAGGCACCCCCTGCTCTGCAGAGGAGAGGGTGTCTGGTTGATAGGGAAACGTGAGAAAATGGTGGAAACACCACTGAAATGGTTAGGGAACAGCATGAGGATCCTCCCCATAGGAAAAGGTCAGAATCGCGACTTCTCCTCTTTCACTCCTTTCACTCGTAAAAGTATGCTAATTAACTGAATTCGTATGCATTAGCGCACAATGCGTAGCATTAGCATACAAAATCATACGCATTAGTATACAATGCGTAGCATTAGCGTACAAATCAACATGGCTACGGCATTACAGTGAATGCCAGTACTCTCCCGCACGTTTATTTGCTGCGTAGCAGCGAACAAACGTGCGGGAGGAGACTCGAGCATCACACTCGAGCAAGCACGGTGTTCGGCCGAACACTGCAATGTGCCAAGCATACCAATGCTCGAGTAAATATAGTGCTCGGGTGAGCACGCTTGCTCAACACTACTAGCCATCTGCTGTCTGAGGCGAAAATTGAAACGGCGCCCAACCCCTCCAGCCCTACTTTGGATACTGTAATACAGTTGGATATAGAGAGATATTACCACAGCCCTTCCACTACCCCCACTTGTCTCTGGGTCTTGCCTTCTGAGGCAATCGCTTCACCTGGCCTCATTCATGCTACACCCCTGGGTAATGCCAGTCTGGACCTTCATTGCAAACTGCTAGCAATTTGTTTGCAAAATTTTAATAGGAATAACAAAGGAATGGTACAGAACAAAAACAGATGTTTCAGAATGGTTCTTACATTCGGAATGTGAGTAACTACTAAAACAGACATGTCTGGAGAGGAGACAGGTCCTTTCTAAATAAGCAAAACAAAGGAACAAGTGCAGGAACAAGATAGACTTTACGTTATATACTATCCATATACAAGACTTGGCTGAGATATTGTGTGGCAGACAAAAATAGACTTATTTCTACCACGGGGAGCTTAGTTTTCCATGTTTTCTGCTGTTCTTGAAACGCATCCACCTGATTTGGAGCAGATTTGACCACTCCAATGTGTACTAGTAACACAGCTTATGAGACTGCAATCAGTTTGCAGCATGTTATTTCACGAGCGCCAAGATTCTCATTTCTTTTGTGGATTTTCTTTATAGTGTAGAAACTGGCAGAAGAAAGTTAATAAATGCTGGCATTCTTCCACATTCATTCGCAACGATACCGTTGTTCGGCGCTGCCGTTTTGATAAATGTCTGTAATTGTATTTTTTTCAAACATGAAAAATAGTTATAAGCGGTCAATTAGCAACTTCTACGCAGCCTGCTGTCACGAGGACGAATAGAAGCGGCGCGGGTGATGTTACATGCTCCATGTAAAATATCTCCAAGTACTTGTATAGTGTGATATAGACTTGACAAGCCTTTGGTCTAGTCACAGGTTAAATGGGAGAGCCCTGGAGGTGTTTTTTTTTTTTTTAATTATTATTACGATTGAGTATTTCAAATAAATATTTGCAGGCGCTCATATATAGATGGTATATTAAAGTTTAATGGCCTTTTAACAGGGAAATAAAGTAAAGGATCATTATAAATTCATAACATATTTATAGTATGCATGTCATTGTTATCTTTACCTACTCCAGCGCTGCCCGATATCAATAATACATGACGCTTCTGAAAGGTATAGAGGACATTAAAATGGAAGAGACCAATGATAAACTCACAACTTATGGACGCATTCTCTGTTACCGGAGGAAAAACCCATACATTTCATATATTACGGATGGATTGTGCATACAGGGAGATTTAGTAAGTATTCTATAACATCAGCCTGTACTTGGGCAAGGGAAAATATAATAAATGTTTTAATTCCCAGCAGAGAGAGAGTGATGGATGACAGTACGCCCTCTCCCCTTTCTCAGGTTAGAGGGGGCTGAATTTATATACTTGAAGGCATAAGAGAAGAATCACTTATCAGTAATTCATTTGGTAGACGGGCTGTTGGTGGAATTTTCCGCCCACCTCCTGTCCAGCATATGTCTGATAAATAGTTGCCGCCTTGGCGTTTCCTCTTCCTTATGTATGATGTATTTGATTTTGCTTCTATTTTTTACTTAAAGGGGTTGGCCCACAAAAAGTATTCTGCAGCTTTCAACCTGGCACCTGGATGTGAATCCTTTTGTAATTACATGTAACTAAAAATTTACTTTAGTCAATAAAATGTATCTGTACAGCGCCACCTGCTGTTTGGTTTTACTTGGATTTCTCTGTCCACCTCACTGAGGTGGACACACGTGATCAAGTTCCATTCTTCAACTGCCTCCTGAGCTGTGATAGGGCAACAGTTGCAGCAGAAAGGAAGCCCCCCCCCCATGCTCCCAGCTTGATATAAATCTAGCAAAAAAAATTGAAGCAATAAATGTGGAGATCTCTGGATCCATGTGATCCATGTGTTTTATTAATCCTGAGGAAACCCCTTTAAATGCTATGGTCAACATTTATATGAAATGTAAAGTAAAAAACCTTGTGTGATGTTCATTATAGCATTAAAATTAGGTCTTAGATTTGATTGAGGTCCTTGCGTTGCCTTGCTGTTGGTGAAAAGCTCTTATATGGTCATTTTTATTAGAAGGTAAAGATGTCTAGCGCAACAGTGTTTTCCTAGGCCAGTAAAATTATATTGGTCATATGGCCGATCTTCAGCTCAGCTTCAAGTGAATGGGCCTGGGTTGCCATTTTACACCCACCGACTATACAATGTATGGCGCTATGCTTCCTATGGTGTGAGTAGGCTATAGCACTCACAGGAACACCTCCTCCTTACACTGCATCTTCTCATACAGCTTATCCTGAAGACAGGTCATTAATATTGTACACGCAGAAAACTCCTTTAAGATGAAGATAGCCATGAAATAACTCTTGGCCCAACAACAATTTGTATAAAAGCCATACAGTACAGACCAAAAGTTTGGACACACCTTCTCATTCAAAGAGTTTTCTGTATTTTCATGACTATGAAAATTGTAGATTCACACTGAAGGCATCAAAACTATGAATTAACACATGTGGAATTATATACTTAACAAAAAAGTGTGAAACAACTGAAAATATGTCTTATATTCTAGGTTCTTCAAAGTAGCCACCTTTTGCTTTGATTACTGCTTTGCACACTCTTGGCATTCTCTGCATGGAGCTTCAAGAGGTAGTCACCTGAAATGGTATTCCAACAGTCTTGAAGGAGTTCCCAGAGATGCTTAGCACTTGTTGGCCCTTTTGCCTTCACTCTGCAGTCCAGCTCACCCCAAACCATCTCGATTGGGTTCAGGTTTGGTGACTGTGTAGGCCAGGTCATCTGGTGTAGCACCCCATCACTCTCCTTCTTGGTCAAATAGCCCTTACACAGCCTGGAGGTGTGTTTGGGGTCATTGTCCTGTTGATAAATAAATGATGGTCCAACTAAACGCAAACCGGATGGAATAGCATGCCGCTGCAAGATGCTGTGGTAGCCATGCTGGTTCAGTATGCCTTCAATTTTGAATAAATCCCCAACAGTGTCACCAGCAAAAGCACCCCCACACCATCACACCTCCTCCTCCATGCTTCACGGTGGGAACCAGGCATGTAGAGTCCATCTGTTCACCTTTTCTGCGTCGCACAAAGACACGGTGGTTGGAACCAAAGATCTCAAATTTGGACTCATCAGACCAAAGCACAGATTTCCACTGGTCTAATGTCCATTCCTTGTGCTCTTTAGCCCAAACAAGTCTCTTCTGCTTGTTGCCTGTCCTTAGCAGTGGTTTCCTAGCAGCTATTTTACCATGAAGGCCTGCTGCACACAGTCTCCTCTTAACAGTTGTTGTAGAGATGTGTCTGCTGCTAGAACTCTTTGTGGCATTGACCTGGTCTCTAATCTGAGCTGCTGTTAACCTGTGATTTCTGAGGCTGGTGACTCGGATGAAATTATCCTCCGCAGCAGAGGTGACTCTTGGTCTTCCTTTCCTGGGGCGGTCCTCATGTGAGACAGTTTCTTTGTAGCGCTTTATGGTAAACCTGACAGGGCACACCTGTGAAGTGAAAACCATTTCAGGTGACTACCTCTTGAAGCTCATCAAGAGAATGCCAAGAGTGTGCAAAGCAGTAATCAAAGCAAAAGGTGGCTACTTTGAAGAACCTAGAATATAAGACATATTTTCAGTTGTTTCACACTTTTTTGTTAAGTATATAATTCCACATGTGTTAATTCATAGTTTTGATGCCTTCAGTGTGACTCTACAATTTTCATAGTCATGAAAATACAGAAAACTCTTTGAATGAGAAGGTGTGTCCAAACTTTTGGTCTGTACTGTATGTCCTGCTATTCTGGGCAGGGATTGCCCGGGCTTTTAATATAGATGACCTCCTCAGTATAGGTTGTTAATATCAGATCGGCGGGGTCTGACACCTGACACTCCTGCTGATCAGCTGTATGAGGAGAGGCGCATGCTGTGCGCACATGCAGTCTTCAGTCTCTCTTCCTGCTCACTGCTACTGTCTATGACAAAGAAGCATCAGAGCACATGCGCGTGCCGCCTCCTCATACAGCTGATCAGCGGGTGTTGGACCCCCGCCAATCTTATATTGATGACCTATCCTATGGATAGCTCATCAAAATTAAAAGCCCAGACAACCCCTTTAAATGTCGAGATTACGTACCTACTGCCTAGCTCTGTCAATCAACGGTCTGAGGGAAGGGATGGGCAGTGAATGGAAAGCAGATTTTATCTGCAAGGAAGCCATGGATCGCTATAAGAATGGTACAGTTGGAATCAGGTGAGCTAAGCCTATCTGGGACTATGCTTGATTGCACAGTTATGTAGCTGAAGACCGACTCCCTTTATGTATGCCCAAGGATGCCATTTCTATGGTGGAAGCAAAAATACCCAAAATTTCCCACGGCGAACTCAGACATGATTGCATCTGACTGGTTGAGACTCAGTTTGATTCTTGTTGCTACTGATAGAGGTTGTGAAGTAAAAAAGAATGACCAGTCGTCTCCCCATTAATCTTTAGCGTTGGGCTCGAGTCTAGGAATGGTGCCCCATGTGAAGTAAGAAGGAAAGAACGGCACTCAATTCACGTAGTATTTGCCTGATTTATCATATACTTAGAGATGAAACACACAACACATTTTGACTCAACCAGAACATTTCTACAGTAAGTATGTTGCACACGTTTGGTAATGGTTCAGGATCAGCTGAAATGTGTCATACATTTTATGCCTTTATTTCAATGATAAATATACCACAAAGGAAAAAATATTGGTGTACAGTCTTCCTGTCACCATATACATGACCAACTTTTAAGTCTATTGGCAGATTAAGGCCCCATTCAGACGACCGTGTTTCACGGCTGTATACAGACCGTGAAAGCCCGGCCTGTGCTTCCCCAGAGGATGGGAGCGCACGGCAGCCTCAGGAAGCACACAGCGTCATAGCAACCAATGACGCCGTGCGCTCCCGTCCTATGGGGCAGCACAGGCCGGGCTTTTAAGGCCCGTACACGACCATGAAACATGGTCGTCTGAATGGGGCCTAATAGGGATACATGAGCAACACTTGCCAAGAAGTGACCAAGTCACCATCACTCATGGGGTGTGAAGTGGTAGAGCTGGAAATAATAATTACTAGCAGAAGGACCCGGCTTCGCCCGGGTATATTTCATTTATTTTATTTAATGTTTGTGTGTGTGTCGATATCGAGAGTGACCTCTACAGTGCACGACAGCTTACCCCTTAACAGTAACATCCACAGCACCCTTCCCTTTAACTGTGACCTCCACAGCAGCTAAGCCACTGTCTTCAACCCAGAAATCCAGACCTCACCAGCCATGCCCCCAAATTTGAAGCCACACCCCTGGTCCCCATGAAGCTACACCCCTAAACATGAGGCCACGGCCCCTGGCTCCGTAAAGACACAGAGGAGAAGTTGTCTGAACTTGAGCTACTGAAAGGGTGGACATCCCTGCGTCTGTCCAGGCACTGCACCAGACGGAGGACAGGGAGCCAGAAAGCTGGACTGTCCAGCCTAAAACTGGACGTCTGGCCACCCTAACATCAGCCTGCCCCTAGGGTGGCCAGAGGTCCGGTTTTAGGCTGGACAGTCTGGTTTTCAGACTCCCTGTCCTCCGTCATGCACAGGGCCTGGATGGACACAGGGATGTCCTTTTGAACAGCACTGTGCAGTCTGAGCATGAGCTGCAGGAAGAAAGTCACCCTCCCACCCCTGCAGCTGACAGGAGTTGATTTTTACCTTCATTTTGTCAATCCCCATTGGCTGCGGAGTGGAAGGGGTGTGGCCTGTCCAAGTCAGGGCGTGGCTTAGTGTGACCTGGGGGTGGGGCTTTTAAGTCCTTCTTTTGAGGTTGGCCTGCTACAGTGGGTAGCAGTGGAAGAAAACATCTTTTATTACTACTGAACAGTAAATATGTGACATTTACTTTATATTAGGTAATGATTGATGATGAATTAGTCTAAAACATAAGTTATAGTTATGGTAACCGGAATACCCCTTTAACAGTGTCATCCACAGCGCTCTGTCCCTTTAAAGCAGACAACAGTGAAGGAAAATGGCTGGGTTGTTATGGAAACCTGGTGTGAAACTCTGTGTGTGGAGACTAAACTGCCTGCGAGCTTCTATGGGCTGATCAGGGTCATGTGACCAGGCTTCTATTGGCTAATGCATTTTTTGGGAATATCTCAGGAACGACACATCCTGGAGAGCTGAGACCCATTCTAAAACCTTCCCGGACACCTGATGCACCTGTGTGCAAAATTTCATGATTGTAGCTGCGACGGTGGGGATTTCTTTAGCGGACATACACACATACATACACGCAGATTTCTATATTAGATTGGTATCAATAAGTTCAGAACAGATGCATCATGGAAAGTGGATGCAACCTTCCAGGTCCTGCCTCAACAGCAGGTGTACTACAAATAGTATGAAGTTTGCACTGAAGTCACATTACTGTAGAAAACGATGCAGAGTAACATATAAAACATCCCCATATTCCATAGAGTTGAGCTCATATTAAGAGAAAATAGCTCCCAATATGATCCTACCATTAATCCAATTACCTGCAATAAAACTATAAAGCACTAATGAAATATATGTTCAGAAGCTAAGTGAAAATGGTTTCAATATCTGGATGGAGCCCTAGACCCCATTAGTAATCTTTTAGTAGAAGTGTAAGAAATGAGTTATGGACTGAAAGAGGGAAAAGACAGCAGTTGTCTACAGAGAGAATAACAAAAAAAGAAGGAAATTTAGAGTGGAGAAAAGGAAGAAGGAATTGGAAAGACAGAAAGGAAAATGGTGACACATAGACATCCTAAGTAACCCAGTCTTGCCCAAGAATGTAGCAATGGGAACCAAGGTACTCTCATATTACTGTGGGATAGGATAATGCATAAGAACCTCCACAGGTTTGTAATATATGTAATACAGTTCAGTTTGTCTTTGAAAAGTGAAGTGAATCTTGGTTTTCAGCAATTTAGCTATATATTGTTATTACCATTTTTTGTATCCTTGGCACCACTGTGTAGGGTAAAATACTGGAAAGAGTGTATATTTCACCCATAATGCTCAGATGGGTGAGCTAAAAAGAATTCGGGAAAGCTGGTTTCTTTCAGCAAAGTCTAGTCTGCTCAGTCGTTTTTCTTTAAAGTGTGTTATGGGCCTGGATTTTTATGGAATGGTGAGAAGGTTGGTAGTGGGAACTGTCATTCCCTCCCTACTCCGGTGCAATATTTTCCCATGGCCTGAGATGAACCCAGGTGTAGCTGCTGGGCTCATTAATGTGCAATCAAAGATGGGGCTGAGAGCCTAATTTAGTGTCATAGCCTGGAAGCTGCATTATCTGTGGTGGCTGTTAGAATTTAGTTTGATAAGAATTTAGCTATAGTATTTATGAGCTGTTAGGAGCTCCGAGATAAGGGCTACAGATAGAGCCATCAGAGTAGCTTTCTAACCAATTCAGCGTAAAATAGGAAAAAATTGTTGGCTGTAGAGGAAAAACAGTTGGAAATTTGCTGAAAAATTATCTTTAGTCCAAAATGAGTAAAATGCAATCATAACAAAAAATTCTCCCTAAAGGTGTCCAATTTCCTTAATTTCACTTGAAAGAGTCTTACTCTTAGGCTTTGAAATTTCCAAACTCAGTACTGTAGTAAGCACTAGTTTATAAAAGATATCCTGTTACTCCACCATCCTGTAGGAGTTTTGCAAACCACAATTTCTATTTAAAGTTTAACTAAAACTGCCTTCTGACAACCCAGAACCCACCAGCCTTATACCTTTATGTGCTATTTCAGTTAGTGCAGGTTTCCTCAGGGAACTCTAGTTTTCCTCCACAGAGCAAGGAACATTCAGGTAAGTTTATTGCCTTTCTAAGCAATTAGCCCTGGTCTAGTTGTGCACAGTAAATGTGCCTTTTGTAGGGAAAATTATATTGTCAGCTCCATTGAGGCAAGGCTGACTTGAATGACTAAATTCTCTCTACAGTGCTGTATAATAGAGGTCAGAGCAGTCAGATACAGTCAGTGGCACCGATAAGTGTAAAGCAGGAGACGATAAGAGTCATGTACAAGTACGACACTGCACAATATGTTAGCACTATAGAAGACACATCGATGGACAGTTTCTTTTTGCAGAATCAGTAATTGGAATCTATTGTCAGTTTTCTTCAGTTGGGAGGTCTTACTTCTGTGCCACAAAAGGAGGTTACGGAAAGTATTTGATAGGCTATTCATGTGTAAGTGGATTAACGGTATTATCAGAATTTATTGCAGCTGTAGATGAATGGCACTGCAACTGACACTGGTCAGACAGGTGACTGACACTAAGAAAAATTTTCAAAGTTGCTCATGTAGAGCAGAATCTCCTTTATCTCTGAATATGCTTCAAGCCTGTGAATGCCTTCAGTGCAAATGCAAAAGAGGATGAGTCCAGAGGAAAAGTTACATGGGTAAATCATGTGACCATCCACCATCTTGATTTCCATGGACGCAATGGTGTTGACCATCTGCTGTTTGCAAATTGAATCCATGGGCAGCAGGAGACACTGAATGAGGAGGCTTGATGTTTCTTATGCTAGTGCCTACAAGGTTATTGTATGTTAGAGATTCTTTAGAAACTGGCCAACTCCTTTTAAATGTGGGGTGCGGCCTACGTGTTGCTACTGTAATACAGACCATATATAACGTGGTTAACTTGCCTAAAGGTAATAACAGT
Organism: Rhinella marina; assembly: GCA_900303285.1. Classification (NCBI taxonomy): domain Eukaryota; kingdom Metazoa; phylum Chordata; class Amphibia; order Anura; family Bufonidae; genus Rhinella; species Rhinella marina. The sequence continues at coordinate 306,375 of ONZH01020594.1, read as the reverse complement.
CAAACTGCAGTGGGTATTAATCTGTTAACGAACAATTCAGATCAACAAACCAGCTGACCATTGTGTGCTCAAAGTAATAAATAGAGATGTACTGTAGCTCTTAAAGTGGTTGTGCACCTCTGATGGGCGGGGGGCAGAGGCGTAACTACCGGGGGGCAGGGGGGGCGACGGCTCCGGGCCCAGTGACTCAGAGGGGGGTCCAGCAAGGATGACAGGCAAATACAAGTGAGCGCTTCCATTATGGAAGCGCTCACTTGTATTTAGGGACCCCCATCAGACCTCAGATCAGCCCACCCATGCAGCGTCAGGTCATAGTGCGCTCCGGCCAGGGAAGACAGTGGAGCGCCGGACCGGAGGGCAGCCGCAGCGCGGGACAGGTAAGAAAGGTTTTTTTATTTTAATCTTATGTGGCTGGGTGGGCTGATCTGAGGTCTGATGGGGGCACAATACGCTGATCTGAGGTCTGATGGGGCACAGTAGGCTGATGTGAGGTCTGATGGGGGCGCAATAAGCTGATGTGAGGTCTGATGGGGGCACAATACGCTGATCTGAGGTCTGATGGGGGCACAATGCACTGATCTGAGGTCTGATGGGGCACAATACGCTGATCTGAGGTCTGATGGGGGCACAATACGCTGATCTGAGGTCTGATGGGGCACAGTAGGCTGATGTGAGGTCTGATGGGGGCACATTCTGCTGATCTGAGGTCTGATGGGGGCACAATATGCTGATCTGAGGTCTGATGGGGCACAATACGCTGATCTGAGGTCTGATGGGGGCACAGTAGGCTGATCTGAGGTCTGATGGGGGCACAGTAGGCTAATGTGAGGACTAATGGGGGTACAATACGCTGATCTGAGGTCTGATGGGGCACAATACGATGATCTGAGGTCTGATGGGGCACATTAGGCTGATGTGAGGTCTGATGGGGGCACATTCTGCTGATCTGAGGTCTGATGGGGGCACAATATGCTGATCTGAGGTCTGATGGGGGCACAATATGCTGATCTGAGGTCTGATGGGGGCACAATATGCTGATCTGAGGTCTGATGGGGGCACAATACACTGATCTGAGGTCTGATGGTGGCACAGTAGGCTGATATGAGGACTAATCTGGGCACATTCTGCTGATCTGAGGTCTGATGGGGGCACAATACGCTGATATGAGGTCTGATGGGGGCACATTCTGCTGATCTGAGGTCTGATGGGGGCAGGGGACTGTTAGTTTAGTGATGTAAAAACTGGGGACAGGTTTCCTTTAACATAGGAGTCCCCTTGTTTTTTACTCCTATTACTCCTATATTTTACTGCATTATATGGTAGAGTATTTAGACTAGGGTATGTAGAAAGTCTATTGTACTGTACTTAACAGCATAGATGATCTAGCAGTTTATACAGTAATCTTTCTAATACAATATTATAACCACAATTAGTAGTATGTGCCTGTGAAGTTGGAAACGTGCGTTTGGGAAGCCACTAAGTGGGGGGTCCACTCAAGTATGTTTCGCCCCCCCTGTGCTGAACCTCTAGCTACGCCTCTGGTGGGGAGATTGGTGAACCAACCCCCTTGGGTAGACCAATGATGGGAAGCATACTTCCTTACTTCCCAGAGCTGACTCCCCGCTTCTTCTCTCCCTGGCCACTGGCTGTAGCTGTGAACTGTGAAATGTTCAAGGGACCCAAGTGGAGCAGGTCACCGCTGCCCCCTGTGATTGGCTAGAGCGGTGTTAAAACAGAAGTTTACATCCTGGGACCACAGCAGAACAGCTGAGACCGGGGAGAGAAGGAATGGATAGTCATCGTCAGGGAGCAGGTAAGTATGCTTCCCTTCGCAGGTCTGCTGCAAAGGTGCACAACCCATTCGAAAAGGGGTTGTCTTTTTTTCCCCAAAAAGCAAGGATCATGTTAAATTTAGTTAAAGGGGTTGTTCGGGTTCAGAGCTGAACCCGGACATACCCATATTTTCACCCAGGCAGCCTGCCTGACAAGAGATTGGAGAATGTCATGCTCCAACACACTCTCTTCACCTGCGCTAGATCGCGCAGGGCAAGGGCTTTTTTATTTACAAACACCACACTGCTGGGCGGAAGTGCAAGTGTTTGGTGGCGTCATCGGCTCTGATGGGACGGCTTTAGCGCTGCCCTAGCCATTTTGCAGGCTAAAGCCCGCCCATCAGTGCCGGTGACGTCACCGGGCTCACTGCTGGGTGGAAGCCTCCGCCTGGCAGAGCCCGGTTTGTCACCGAACTGCACAAAATGAAATGCTCCTATGTTCTTGTCAGGCAGGCTGCCTGGGTAAAATTCTAGGCATGTCTGGGTTCAGCTCTGAACCCGGACAACCTCTTTAATGAAAAAACTCACCTCTTTAACCTGTCTCACATATACACATTGGAGCTTGGTTTTAAATCCATAACACTTTAATTGGCTCACCAACCACCAGTCTTCAGATATCACTGCCCTCCCACATGCAGGTCCGTTCCCTCTCCACTTCAGCATTTGGTAAAATTCTCACTCTCTTACTTCCTCTTACAGGTGCCTACATGGATCAACATTCATTAGATTACTGGATCCCTATGGAGTACTAGCGCAGGAGGTTCAAAGAAATCACAGGAAAGAAAGGAAAAGGCATTCTGGGTAGAAACTTTAGTAAAAAGTAGTAAAAAGTGGACCTGCCATTTTATTATATATATATATATATATATATATATATATATATATATATATATATACACACACACACACACACACTTACATTGTAAGTATAAGTATACATATACAAAAAACTCACTGATGGTAACTGAACTGGTTCCACCATTACAGCTTCCTCCATTTCAATGCTACTTATCCGATGGTTCCCGCCTGTCTCTGTATACTTCCGTGCACCATAAATGTTTGGCGTCAGCAGCACTAAAAAACAAACTGGTGTTTTTTTTTTTTTGCATTTTACTGCTGTGTTGTTTGAACTTCTTTTTCTCAATGAGCTATGAAACGTGCCCCACCAACAGCCTTCTAGCAAACATCATTGCTAAATACTAAACTGTAGGTGAGTCTGAATCAACATGAACATCACCAGATGCTGCAGTTTAGAGCCCGCTGTTAGAACTACATTGCTGCCAATTGCTTGAACTTCTGAGTTGACAGACTATAATTTTGCGCTTTGGACTCTGCTGTAGGCTGAGCGCAGAACCAAGACCTGAGCAAGAACATGCTGGCTCTGCTGTGCCAAGAGCTGAAGCTCTTCCAGAGGGGGAGACTGCAAGGGATATTTAGGCTCAGAGTTCATACTCTGGATATTATTTCACAGCAAGCATAACAGATAGTCTAGCCCAAAAACCACAAGACTCAGAAATCATTTTACATTTCTTCCACTGCAGCGATGTGTTCTAAATATGTGGAAGGGGTATTCCCATCTCACACATTTATGAAACATCTGTTTCCACAGGCAGGGGCTGGCTGGCAAATTTTAGCCTGGGGGGCAAGCATACAGCACTGGCCCATGTGTAGCGGCCCACCTTAACCGGTTTACCTCCACCTACCATATAAAGGCGGTATAGGTAACTGGGCTTTAAATCATTAAAAGGCGGAAGCTGGTTGTGTTTTCACATTGGGATCACACGCACATGTGCAATCCCAGATACAGAACATTACTGAGTCTATAGCAACAACCTGATCATTACAGGGGCAAGATTTACCAACTCCTGAGCTGAAGAGACTCCATAATGGGATCTGATCAGGAAGCTGCTTCTCTACCGGACAAAAAAGTTTTGCGTGCAGGACTTTTCTGTCCGGTCTTTTTGACAGAATCTGTGACAGGGGCCCGAACTCAGATGTGAATGAATGGTATTAGACTGAAGTATAGCATCAGATGCACGTATAACACACAAATACAGAGCAAGAGCCAAGATCACCACATACATACAGCACCAGAACCAAACCTAGAAGTCAAACACAGCACCAGAACCAAGTTCACTACATGAATACAACACCAGAACCAAACCAATGAGTCAAATACAGTACCAGAACCAAGTTCACTACATATATATATCACCAGAACCAAACTTATAAGTCAAATACTGTACCAGAACCAAGTTCACTATATATATATATATATATATATATATATATATATATATATATATATATCACCAGAACCAAACCCATAAGTTAAATACTGCACCAGAACCAAGTTCACTATAAAAATACAGCACCAGAACCGTGTGCAGTACATTTATACATTACCAGATTTTAAAAGTTCAGCACAGATACCATCTGAGTAGTCAGGTCAGTCCTCACCATATGAAACTACAGCTCCCAGCATGGCCTGAACAGCAGTAAAGGGATGCTGGGAGTTGTTGTTTCACAAAACAGCATGCTACCACCAATCATCATCTATAGATCATTCAGGTGACTACAGCCCTCATCATACACAGTCAGTAGCAGAATAATCACTTCCATTCAGTGACTTACAGGTGACGTCTCCTCCTGAGTTCTTCCCCATCTGGCTCAGGCCACCATGATGACTTCTCCCGTCCACAATTCAGCTCTGCAGATTTTGCCGAGAAGATCTCTTCAGCTTCTCTCTTTACCAACACATTGGCATCCTGCATACTGACACAAACTCATCTTAGTGCCACATTCTGTGCCCTGAATATAACAGCAGCATTAGTGCTACACACAGGGCCCCCAATAGTAGTGCCACATACTCTATGCCCTCTGTATACATTGCCATATGCTCTGTGCCCTCTGTACATAGTGCCACATACTCTTTTCCCTCTGTATATAGTGCCACATGCTCTGTGCACTCTGTATGCTGCCATATGTTCTGTGCCCTCTGTATACTGCCATATGCTCCGTGCCCTCTATATAAAGTGCCATATGGTCTGTGCTCTCTGTACAGTGCCAACATGCTCTGTGCCTTCTGTATATAGTGCCCAATGCTCGGTGCCCTCTGTATATAGTGCCACATGTTTTGTGCCCCTTTAAATAGTGCCTCTTCCATGTGCCCCCTTTACACATAATGACTCTTCTATGTGCCCCTTTTATGTATAGTGCTTCTTCTTTGTGCCCCTTTTATGTTTAATGCCTCTTCTATGTGCCCTCTTTATGTACAGTGCCTCTACTATGTGCCCTCTTTATGTATAATGCCTCTTCTATGTGCCCTCTTTATGTATAATGCCTCTTCTATGTGCCCTCTTTATGTATAGTGCTTCTTCTTTGTGCCCCTTTTATGTATAATGCCTCTTCTATGTGCCCTCTTTATGTATAGTGCCTCTTCTATGTGCCCCCTGAATACAGCGTACACACACTGTATAATAATAATCTGAAGAAGCTAGAAAACAAAAGGTGTAACATATCTGGTTACCTGTTCATGAGGGTCAAATGACAAGAGGTATAATAGATGCAGTGGGTACAGATATATAGTATATACAGCAGTGTACTGATATGTGCGGTATGAGTTACACCTTGTATTTCAAATATCAGTACACTGCTGTATATACTATATATCTGTACCCACTGCATCTATTATACTTTTATAATACATGCAGTATATACAGATATACAGTATATACAGCAGTGTACTGATATGTGAGGTATGAGCTATAATAGATGCAGTGTGTACAGATATATAGTATATACAACAGTGTACTGATATGTGAGGTATGAGGTATAATAGATGCAGTGTGTATAGATATATAGTATATACAGCAGTGTAAATACAGTATATGCGAGGTACGAGGTATAAATTACATCTCATATCTCACATGAGTACACTGCTTGTATACTGTATACACTGTACACACTGTATCTATTCTACCTCATACCTCACATATCAGTACACTGCTGTATATACTATATATCTGTACACACTGCATCTATTATACCTCATACCTCATATATCAGTACACTGCTGTATATACCATATATCTGTATATACTGCATCTTTTATATCTCGTTAAAGATGCAGTGGGTACAGATATTATGAGCACTTTGTGAGGTATTGGAGGTTGTAATTAAGGTTACGGTCAGTTTTTGGGTTAGGATTAGTATTACGGTTCGTATATTAGGGCTAATATTGGGGTTAGGCGTAGTACTAGCAGTATTAGAGTTAGGGGTTAGTATTGGGGTTAGGCCTAGTATTAGCATAAGACTACATTCAGACGACCGAAAGTGTTTTGCAATAAAATTAATGGGCAACCGCAACTGTTCTGCTAAATTGCGTAACGGATGCAGACCCAGAAAAACAGTCGTCTGTATGCACCCTTAGGGCTAGTATTAGAATTAGGGTCAGTATTAGAATTAGGTGCCAGTATTGGGGTTAGAGTCAGCATTAGGGTACATTCACACGACCGTATTTCCATACGGACAGCACACCGCAAAAAAGATCCGCGGACAATAATCCTATACTATTAGGATTATAATCCTAACACTAGCACTGGCCATATGCGGTCCACAAAATGCGCAACGCACATGGCCGGTATCTGTGTTTTGTGGATCCACAATTTGCAGACCGCAAAACACATACGGTCATGTGAATGTAGCCTTGGGGTTAGGTGTCAGTATTAGGATTAGGGGTCAATATGGCATAGTATTAGAGTTAGGGACAGTATTAGGGGTCAATATTAGGGTTAGGGACAGTATTAGGGGTCAGTACTAGTGTAGAGGTCAGGGGCCAGTACTAGGGTAGGGGTCAGGGACCAGTATTAGGGTCAGTACTAGTGTAGGGGTCAGGGGGCAATACTAGGGTAGGGGTCAGGGACCAGTATTAGGGGTCAGTACTAGTGTAGGGGTCAGGGGCCAGTACTAGGGTAGGGGTCAGGGGCCAGTATTAGAGGTCAGATAGGGCCAGTTTTAGGGGTCAGGGGCCACTAGCAGGGTTAGGGTGTTATATGGATAGAAGAGGGGAGGGTACTTGAAGTTCACTCACCTGTCCTGGCGCGGTCACATGATACAGACCCGGCCTCTTCTGGCGGTTCTGCTTCTCAAGATCGTCGCAGGCGGCTCGATGATGACATCGCGCCGCCTACGTCACATCAGTGCGCCGGCCAGGAATAGCGGAGCAGGAAACCAGTGTTTCCCTTGTCCCGCCGGCGCCGCCGCAGGCTTAATTGTATCTGCGTCCAGCGGACGCAGATACAATTGAGTAGAGGGGCCGCAGCGGCCCTGGATCTACCGGCCCGGGGGGCAAGTGCCCTCCTGCCCCCCGGCCCAGCCTGCCCCTGTCCACAGGACAGAGATCTTCCAATACCCACATTTAGAAGGAGAAGGAATGAAGAGGTTGCTGGGAGTAAAGGAAAAAGCCAAGCATATATGCTCTTCTGTTTCCATAACTTCCATACAAAAATGAAAAGAGTCACATGTAAAAGCAGACACTAACATTTACTCTGTGCCTAGATGCGGTGTCCACCTAACCATGAGGGGCATGGGATGCTCAAATTATTCACATAGGTGCAGGTCAAAGAGGTGGGAATTAAATGATATATCAGACTTTCATGACATATCCCATGGATGTACAGTACCATAAATATCTAATATGGCACTAAAGGTAGACACAATTTACTCGCTAAAGGTTATATAGACCTTTTTTCAGCCATTTCTAAGTTTGATCATATATTGTCGTATTTAAGCATGTCTTCACTGGTGGCAAACATTTAATTCACTGCCCTAGTCACGCTTCTAAATATTCTGGGAAAGGCGGAATGGCTTGTTAGTGCCCTCCTGGTACCCAGCACTGAAGAAGATTCTTACCTGCCCACCTAGCTGTAGACCCTGGCTGTGGATCGTCACAGTTCCCACCAGGCGACGATTAGTTGTATGGTGCACTAGACAAGCATGGGTGCTGCCATGTATGGTGGTTGTTGTTGGTGGATATGGATAGAGCAAATTCTGGATTTTCTTACAGGGGTTCACAGTGTAAACCAATAACCCCGGTCTCCATCTTGTATGTAGCACTTCTTGTTGCTGTATCCAACGAAACCCATGAGCACTTCTCTTTTCAGCCACCGCTCCTCATGCCCAGCAAATTTAGAGCTCCTCCCACCCAGCTAGTTACATAGATACTAGTGTTGCTCGGGTGCTCTGGCCGAGCACTAGGGGTTGCTCGAGTACTCGGCCGAGCACCCGAGCTTAATGTTAGTCAATGGGACTAAACCAGGCACCCCCCGCTCGGAAGAGGGGAGGGTGTCTGGTTAATAGAAAAAGGTCACAATCGCGACATCTCCTCTTTTACTCCTTTCACTCGTAAAAGTATGCTAATTAACTGAATTTGTATGCATTAGCGCACAATGCATACGCATTAGCATACAAATGCGTATGCATTAGTGTACAAAATGCGTACACATTAGCGTACAAATTCGTACGCATTAGCATACAAATTCGTATGCATTAGCGTACATTACAGTGCAGGGAAGAGACTCGAGCATTGCGCTCGAGTACACTCGGTGTTCGTCCGAACACCGAGCGGACCCGAGCGTAGGCATGTTCGGCCGACCATGCTCGCTCAACACTAATAGATACTCTTCTACTACCGACACAACCATGGACATAACAACAGATTGGAACATGAAAATTACATTTCAGTATTATAGCTACCTTCGTAAAAGATTAATTTAAAGGATGTTGATGCAAAGTTGCAAACTGGAAAACCCTTGTGAGGCTGTCATATAATTTTGGAAGCTCCCATATAATAATACCAGCCATAGCAGACACCTCCCACGTGATAATGCCAAACTAGTGAGCCCAAAATGCCAATCTTTGTTCCTATACAGTAGTACCAATACAGAACACTGAGGGAATCAGGTAAAGCCATAGTCAGGGACAAGCAGAATATATGCTATATGCTGAAAGGTCCCAAGTCAGGACGGGCAATGAAGGGTCAATAAAGATGTCAGGTACAGGTCAGGTCAGGCAGCAGAGGATCAGAATCTAGTAAACTGGCAGACAATAGAACATACACCTTTGCAGGATACTAGAACGCAATATCTATTGCTTAGGTCCTGTCCCACAGGAGACGGTGCCTAAAGTACCTGTCATGTACTCCCCTGTCCTTGCTTCAACAGTGAACCCAAACCCCTCTGCTGTGGCACCACCTTCATCGCTCCATGCTATGGAATCGGATCTGCTGAAAGTGGGGAAGAGACTCAGGACCAATCAGGCTCTGTGCACGTGCACAGTTGTCAGGGTATTTAAACACACATCTGCTAGCCAGTGTTGCCCATGATTGATCATATGTCATTCGCTTGGTTTCACTTTCATTTTTGATTCCTCACCTCACACTTGCTGCTTTGCTATTGGCATTACCTCTTGGTATTTGACCTGCTGCCTGTTGTTTGACTTTGTCTTTCTCCGCTCCTCTGTCTCGGATGTGATCTACTAGTTTTTCACTTTGCTTATTTCTGAGATTGTGTGTCTGTTTACCTCTCAAGTCCTGTGAACTTAGTCAGTAGAGGGACCTTCGACCAGTTGGGGCCACTGTTTAGGGTGGCTCATTCAAGTAAGTAGAGACAGTGGTTTTGGTGGAGACTATAAGGTGCACTGTTCCATACCTATGTGATAGTACCCCAGGGTTGCCACTCACTACCTGGTGAAGATTTGGGTGCCAATGCACTGGCCCTTTAAAAGATGGAGGGAGCATACATGTCCCCATGAGAAGAGGAGGAGAGGACCTGCCATCAAACAGGCTACAGCCTTTGTGGAGGAACAGAGACCGAGAAGAAGGAGAAAGTGGTAGGCAGGTTGGGAGAGGAGAGCAGGGCAATGGTGGCTGCTTATGTAACAATAGTCTTGTATGTGGCCATTCAAGTGAATAACCAATTCTGCAATACAACGATGACTTGAGCCATTAGAGCCATTGTTTCTTAATGGCTTTGTCCTGGCTGATGGAGGGGAGGGGATCCAATTGGGGGACCATGGGCAGGAGCTGTCCATGTGACACTATGGTAACAGTCATATCCTTTATATATTTTCCCTTTTAATCGGTGATGTAGCTAAAGGCTCATGGTCCCTCAGTGCTTTGTGGCCAAGGAAGCACATAGGCTTCATGCTTCCTCAGGAAAAAAATTGAAATGGCACCCCCCCCCCCCTTCTAACCCTCCACACTAAATGTTAGACCTAACCCCTTCCCTCCAGCCAGACGTATAAATTGACCAGCATGCGCTTTCTATAATACTGATGTCTTCTTATGAGACACAAGGGTCTTTGGGCCCCTGAGGCTCCTGGGCCCGGTACCGACAGCTGCCTCTGCACCCCCTATAGCTACACCCCTGCTTTTAACATTAAGTGTTGCTCAAATTACCTGTCATGTTCTAAAAAGTGTCTCGCAAGTTAGAAAATCTTGGGGCCTCTACTCTGTCTTCATTCATAATTTTTCTAATGTAAAGCCACAAGATTCAGGGCTCTATTTTATTATTTTAATATGCTGCCTACACAACCAACTGAAAGCATTTTTTATTTTTTTTTGCTTTTCCGTGCCACATCCTTTAAATAAAAAATTCACTATCAACAATAACACCGCTTTGTGTTCTGTGTTAGAACAGTGGGAGGGCGACAGCTAATTGAGTATCTGAATTGGTAAACCTAGCTTTGTCAACCTGTAGACTAGTAGAATAAATAACAAAAATGTAAAGTAACTGTAGCAGAGGAACAAACAGACAAAAGAATTCTGGCAGATTTACACCCCCCTCTATCTACTTCTAAACTATACTAGAAAAAAGACCTTCATACTCATATCTAAAAAATAACCTGTCCAGCATGAAATCCTAGCAGAAGACATGCCACCCCAACCCCCACCCCACACTGGTCTCAAAAGGAACACATAGTAGTCACTCTCTTAAAACAGTAGCTGTTGCTAGGCAATGTTCAAAACATATATAAGTAAATATTGGTAAACAAAACGCATGGCATGAACAATTCAAAGGGATTGTTTAGTTTCAAAAATCCATCTTAGATACTCTTTTTGAACCTAGTTGACTGACTAGGTCCTTTATTTGGACCCTCCATCAATTAGAGTAGCTTTATCATTACAGTCCATTGATTTTAATAGAAATTGCTCAATACATCATTTCTCCTGTGGTGGTGCTGAAGGGGAAATTGAAGCCTTGGTGGCTGGTTTTCCCCGTTGACCATGGATGATTTTTGCCTGACAACTAGTGATCTGTTTTGGGAGAACTTGATACATTCATTTACATGCGTATCCCTTCACGCTACAAGAACACGGAAAAAAAAAAAAAAGGTCATTAAAAACAGAGATACTGGCCATTTTTCAACCTAGTGCGTATCCATTTTCTTCCATTCGGGCCATTTTTAATGGTCATTTTGCATCCATTTTTCTTGGCCGTTAAAATGGCCATGAAAAACGGATGAATTTAATTGGCTTTTTTTTAATAAAATCTCAACCTCTGCAGTGCCCTCAGTATACACCATGTCTCCTATAATGGCCCCAGCAGTAATAATTTCCCCCATAGTGGCCCATAATATCCCCCATAGTGGCCCTAGCAGTAATAATGTCCCCCACAGTGGCCCCCAAATGTCCCCCATGGTGGTCCTCAGCTGTCATATTTCTTTAAAAAAATAAAATCACTCACCTTATCCACTTGCATGTGCCGAGGCAGTCGCTCCTCTCTTGATTGTGAAGGACGTGCCAAAGGACCTGCACAAAGTGTGATGATGTCACCATGCACTAGCAGCATGAGTGTGTGGTGATGTCACTCTGAGCGCGGGTCCTTCAGCAGGTCCTGCACAAGCAATAGAGGAGCAACTGCCTCGGCATGAGGTGAGTGATTTATTTTTAACCCCTAAAAACCCATATCAACTTGCGGCCCTCCAGCTGTTGCAAAACTACAACTCCCAGCATGCCAGGACAGCCTACAGCCATCAGCCTACAGCAGGGCATGGTGGGAGTTGTAGTTTTGCAACAGCTGGAGGGCCACAGGTTAAGCATCCCTGCACTAGTGTATCCATTTTAACAGCAATTAGACGGGTGTGCGCCTGTCTAAGCAGCTGTTAAAAATGGTCTCATTTATTTCAATGGGGTCCGTTACGCCATGAATAGTTCTTTGACGGATGCTATTCACTGGCCGTTAAAAAGAAAAAACGCCATGTGAATAACCTCATAGACTGCAATGCTTTTGAAAACAACCCATGTGACAGCCGTCAGAAAAACAGCCAACACGTGTTGCCTGCGTGTAGCCTTAATCCTATATATGCTTACCAAACTGTCTGGGAACACCGTGGAAATGGAGACGGATTGCAGTAAATTGAGTTAAAATAAACATCTTCTCGTTAGGTGTCTAATGAACATTCCTACAGTGGAGTAAAATAGATCTATCATGGTGCTGTCATCAAAGGATTGAAGAGAGGATTATCAAGGTTCACCTGGGTTAAGCACAAAACAACATGTTTCTGAATCGATATGAGTCATTCTACAGGTTAAAAACAAAAATGGGAAGATTTAAAATGGTAAATGTGCCAAAAAATAAAGAAAGGTGGCTTAGTGGTTAGCACTGGGGCTCATGCATATGACAATATCTGTATCTGCATCCGTTATATTGTGGACCCTCTGACTTCAATGGGTCTGTGGTCCGTATTTTGTGGCAAAGTATAGGACATGTTCTATCCCTGAACAGACATACGGATGCAGATAGCACACTGATAAAAATCATCACACCCGGTCCTGTCAACAAAGTGGAGAGGGCGCGGCACTTGGAGAGCAGAGCCTTTACATGTAACGGCAACGTCCTTGTTGCTCCTGGACTCTTATTTGCATATAATTTTTCTCAGCAACGCGGACACATATGAACATGAAACCAACACAGATGTCTTCAGCTGCCAAGCACACATGTAACAGGTCAGCCAGTGTCATAGGTACAAACCTGCTGACAGATGCACTGCAGGACATTGACAGGGAACATTTTTGTAATATACTTTAGAGAAAACGTTTATTTGTGGTAGAAAACTGGGGCTAAAATGTCCCTTAGCAGCGCTCTTTCAAATGAGCATTGTCAAGGGCCATCCGTCTTCTACCAGCATAGGAGATATGGGCTGTGTGGGAGCTGCGGGCCTCTGCCTACACTGCTCCCTCACAGCCTCGTGGAAAAAAAAGAGTCTTATGTGTTTGTATGTATACATTATCCCTTTTTATATCATATGGACTTCTACACCATTGTATGTGCTCACTGACCAGCGTGGCCAGCACTGTCAGTGAGCCTTCCCCCTGCACTCCCGGCGTGCTGACTAATGAACCAGTTGTCTGGAGAGATGTCTGCAGTGAGCAGTAAGCGCTCACTACAGGCAGTGCAGGGAGGCATGGGGAAGTTGTTATACAGTATATAGCTGTGGTGGCTAACCTCAGCCAGTCCAGCTGTGGTAAAACTATGATTACCAAGATGTACACTTGCTTTGCTATTCTCAGAACTCCATAGAAATGAATGGAGCATGTCTCATATCTGGGAGTCGTAGTTTCACCGCAGTTGGAGTGCCAAAGGTTAGCCATCACTGATATATAGGGACATTACTGTCCCTATATACCCCATAACTGTCCCTATATACCAGTAATGGTGAACCTTTTAGAGACAGAGTGCCCAAACTGCAACCTAAAACCCACTTATTAATTGCAAAGTGCCAACACGACAATGTAACCTGAATACTACAGTTCAATATAGTATATCTTTCATGTATTTTATCATTAAGCTATAATAGCCTGCCTACCAGGGGCGTAGCTATAGGGGAAGCAGGGGAAGCGGCTGCTTTGGGGCCCAGACCCACAAGGGGCCCCCTCACGAAGAAGACTAAATGATTTTATTGTCAGGGCCCCCTCAACAGTATTATACAATGACATTATATACAGTGACACTAGGAAACGGATGGAGTGGCTGCCGGGCCTCGTCTAAAAGCTCAATCTTGAATAACCACAGGAGGGTCGCTAAAAAGTTGCTGGTGGGGGCCCGTTCAAAAATTTGCTGTGGGGCCCAGTCAGTTCTAGTTACGCCACTGCTGCCTACATTCAGTGCACTGCCTCTGATGTTCATACTGCGCCCTGCGTTGATGAATGGCAGGAAAAGTCTAAGGATTATTGGTACACCATAGACTTTTTCCAGGGTGTGAGTGCCCACAGAGAGGGCTCCGAGTGCCACCTCTGGCATCCGTTCACCACTGGTATATACGGTATAACCGCTTTCCCTTCCTCCTGGTGATGATCCCAATAGGAAGTGTTGTGGGGTATGAAGAAAAACATTCTTATCCAACACTTTTTACTTCAACCTTACATAGGCATATGGAGGGAGATTTAGTTAAATTGGTCTAATACACCAGTCTTACCTGGCTATTACCATCTGGTATATCGATGGATACATTATGTCATAAATGTCTGATAGGTGCGGGTCCCACCTCTGGGACTCATACCCATCTCAAGGACAGTGGCCCATTGTGAACATGTGCGGCGTCCTCTCCTTTCACTGCTATGGGACTTCCAAAATAGCCAAGCAAGAGCCCTTGGCTATTTTTTCAAGTTCTACGAATAGAGGGGTGGCCGCACATCCTCAGAGTTTTCTACACCCACTGCCATGGGGCTCCTGAAAATAGCCCAATTTATTTTTTCTTTTCATTTAAAATACACACAAAGTTTTTTTCTAGACATATCCCGCTAGTTTCATTGCAATTTTGCTTATTTTGGTATTAGATGATAGTTGAGCTAAACTCATATAAAATACATTATTGAGTCATTAAGTGGAATTGGTATTGTATCGTTCTTAATTAGTGCAAAGTTGCAAGCGTGTTATTTTTTTAAAGCAGTATATTTTATGCTATTTGTATTCATAATTGCTTTTTAACGTTGAATTCCTTCCATTTTATTCTAGAAATGCTTCATGTTAATCTAACTTTTAGCCAAATTATTGCTCTTTCCTTAAGATTCCTATTTTTTATGATTGAAAATTCGTGGCACGTTTTGTCTTTCACCAGCTTGCTGACAGTATTGTTCATGCTTCAATTTGCTATATTGCATGTAAATATGACCACTAGAGGGCACACTATTTGTAGTTCATTCAAGTGTTTTTGAGGGTACATAAAGAGGTAAATTTGAAGCAATAGTTGCTTTTACAAAAACAATCAGAAGATCCAGACAGATCTTCAGAAATTACTGCATGTTTGAAGAGCCTTATAGGGGTTTTCTGCTATGCATCTATAGCATTTAAGCTAATCAGGATGCTATAATTTTGTAATGTATTTCTTTTCCATTTATTATGGAAATTTATTATCCTATCTTCCGTTCAGGGTGATGGTCACATGACCATGTCCATGCAGCTCTGTCTCATTTCCTGTGAGGTTATATCCATGAGCGTGTCAAAGAAGCAACGGGGCAGTGATAGGGGAGTGTCTATGTAACAAGCTGGGTGGGAGGAGCTATGCACTAGTTGGACATTGTTAAGGGCAATGTTGGATATGTGACAGAGAAAGGAAAAGTGCATCATGGGTTTGGTTGGATGCAGCAACAGGAAGTGCTTCATACAGGATGGAAACAAACCAGAGTGATTGGTTTAGGACTGCATGAGTTCTGGGCACTCATGCAGTCTGCCATGAGTCTCCCCCTCCAAGCACTGATCTCTAACTGTAGAACACTAGGGGTTCTGACTTCTCTCCTTACATACAGTTTCTGGCTAAACTACAACCTTCTAGTGGCAGGGGTGCAGTGGAGAAACTGAGCAAAATCAGATACATTGTTATGCTTTCCTTCTGTCATAGACTTACATTAAGCTTCAATGATACTTAATGGCAATGACAACAGTTTTTTAGACAAAAACAAGTTTCCAGAAATAACAACAGAGCTAAAACCAGACATTTAAAAGGTCGGTCAGTCTGTCTGGTTTTGGTGATAAACAAATCTGGCTTTTTCCCTCCAAAACATGCTCTTCTTTAAACCCTATGGCGGCTGTGGAAAATTACCAGCTCCCAAAAGTCTCTCAGTATTCATTAACCCTTTCCATAGAGCCTCGCAAATACAGTGCAAATGAACAGGATATATATTACAACATACATATATAAATGCAGTTGCATCGTATTAAACAGTGCAAGTTAACCCTTTCAAGTGAAATAAAGTAAGAAGTTTATAACTGCATGTCCAGACTTCACAGTACCCCTGCTCCAGGGCACTACACTATCCAATTATGTCATCCTAATATTTATTTTTATTAATAACTGCTGTCATGCATCCATTGACCACCATGTCCTTCTATAACCCTATGTCTAACCTTCAAGTTTCTTACTAAAAGTGGTCATACACCTGCAATATCCTTCCCTCGCATGCACAAGCACACTCTGATCAGCTGAGCATGTGTTATATATGTTCTCAATGAGAAGAATAAGCTACTGGAACTAAAATCAACATGCTTGATCCCAGTTTTCCCTGAAACCATAACTCCATAGTATCCCTACATACAAGATTGTTGCTGAAATTATCCAACTTTACTATTATGAGTATGGGAACTCTACAATGTCTTGTATTATTTGGTCTATACACCAATTTCTCAGCTTACACTCTCATCAGACCTTACACTCTTCACAGCTTCTGTTCTTTGTATTTCACAAATTATGATCTTGCAAACTTAATAGAACATTCTCCGATGGCTGAATTTTTTTTCTCATTTATTTGCTGCATTTGACACAAGGGATCACCACTCATTTCTCAAAGCTATTCCGCCTTATGGTTTAAAGTTAATGTGTCATTTATTAGATTTTAGTTTCATTAATTACAACTCCTATTCCAAAAAAGTTGGGACGTTGTGCAAAATAGAAACAGATTAAAGTAAAAACAGAATGCAATAATTTGTAAATTTCACACACTCATATTTTATTCATAATAGATCATAGAGCACATATCAGATGTTGAAAGCGACACATTTTACCATTTCATGAAAAAAATAATTAACTCATTTCGACCGTGATGGCAGCAACACATATCAAATAAGTTGGGATGGGTCCATGTGTCTACCATTGTGCAGGATCCCTTCTTTTACCAACAGTCTGTAAACGTCTGGGAAGGGAGGAGACCGATAGCTGGAGTTTTGGGTGAAGAATGTTGTCCCATTCACATCTAATGTAGGGTTCCAGCTGCTCAACAGTCCTGGGTTTTCTTTTCTGGATTTTTTGTGTTATGACCACCCAACATTTTCTATTGGTGAAAGGTCTGGACTGCAGGAAGGCTAGTTCAGCACTCGGATTCTTCTTCTGTGAAGCCATGCTGTTGTGATGGATGCAGTCTGTGGTTTACATTGTCTGAAATATTCAAGGCCTTCCCTGAAAGAGACGTTGTCTGGATGAAAGCATACAGTATGTTGTTCTAAAACCTCTAAGTACTGTTCAGAATTGATTGCGCTTTTCCAGATGTATAAGCCATTTTGCCTCAGTCCATTTTAAATGAGCTTTTTTAGACCAGACAAGACAGTGGTGTTTCTGGATTGTGTTAACATATGGCTTCTTCTTTTAATGATTCAGCTTTAACTTGGATTTGTGAATTGCACAGTGACCTGTGTTCACAGATAATGATTTCTGGAAGTGTTCCTGAGCCCATGCAGTGATTTCCAGTACAGAATCATGCCCGTTTATAAATGTATATCCCTTGCGCATATGGATTTCTCAAGATTCTCTTAAACGTTTGATTATATGTGCTGTAGATGGTGGGATAGTCCAAGTTGTCACAATTATACCGTGAACATTTTTCTGAAAATGTTCCACAATTTTAGGGATTTCTGAAAAACCGAAACTCTGCCTCTCTATTATGCTCTTTCTATAGCCAGTCATGTGACTTAGCAAATTGCTCTTCCAGTTGCCTTTTATTAGTACCACTTACTTTTTCAGCCTTTTGTTGCCCCTGTCCAATTTTTTTTTTTAGAAGCAATGCTGCCATCAAATTCTAAATCAATTATTTTTTTCATGAAATGGTAAAACGTTTCACTTTCAACATCTGATCATTTATGAATATGGGTCTATAAGATTTATTTTCATTTTACACAGCGTCCCATCTTTTTTGAAATTGGGGTTGTAGATATAAGTGTGCAGAAGTGAAATAATTTGTTCTATTCTACATTCCGTAGCCATTTTTTAAAGCTTTCTTTGGGGGAGCCATATTGGAGGCATTCACTTCCTTCCTGTATTAATTTTATAGACAGTATAGTAGAGTATGTGGGCCTTATGGAAGAGAAACGTTAAAAACCATTTCGGTCTGTAGTTTTGAACTATATCATCTTCCCTCAGAGTCCAGAGTATGACAGGGGAGCTGCATACAGAACTTTATAGGTGCAGGTTTGTTACTTCTGGGGTCCCAAGAAATATTATGTCTTGAGAACCTTTAAGCTCCCCCCAATACATTTCTTGGATCTGATCACCAGCCCACTAAGTACTGCCCTATAGTAATAAAGACATCTATGGTGCTCCCAATAATCACAAGGCCACACTTGATAATGTACAAAGTAATAATAATGCCAGACCTTAGGGGATCGCCACTGTATGGATATAGTTAGTATGTAGCGATGCTTTCTTGCCTGAGCTAGGTGACAAAACAGCTCTACACAGCAAAGCTGACAAGGAAGCTTCAGAAAACAGTCAGCCTATTGTTTCTGCTCTAGAAGCCAATGTGAAATCTGAGATAGAAGACTGGGATAAAATATTTTTTTGATGATACATTCCTACTAAACATTATTATTTTCAATGCCTTTTTTATAGGTTCCGCTGCTTTTCTTTTTTGCCCTCCGAATAGGATTTTAAAGTTCAGAGTCCCTTTCACTTTTTGTATTGTGTTTTTTTCAGATGCCTCTTCTGAAATGCATCCATATCTGAAATGTATTCTTTCCATAACAGTTCGTCTGTTTAAAGAGTGTTCCAGGAACATACAATGTTGAATAGATGTTTTGAAAAATATACTTAAAGGGAACCTGTCATCTCCGAAACACCCCCTGAACTAGAGTAAGCGGTGTATAGTGTAAGTGATGCGGAATCCGAATATGTAAGTTTTATCTTCATACTCACTTCCATTCCGACGCTGTGCTCCCACAAACCTGCAGTAAAATGCACTCAGTGGACTCCAGTGCTCACTCACATAATGGAGAGGACTCAAAGAAGAGTCCACTGAGTGCATTTTACTGCAAGTTTGTGGGAACACAGAGTCGGAATGGAAGCGAGTATGAAGATAAAACTTACATATTCGGATTCAGCATCACTTACACTATACAACACTTACTCTAGTTCAGGGGGTGTTTTGGTGATGACAGGTTCCCTTTAATAAGTGCACTGCACTGATGTCCCAATTTCAGTGCCAGTCACGAAAGAATCACTTCCACATTCATTCTGACACAGGCAAGTACCTTCCTTCCACTCCATGTGTTTTTGATATAATGAAGGGGCTGACTGTAAGGCTCAGTTCATTAGCTAAGCCCACCACTTCTTCATCAGGGTTGATGCGGAGACAGAGGAGGTATCTGGCTTAGCTAATCAACTGAGCCACACAACCAACACCCTAAAAGCGTATCACCATGAGGGGCAGGACATTCACTGCCTGTGCAGTACCCCAGAACAATGGGCATCTGCATGTGGTTTGTTATTTAATGTTATGTAATGCAGTGTTATGCTATGTATTGTTATGTTGTGTATTGTGCATAGCTGTGTATTGATGGCACAGCCAGGGTTAATAATCCTTGCTCAGCCTATTGCAGAAAATGGATGGGGATCTAGGATCTGCTCCGAGCTCAGTTAGTTTTAAGGAAGACTTCAGAGAGGAAGGAAGCTG
Source organism: Rhinella marina (assembly GCA_900303285.1). Classification (NCBI taxonomy): domain Eukaryota; kingdom Metazoa; phylum Chordata; class Amphibia; order Anura; family Bufonidae; genus Rhinella; species Rhinella marina. The sequence continues at coordinate 286,608 of ONZH01020594.1, read as the reverse complement.
TGCATTATACTCTTTCTTATGCCCTGAAAGCTTCAGAGACTAACAAATCTCGTCATGCTCTACAGAAGGAGAGAAGGAAAAAGACAAAGGAGAGGAAGATGAGAACTTGGAATCTGCCATTCATAGGAGCTAGCAAGGTAACCTGCTATTACAGCCATTCAGCCCTTGCTGCTGTGGGAGACACTGTTAAGACCCATCTTATTTGGACATGTCCTGATTAGATGTGCCTTCACATGCATGTATCCTGCAGTGTACATGTTGCTGGAGTACTATTGCCCACATATATTCTTCTGAGAGACTTTAGCAAGATATAGTAAAAAGTGCACCATAATGCCTACCCTTGCCTAAATCCATATATTGCTATCTGGGAGAGAATTGCACTGTACAGTTGAAACTGTGACTGCTATAGTTGGATGTACTAAAAATCCCATTTTGCACTAAATCAGGCCTGATTTTCCAACTCCTATCCTGGCCATTGCACTCTACACACCCTGCCTTGCAATCATACTGTTAACATCAAGGGTACCTCAACTACAATCAGGCAGGAGCCCAGAACCATGATGTGCCCCAAGAGAAGAAAGAAAGCTCCCTGTTGTCACCACACAGCTCAAGGGAGAAATGGTGTGAGGACAGCTGCTGTTATTCCCTGTGATTTCCAGAATCACTACCAATCCCATTTTCCATTCCAGCTCCTCATTGGCTCTATACATGTATTCCTGTCCTGCGCCATAACAGAGAAGGTCTGAAACTGGGACATGAATGTAAATTTTATAATTTCTGTGTGTATTTTAAAAGCCATGCTCACTTTCTCCTTGCTCCTATCCAGGTCCCTAGTTTCTTTCTGTGGTCTTCCCGTCCTCATCCTGTAAACTTCCAAACAGACAGGGAGACATGTCCACAAAAGGCAGATGACACAGCAGTGACGTTTGGGAACACTTCACTGCCGAGGCCAGTCATTGACTGCAGCAATGCACATGAACCCGTCCAACCAGTTATTTAGAGGACATGGACTGAAAGACAACAGGAGAGAGTCAGGAAGTCAGAACGGAGCGATGGGGTGTAGGTATGAGCAGGCCAGGCTTCAAATTTCAAAAAGTACCCAAGTTTAGAAAACTTTTCCAAGTATATCAGTTTTATTCATTTCTATTCTGAAAGAATTTAAAGGGGTTGACCAGTTGATGGTCAATTTTAGAAATGTGCTAGAATCAGCATGATAATCAACATACTATTAGGCTAGAATAAGAGTATCTTGTGCTGACAGCAGCCTCCATAAAGTAATACTGTGCATGGCACTGCGTATGCTCTAAGCTTTGCGCCTTGTTACTCTATGTATGCTGATGGACGGGTCTAGTCATGTCACCCTCTGTCAGCGGCCATGTTGGAGGGCCATGTTCCAGCTTATCAGTAAGTTAACTTTAGATTTGGTTCTATGACATTTCTAAAATTAACCATAAACTGACCAACCCCTTTAACGTCTTCTCAACAATGTGCAAAAACTAAGACCCTGATTTATCAAGGCTGAGGTTAGGCCAGCCTTGATAGGGCCTGCGTTGCTGGAGGAGGCATGCAACTTGGCGCAGGCCTAGTCATAAACTACCTGCCTCCTCCAGCTCTTCATGCACTGGAACTGCCGTAGATTTAAGTTATTATTTATGCTAGTTTCTGCCTTGAATAATGATAAATTAGCCGGAGCCAACAGCCCCTCCCTCACCATTTAAAATACAGATTGTGAATAGAAAAGTTGCAAATGCATTGACAAGTTGCATATCCGGTGGTTTGGAAACTTTATGCCAAAAAGAGGCATAAGGGGAATCATAAATTTCCCCCTAAGTTTGCATACAATAAATATACCCATAACCACATGATGTCTAGAGGCCCATTGCCTTGGGGTTGTATCTGACTTATTCAGGCACTCTGCTAAATCGCTCACAATAGACACTGCAAAATCATTAATGTATGCCTTCATCATTTATTGCCTTGACGGTTGTATCACCTTATTAATTGGCTTTTACTAACTAAACCGGCTGCTCTTCAATCATTTGTGAGGACTTGGGCAGGTTGAACTTTCTGTCTATTGGTTATACTAACGCTCTTGCTGTTTGCCAGTCATTGCAAGGATGCAGAAGGCAATTTAAAGCTCTGTTTTTCCTTCTCAAAGCTTTCCTCAAGCTTGAAGCTTCTGATATCTCGTTCCGTATTTCGGTTTACCACTTTATGTGTGAACTCACGTCTAGCAATGTCCTGTGGCTAGCATTTTTCCTGATCACCCCTCCCCTCCACAAACCCTTCTCCCACATCTCAGCCTTGATGCACCTCTGCCCTGCTTCAGACAATGAGACTAAATTGTATTCAAAATTCCAAGCAAGCCCAGCACAGAAGACATCTTTTTAGCGGTGATTGTCAGATTTCCTGACTGCAAAACATTTTAGGTCCCCTGCCTAATTCACCCTAAATCAAGAAAATAACACAATAACAGGAACCTGATTATTCTTTCAACCTCCTTCTTCATTTCTATATGCCCATTTACCGAAGGTTGAATCACCTGCATGAATAGTGCAAGAGATGGATTGCTATCAGGGAAATGCATCTTTATTACATGTTAAGCGGGAGCTAGCAGGCTCTTATTGTTTTATTAAAGCTCGGCCTGTTCTATTGGATTCAAATTACTTGAAATTAAAAGAACAGCCAATATATTTGATTTAACATGGCTTTTTCTCATTGATGCAAGTGTTCTGGAATATCACACAATATAAAAAATGTAGATCTATAAGTAAGTGTCACCAAGCCAGCTCTTTTAAAGTCTTTTCTTAAAGGGGGTTTTCCGGGAGTAGATAGATCATCAATATTTGATTGATGGTTGTCCCACTCCCAGCCGGAGTGTTTAGTAGATCAGTGACGTTCCCTTTATCATCTTCAGTGCCTATGTGCAGTTCAGTCTCATTTAAAGGGGTTTTCTGACTCTAGCCGATGACCTATCCTCTTGATAGATCATCTGCATCTGATTGGTGGGTATCTGACACCTCAGCTGCTTGAGAGGGGGACAAGCGGCATCCAGAACAATGGTCTTGAGGTCAGTGGTTTAGGGTATACATTGAGAAGAAGGACGCAGCGCTAAAAATGAGTGCTTGGACCTTCTTAAATAGCTGATCAGCGGGGTTCCAAGTGTCGAACTCCCAGGGATCAGATGCTAATGAGCTATCCAGAGGATAAGTCATCAGTTACAAAGAGTCTAACTCCTTTAAGTAAATGGTCTGGGCTGCAATACCAAGCAAAGCCACTATACAATAGATGGCACTGTGCTTGACAAAGAGGTTGTCCACTTTATTTATGTTGATAACTTATCCACAGGATAGGAAATCAATATCAGATTGCAGAGAAGTGGACTACTGGTAACCCCGCCAGTCAGCTGTTTGAAGAGAAAGCAATGCTTCTACAAGCACTCTTCAGCGTTTACCTGCTCACCGTCACAATCGCAGCAGTGAGAAGGTGTAATTACAACTAAACTGTCCCAATTACTTCAATGTGAGCGCTGTGTATATTCATATAAGCAGGAATGAGCCATTCCATTAAGGTAAATGGGACGACATAGTTGTACTTACACTGCTCACTGCTGCGATTGCGATGGTGAGCAGGTAAACAATGAAGAGAAGGCAGCACTCATGTGAACACTGCTTTCTCTTCAAACAGCTGATCGTTAGGGGTGCCGGGAGTTGGCCTCCCCGCCAATCCAACATTGATGACCTAGCCTGAGAAAATCCTGATCAATATAAATAAAGTGGAAAACCCCCGATAAGCTGTGAGGAGGCTTACCCTTGCTTATCCTTATTACCCTTGCTTTTGTTTCCATACCCACTTTTCTTTACATTTTGTAAATTAGGTGCTTGATATGCATATAGATGAATAAATTGACAACTGGGTGGTAGAATGTAAGGACTCCTAGGAAAATCTCCAGAGGCACATAACCAGAATCTGGTTCACCTTGTCCACCACCTCCAAATCTTGATGCTAAGCCTCAGAAAACACACACAAGGGACCGCACAGAACCAGTGAAAACACGCTCATAGCTGCCTCACTTTTCTAATAGTGCTATATGTGGGAAAGGAGAAACATTTGCAAAAGTTTATAGGGAAACAAAGGAAATAAAAAATATATTATTTGACACCTTTTAGGCTAGTGGTAGGATCTCCTACCCACCATTTTATTATTAAAGAGCTTGTCCCATTTAGACATTTATGGCATATTTACCTCTGGGACCCACTTCTATTTCAAGAACAAAACCCATGGCACTCCCTAGGGAATGGAGAGCAGGGTGCACATGTGCAGCTCTCTGTTTTCACTTCTATAGGACATAAGGGGACCCATGTTGTCAAAAAGTCCACATTGTCATAAGGTGCCGCAAGGTCAACACTAGGAGGTAGGAACAACAGAAGTACGCAGGGCCAACAATATCATAGTGCAGCACAAAATGTTGCCCCGGTCGCAGTATTCAACTGTATCACTATGTTGAGGACAGTGATAGAGTTGAATTATGGATGGCACATGCATGGTGTATAAATACCTGGTGCCCCTAACATTAATTCTGAGAGCATCAGATTGACATGAACCTGGCCAGTGGCCAGATGGCCCCCTAGGAAATTTCCCTGTATAGCCAGTCTGCCTCTGATCTTGGGTGACCACATGAACACCGCTCCATAGCCTTCATCATATGAGGCTATCAGATTACAGTGACATGTTCCAGTCTCAAGCTATGACAAGCACTAACAAACTAAAATCTGTTCTTACTATAAGGACAGAAACATTTTGGGTGCAATATACAGTATATTTCTATGACCAACCAAATATTGGTGATTTATGTAGCTGTGAGGCAATATACCACCTCCAAATATAAAAAAATACATCATATACAGAGCTGAGAATTTCATAGACATCCGACCATGTAACGCTTGACTGCAGAAGCGGTGTACCATTAGGAGGACATTATCTAGAGTTAAATGAAAACCTGCATTATAATAAACACATAGGAGGATATTTACAGAAATACCGTCCAATTATCTCATGCTGTGACTCACATACTTGTTATTATCAGAAGCAGATCGGTAAGAAACCATTCAAAAGTAAAGGAATAAAATGCATAAAGAAAATGCAACATAAAGCAACCCATACACTCTTTAAGGTCCCACATGATGGATTGATCATCTATTGACCATGTCTGGTTTAGGGTGCATTCACACGACCGATTTGTTGCGGCGCAGCGGAACGGAACAACGGATGCGGACAGCACACGGTGTACTGTCCGCATCTTTTGCGGCCCCATTGAAATGAATGGGTCAGCACCTGTTCCGCAAAATGCGGAACGGATGCGGACCCAAAACTGTTTTTCGTTTCGTGTGAATGCACCCTTAGGGTATGAATACCAAGGTGTTTTCTGGCAATGTATAATGATGGAGCATAAAGATAGAAGGATATTGAGCATGGAAGAAGATGATACTGATATTCTGGACACTGTTTAAGTATATTTAATAGCGTAGAGGATATTATAAGCATACCTAAGGAGGTAATGCGTGTGGCTAAGATGATAATATGGACATGTATACGCTATAAATCCAATATTCCTGACACTGGTTTTTGCATTGAGCATAAATGCTCCAGGGATAAGTGTAAGTGGAAACAATTCATAGAGACAGCAGCTTATCCTATCAGACCAGTGTTCACTAATGAAATGCTCCCAGGAGAACTGCTCGGCTTGGTTTTTAACATCTAGGTGGATTCTCGAGGGATAGCAGAATCCCAGCAGATTCGTCCGCTCGCCGTAGAATAAGGACAATATTTAACATAATCACTTCGCTCAGTATCTTTTCCACTCGCAAGCCTCAGTAAAGTCAACCTCTATTCCCTGTGTCTTTTCTGCCTTATATATCACAAGGAAAATCACAGTTCTGTTCAACGGCGATATAAATAACAAACGCATGGAACAGAATAATTGCTAGAGCATTCCTTCTCTTCCATTGCTGCAGTCCAAATATTAAGAATTCACAGAGAAATGCTCCCTCATTAATTTACAGAGTGATTACATATGCCATCAGGAGAGAAGATTCTAGTAAACCTGTCCTACATGGCAACAGAAGCTTCACCATAGATCATTGTACCCGATCCAAATAGCTCAACGTTCTACCGGAACTTATTTTTTTGGTTTGTTACCTTTTATATACTTTTTTATATACTTTTTTATATATATATTAAAAAAACCCAAAACCAAGTAACAAATGCAGAACACATTTTGCGCAGAAGATGAACGTTTTATATGGGTTGCAATAGGTAAGGTTAGAAGGTCTGGAAGATCGAATTGTAAAGCGAACCTGATAGCAATATATTGTCCCCAAAGGTGGTCTTGTCTCCAGCCATATTTTAATGAGTGTGTTCAAGTCAAGAAGGCTGGCTCTTGCAGCTTCCAAGTCAAGCTTGTCACGTCCGGTCCTACCTCATGTCCCTTGATTGATGTTTAAGAGCTGTAGTTACATCATCCCCTCACCAGTCTTTCTCCTTGTTATTGACGATCCTGCGACAGTGGCTGACAGGAGATCTGTGAGATTGACAACATGTGTTTTGATCTGACAGGTTTCTTGTGGATCATTAGACGGCTGTGTTGTTTCTGATACTGGCCACATCTCATACTACTAGGTGTTGCTATTTTGCTCACTTAACTTTCCTTGTCAAAGTTGCTTCTCCCACAACCCTGTGCGGTTTATATCTTTAGTTGTGTCTTTGGTCTGCTGGTGTTTGGTTCTCGGCTGAGATCCCGTTGCTGCCATTGCTACTGGAAAGTTAAGTGTTTCCTTTCCCTTTTGCATATTGTTTAGTTTATCTGCGTGTTGTTTTCCCCTGCTCTTTGTTGTAGGCCCGAGGGAGACTCCTGTCCGTCCTTCATTCCTGGAGGAACAGGAAGTTTTAGTCCTGTCACTATTGCCAGGGTCTTCTAGGGTGTGATAGGACTCTTGGTACTCCTGCATATGAACTCGCCTTCCTTTGGGGTCTGTTCATACTGATAGCCAGTCAGGACTGTGACTAGGGATTTGACTAGGAGGTGTCTTTTTCCTTCCCTAGCTTTCAGGCCTTGTTCCTTGTTCCCTCTCCTTCTTCGTCCGGTGTGGTATCTCCCTCCCACACACGGGCGTGACACTCCTCCACGGTATCTGTGTAGTGAAGCTAGGTGAATCTCCTGGCTTCTGTGTAAGCGTCAGATAGCAGGGGAAGTATGAGGCTAAAAGGTTCATGTCACCACACAGGCACTGTGGAGGAGAAAGACTGACCCTGTGCAAGATGTGCAGAGGCAAGGGGATGACTCAACTACAGCTCTGAAACATCAATGAAGGGGCAGGAAGCAAAAATCTTGTTGTGGCAAGCTTGACGCGGTGACTGCAAAAGCCAGCCTTCTTGATTTGAAACCACCTCTTAGCATACACCAGGATCACGGAATTTTTATTTTGTCTGTATGCATAAAACCCAAAATCAAGAAATGGGCACCATTGGGGACAACATGCTTGGGCAGATAAGGCAATGTGCTTAGTTAAATATTGAATATGTTGCTGTCATGTTCCCTTCAAGCTAGGACTAAGGTAGATTGAAGGACTTTATTGTGACAGGGCCTCGTGTCCATCTCAGTTCTCGTCATAATGTCATGCTGAGGACTGTCTCTGTACTGGAGTCACTGGGGATGTGACAACCCATCACCTCCATCTTATTGTTATTAATAATGAACTGGTCAACAATGTACACATGCCTAAAAAGCTATCTGTTAGGGTGATTTATCCTACTCATATTCAGGGGGAAGGGAATGTAAAATTGTGGTGCTATACTGAGGGCTTTACTAAATAACTATCTTGCAGACTGCCGGGAGAAAGAACCCAGAATGTACTAGAGGAGGGATGGACTGCATCGACTTCTTCACCTTTTGCTCATGTATCTTTCAGATGATTCGGGGGGGGGGGGGGGGGGGGGCGGTAGTAGGGTAGTTGGGGACTTGTAAATATGTTACAGCCCTACCCATCCATAGGTAGGAATTTTAAAGAGATAAAGCAGAGGAGGTTAGGAGTTGTTGGTGTTGATGTTGTGTACTGGAAAGATCTGATGCCAAGACCAGATCTTGGGGTCATGTGCGGTCATCACCTGATCAGGGAGCGGTGTTGAGGTCATCTTCTGAAATATTATTTTGAATTAATAAAATAGATGAGCTCCACCAGGATTGTCTGGCTGATCATGAGGGATCCTTGAATAGTCCCCCATTACAGTTGTCGGGTAGTATTTTTTTTAAGTAGTGATACCTCACTGTTAAACCAACTGCTCCCATTTCATCACTTTCTAGTTCCCTGCTAGACTCTACAGGATATGACTGCTCAGCTGATCACTAACTGAGACAGCCCCACACTAAGCAATGATTGACTGAGAGGTGAACCCCGGAACCATACGATTGGGAGCCACATGGGACCAGTGAATATCACTTTTCTTGTCTTTTTTATGCCAGTAATACGGTTGCACACATTTTCTCCATGGAAAACCTTCAAAACATGGCCCGTTGAGGTTCCTTCTTGAAAGCTTTGAGAAAAGACTGCATTGGTATGCCATTGTACAATGCTTAAAACAGCTGATCTTAGGGAGATCAACTACAAAAAAAAACCCACCATGAACCTCATTTAAGAGTCTCAACACAGCAATCCAAAGTGCAAAGCTCCCTGGGATACAGTAACATGCAAAATACTGTAACTGTGGAGCCCCAGTTATTGGTCTTCAACACAGTGAATGCCAGATATCCCTCCAGGGAAGGAAAACCAAGCAAAGGGTTAACCCCATTACGGAAATAACCAGATTCACCATATTAAGTGACCCCTATGTCAAGATCCAGTTCTTTTACAAGCCTTAATAGGGGTTATCCAATGATTAGTGTAAAAAATGAAAATCAGTGTAGTACATCATACTCTTATAAAGCTAGAACCAGCCCTGTACCTCACATAGATCCGGAGATCTCCTCATTCATTGCTCTGCTAGATTTATATCAAGCTGATAGTTCAAGGGGAGTGTCTTTTCTGCTACAGCTAAGAGGGTGTGTCCATGCTCCCCCTATCACAGCTCAGCAGGCAGTTGAAGGATGAAACTGAGCATGTGTGGCCATCTTAGCCAGATAAAGAAATAAGAAAAAGAACAAACACCAGGTGGAGCTATACAGATACATTTTATTGAATAACTCAGTAGCTATACAAAATGTTTAATTACACGCAATTACAAAACTGTTCAATCCGGGTGCTGGTTTAAAACTGTAGAATATTTTTGCGTGGGAGAACCCCATTAAAGATGTGACAAGGGAAAACCTAAGCCAGTTATCCATCCACCCCTCATCGGTGCGGAGTAGGATTGTGGCTAACCAGGAACAATGCCTTGGAGACCACTCAAACATAACAATAACTGATCTTAGAAAGTCCAAACAAAAAAACAAAAAACAAAAAAAACCCACAGTGGAGCCTCTTTTTGTAGTGTACAACCAAGAAGCTGTACTATTTCATTCCGCTTGTATGCAAAGATAAATGGGCATGACATAGCCAAATAGGAAACATCAGGGAGACCTCCATTTTATGTGAAGAGCAAAACAGCCAATACAGTATTAGAGGTCAATGCAAATTTTAGCTGGAAGTAACATTTGCCACTAAGAGGCCTATAGAGCATAAGTGCTAAACCACTGGTATGTGTATCCTAAAGGGTGTTCCCATGTTGCTCATGGAAAGCTTTGGAAAGCTTAAAAAAACACTGCTATTCTGGTCACTTCTGGTGTAGAGGTCTTCTTTATGACAAGATTCAAAGAAGCCAAATTAAAGTGGTGGAGTAGGGTTGCTGATGCCAAACCATCTTCATCAATAAAGCAGATCTCGGTAACATTGCCTGCTTCTATGGCCAGTTCCTATCGTTCCTTTAGCTAGTAGGAACCAGGCAGTAACCTATTCATGGACTCAATCAATACTCAGCATATCTAGAAGGAACATGTTTTGTAGATCAAGCATAGCAGTGAATTATTGAATACGTAATATATTCAGTATTTTATCCAATAACTGGACAGTTCAGAACCCCAACTCCTGTGTGCGCTGTCCTTCTATTGTTTTGACATATTTGGCTGGGTCATGTAGTTAACCATGTTTTCTGATTCTCAAACACAAAAGGCTTTTCTAATATAATAGAGTAAATAGCAAAATTCATAACAGACAATCATATATTAATTCTGTACCGTCTGGTGCAAGACAAACAAATGTTTGATTGCTTGCTTCAGGCTGTAGTCCAACAATGCTATTTGTACCAAGTTATGCAATAAGCCCTTATTGTTTGAGATTAAAAGAGCATCAATAGGGTCATGATCCAGCAAAATATCAACCCCTTAAGTAATCTCAGAAATGGTTATTTATCCACTGGGAAATTCTTCCATGTAATCTCCATCATGGTGATGTGGACATTTGTTCCACTGTATGACACACATGTCCAAGGCTTTGTAATGCAAGGACGGGACAAGAGTTAGACAGAATTGTTAGGATGTACCTTGTGTGATATATATGTAATACATTGAATTAAGTTTAACAGGGATGGTCCAAATACTGTAGGAGCCAGTGAATCCACTCCAGGATTTTATTTTGGTAACCTTACATTTAGAATGTATGAATGACTTGGAAGGGGAACTCTACTTTAGGAGTCATAAGGAGGGCCACGTTGAATAGGGAGACATCTCAGGGCCATAGGCCAAATACTAACTTACAGGGCATCTGTACCTATTTGTACCTATGAAACTGGCTGTTCCATGTGCTCTTGGCAGCTGACGACATCTGTGTTGGTCTCATGTTCATATGTGCCCGCATTGCTGAGAAAAATTAAGATATAATAAATGCAAATGAGCCTCTAGGGCAAAGGGGGCATTGGCATTACAGAGAGAGCTGAGACCATTACTCCTAGAGGCTCATTTGCATATATTAAAACATAACATTTCTCAGCAAAATATGCACATATGAACATGGGACCAACACAGATGCCTTCAGCTGCCAAGCGCACATGTAACAAGTCAGCCAGTTTCGTAAATACCAATCTGCTGACAAAAGCCTTTTAAGATGATGGTGGCAACATGGTCAATGCCTCTGGGATGTATAGGAAGGACAAGAATCTGATGTCCACCTATGTTTCATCTGGTGGCTAGTTGTGAAGCAGATGCGGAATAGCAGATTAATGGGATAAGAAGATGGGGTGTGAGATTAGTTTCAGAAGAGTAATTACACAATAATATAAGGAAAACAAGGCAAAAATTGGATCAATCACTGCAAAAAATGCCTCTAAAACATAACTTGAATCAATACTGGTGGTAACTCAGCTGGGATGAATTTGCAGGATTATTGTAGAATTTATTAGGGTCGGCTTTGTAGGGTCACCCCTTTCAGGGCTGGAGATTTACCAAGAGCATTTACTAGGCTATGTTTCTAGCTGTGACCACCACACCAAAAACTGAACAAGGGATGCATTGCTGCCAACATTACTCTTGATGATAACCATATGGTATGAGTATCTAGTCCCATGGGATTGTTATAATGCTGTTTCATTCATGATTGACTGTCGTAATTTTTGATATTTATTGGTTTTAACTTATGCTAGAGGCAGCTTTAAAAGAGGAGTTTTGGAGGATGAGGGAAGAAGAGAGGAAAGCGAGGCCTAGCCTTTAGCCAAAGTCTTTAATCTTCAACATATTTGTAATTCTAGTAGTTTGCTACTTGCAGCATAGAGCTGGCTAACAGATATGAATTTCACACAGGCAGACATTAAAAGCCAAGTGGTGAAAAAAGATTATTGGGATGGACACTGGGAAATATAGCCCTGGAGAGCTGTACATTTAAATCTAATTCACATCCTGGTGTTCATCTGATGACCTAGAATTTTTGATAACTGGGCCCTTGTCGTGTCCTGCCAATGCTGGAGCATAAAAATTCTGTTGTGCTCCATGAAACGTAGTAATAACCCACATAACCTGATGAAAGGTGGTGTAAAGGTATCTTAGTCTTACCAGATTTCAAAATTTAGAAAGTGTTCAGAACATGAAAATCTTTTTGATAATTGGTAGTATATACCAGTAGATAGCTATTGAGTACTTCTGAAGACTGGAGTATCAAGGAACACACTGGAAAAAGTGTGCATGGGTTCCAGAGGAATATGGTGCCATGCAATATCTCATTTCTCCTGCAGGAAAAATATGTGCCTGTCCCCTCAGCCTCCCCACCACTGATCGCAAGGGGTCCACACCGATTAGCATGTTCTTATTTAGGGAGGGACTATCCACATAGGTCAATCATTTCATAAAATATTTACTTTTCCATGTACAGTCATGGCCAAAAGTTTTGAGAATGATACAAATATTAATTTTTACAAAGTCTACTGCTTCAGTTTTTATAATGGCAATTTGCATATACTCCAGAATGTTATAAAGAGTGATCAGCTTAACGGCAATTACTTGCAAAGTCAATATTTGCCTAGAAAATGAACTTTATCCCCCAAAACACATTTCAACATCATTGCAGCCCTGCCTTAAAAGGACCAGCTAACATCGTTTCAGTGATTGCTCCATTAACACAGGTGTGGGTGTTGATGAGGACAGGGCTGGAGATCAATCTGTCATGATTAAGTAAGAATGACACCACTGGGCACTTTAAAAGGAGGCTGGTGCTTGGCATCATTGTTTCTCTTCTGTTAACCATGGTTATCTCTAAAGAAACACGTGCAGTCATCATTGCACTGCACAAAAATGGCCTAACAGGGAAGAGTATCGCAGCTAGAAAGATTGCACCTCAGTCAACAATCTATCGCATCATAAAGAACTTCAAGGAGAGAGGTTCCTTTGTTGCCAAAAAAGCTCCAGGGCGCCCAAGAAAGACCAGCAAGCGCCAGGACCGTCTTTTAAAAGTGTTTCAGCTGCGGGATCGGGCTACCAGCAGTGCATAGCTTGCTCAGGAATGGCAGCAGGCAGGTGTGAGTGCATCTGCATGCACTGTGAGGCGGAGACTCTAGGAGGAAGGCCTGGTCTCAAGGAGGGCAGCGAAGAAGCCACTTCTCTCCAGAAAAAACATCAGGAACAGACTGATATTCTGCAAAAGGTACAGGGAGTGGACTGCTGAGGACTGGGGTAAAGTCATTTTCTCTGATGAATCTCCTTTCCGATTGTTTGGGACATCTGGAAAACAGCTTATTCGGAGAAGACTAGGTGAGCGCTACCACCAGTCTTGTCTCATGCAAACTGTAAAGCATCCTGAAACCATTCATGTGTGGGGTTGCTTCTCAGCCAAGGGAATCGGCTCTCTCACAGTCTTGCCTAAAAACACAGCCAGGAATAAAGAATGGTACCAGAATGTCCTCCGAGAGCAACTTCTCCCAACCGTCCAAGAGCAGTTTGGCGATCAACAATGCCTTTTCCAGCAGGATGGAGCACCTTGCCATAAAGCAAAGGTGATAACTAAATGGCTCAGGGAACAAAACATAGAGATTTTGGGTCCATGGCCTGGAAACTCCCCAGATCTTAATCCCATTGAACACTTGTGGTCAATCATCAAGAGACGGGTGGACAAACAAAAACCTACAAATTCTGACAAAATGCAAGCATTGATTGTGCAAGAATGGACTGCTATCAGTCAGGATTTGGTCCAGAAGTTGATTGAGAGCATGCCAGGGAGAATTGCAGAGGTCCTGAAGAAGAAGGGTCAACACTGCAAATATTGACTTGCTGCATTAACTCATTCTAACTGTCAATATAAGCTTTTGTTACTCATAATATGATTGCAATTATATTTCTGTATGTGATAAAACATCTGACAAACACACATAAAAACCAGAGGGCAGCAGATCATGTGAAAATATAATATTTGTGTCATTCTCAAAACTTTTGGCCATGACTGTAGACATCAGATTCCTTTGCAGTCTTTCATTAGCAAATGATCTCAAGAAGGAAAATGCATATACAAAATGGTACATACTAGATAGTTCATGAGACATCTTGGGTACTAGTATGCATCTGGGAACCATATAGGAAATTATTGTTCAGGAATTAATGAAGATCTATTTGTAGAAATAATCAGTCAGCACTCTGGAAGAAGACAGCATTCGTATCTTGGATTGCAAGCCCATACATCCAAGTAGAAGAAATGGATAAGCATTCACTTTTTGATGGAAACCAATTTTCACTTTACACCCATAAACAAAATACAGGCAAATATGACGCGTTTCAGCTAAACAGCTTTGTTTAAAAAGGATGTTTGCATCAAAAGGTGAGTGCTGATCCATTACTAAAAAAGAAACACTTTAAGAGCAAAGAGTTAAAGAAAAACACTGGGATAAATTTGGGTCTATCAAAAGTGGGAGCTCATGAGAACAATGCACAGGTGTCAATAAAACATCCTCCAGTGTATGGTCATGTACTGGATGAGTAAATTCTACTTAAATGGGTTGTCCAAGTGCTGATTTTTTTTTTAACCAGCTCAGATGGGAGTAAAATCTTCCCATTTCCCTGTTACTCCAATTTCAATGCTTTGTAGGTCCTCCACTGTTCTCTCCTTTCTTGTCCCTCTGGATGTGATGGAAATGCACTCAGCCAATTACTGGCGGTAGTAGTGACCTGCCTTACACAGTGACCAGCCTAATAGTCATTGAAAAAGGGGCAAAGGGGGAATGGCCCTCCCTGTCTTATTGTGTAATGCTGATCTGAGCCAGTGTTGGACACTGATTAGAAGGTTGGTTATTGAATGTGTCTTATAATTTTCTAGCCAAGACTTTCAATGGAAGCAGTCAAAAGCCTATAATATGTCAATGAATGGATTGAGTAAAATGGTTCTTCGTTGCACTCAAAAAAGTGCATATTAAACAGTATCTCAGATGTTGCATTATCTTTTCATACATTATTCACTTGTACCTGTTTCCATTGTGGATCTCCAGTGGCTTGTGTGCGTATAGCCTAAGGGTTGTCACAGTCATATTTTAATCAGAAACGCTAAAAAAATGCTAATTGCAAAGCAAGTCACAATGACAGATGACCTAGTAGGAGCATTTACGTTGTGCTATATGGACCAGTGAATATGACAGCCTACACGAACACTAAACGCTGTCTACGCAAGTAGTACTTAAGACTTTCTCACAGCTCATTGAATCTGTTATCTCTATATGTTGGGTGATTCGCCACAGCATCTGTGTCGCTAAGGAAAAGTAGGCATCGGAGACATAGGCTTAAAAGTAATCATTCCTTTTATTTAGCTACACATTGATAAACTTTACAGTTACCCAGTCATTAACACAATTTCACACTCAGCGATAAGCTATATACCCTAACAAAAGGAGAAAGAGAATGGGCCGCAGTCACCAGAGAAAAGCATTTTTCTACATGAACAATCCTTATAACCACCCACTCATTAAGACTAGGAAGTATTCATTATCTTAAGCCAGGAAAAGAAATAAGAGGACTTGTGGATGCCTGCAACAGCTATAGAACATATACAGGTACTAAGGAGTATTCCAGTAAAGAAATGGAAATGATAATGTTCAGAATGAAACCAAGCCTGCATTTTAAGTGTTTTTTCCTCGGGCCGCACTTGCTTTATTACACAAGCAACAAGAACGTGCATACCATTTCCTGCCCGTCATGTACTGATAAAGAAGAAAAAATAAATAGGATTAACAAGGTCTATAATAGTACCTTGAAAAAAATCTTTTGAAGTTGCACAGTCTAAAGATGGGCAAATAGGTTGAAATTTGTTTCTGATGCGATTCACCAAATTTTTGAACAAGTTCGATTCGGGTACAAATCAGTTCTGCCTAAATAAAACATGCTCCAATAGCCTTGAAAGTTGGTATATAACACTCTCTGGTCTCATAGGACTTATGTTTTTCCTGTATAGACCTTAGGACCAAAGAGCAAGAGGGAGATGGTGTCTCTTTCCTCTTGCAGGTTTATTTGTTGAGGCTTTGAAAGCTAGTCTCCTTTCCAAAAAAGAAAGGAATACCGAGTGTTTCATACTAGAAAGCCAGCTGTTTATGGGTAACTACCCTTTAACTGATCTGAGCAAAGAAACTTTGCTTGGCTGTCTAAAAGGCCTTGGTCGGGGTACTATTTCTTCTTATGGAGGGATAAGTATGCATGAGGAGTCAATGTTCCTCTGGGTCTCTGGGAAAAATATATGAAAATTAGCATGTCTTACATCTGCTGGCATTAGATAGGCTTAGAAAGCTAATTTGACTATATTTCCCAGAAACCCAGAGGGGCATTACCTGACAAAACACTGCACACGTACTACGCATACTAGTCGCTCTCCATAATAAGAAAGAGTACCCCCTAGACAACACATATGTATTGCTGAGAAACACAGTAGCATACTAGTCTCGCTCTCTCAGATTCTCTCTCTGATTCGCCTGAAACCAATCGTAAAAAAATCAGGTTTGTTAAGAATTAATTCACTCATCCTTAGCTCAGGTCAGCCATAGTGATGTGCAGTCTGTGGCAAAACATGTGTCAGCTGTCCTAAGGAGGGACTACAGATGCCTTAGTAGGGGAGGCTTATGACCACCTCTAATCTTAAATAGCCTTTTTTTTTAGGTGAATTTTCAGTAAAAGCTGTTATATGTGTGCACATGTGAAATATCACCATATCTACCAATAATAGGACCTTTACCTCGCATTTATCACGTCTCCCTTTTGCAGACTCCATCTCTGTTAGTTTTTCCTGAGCTCAGCTCTAGGAGGGGTGGCGACTATCTGCTATGATGTCTCCCATACACAGCACCCAAAGAAAAGAGATCCTGTCCCCTACCACCATGTCTCTCTCACTCAGAAGCAGCATGGAAGACATTGTACAGCAGTACTAAGCAGTGTTGCTGTCTGTCCAGTACTGGGAAGAAAACTTACTAGAAGCTGCAGGGTCTGTGTGTCTCTGTCTCATAAGCAGCTGCACTTTCCATCTCCTCCTCCACCCTCTCCATAGGGCAGCAGCTGTAACCTAATCTCTCAGCAAGCTGAAAATTCATCTTGCTCCTGTCTCTAGCAAGACAGATTCCGCTTATAATATTGATCTAAGTAAAGTCTGTTGAAACAACAATGCCCATACTATAGCTATTTAAAACATACATGGAGTCGTTATTTGGTATGTTATTTTTTTAACCCTATTTTTTTAACTACTGCGGACAGCGGCATTGCACAGTATATGTTTAGCAGTTCACTGGTAGTGCTAACACTAAGTAGCATTGATATTTAGAGAACTGTATGAAAGTATTATTTGTGTATCCTACTGCATAGTGCTAATAGTTAGGCAGTATAATGTATTGTTATTTGTACACTGTATGACTGTGCATTGTATTGGGGATCCAAACAGTGGGTGCCACATAGGGCATCACATAAGGTGGACCTCAAATCCAGTGCCCTGCATACCATTAAATTGGGCTGCAATTATCACACTTTTTTATCTTCTGTAATGGTGGGGTGGATTTTTATCACACCACAATGCAAAGTGTGAAAGTGTCTGTAAATATATGCACTCATCTCAGAAGGCCTTCCAGTAGATTTTAGAATAAGTAACACTCACATACAGCTCCAAAGACTTTAGTAAGATAGAGTGATGAAGAAGAGCACCAAGCCCAATCCATGACTAATAGTCACACATAAACCACTATCCTTCTGAGTTCAAAACTGGTGGTCAACATTGTGTGGCATGGCAATGGGTGCCATAATACTGGATCTCCTGAGGAACGGATCTATTGATTCAGTTCGGAGCTCAGTAATGAGTGTTGTAAAAGGCAGGCATTTCTATTTGTTACATACTTTAGTGCTAAGTGACTAAGAGCTTCTGATGAGTCTCTGTTTGGGACCTCCATCATAGATCCAGGTAAAAACAAAAACACAGGACAACATCTTGTTGTCTGGTAAATGTCAGGCTCACTGACAGAAGCCCAATGGACCTCATTATAGTGAAAGGGATATATCGGGCACTGTTTGTTTGTATCATATGGTGGATCCTGTGCTGCCATTTCTTTTTCATTTTTCTGTCACTGGAACGGAAAAGAAAAATGGGAAAAAACTGCACAGATGTTGATTTTCAGATAATGATGGTGAAATGAGTCTGAATGGCTATACAACGGATTTTATACATCTGTTGCTATGCTATAATTTAAAGTTTTATAGAGGGGTCTCAACTCAGATCCTCCACAGATGTTTCTTGCAGGGAGAAACACGTGTATGGAATAAGGGCTTTTTTTGATACTTAGAGACTGGTGGTCTATCCTCACGTTTTTAATCTGTCCATTTGACATGACGCTCATATCCAGCAGTGTGAACCCATCACATTTTTGACCCATGTTTGAAGTATACTTTGGGAGAAATAGGATGGAAAAGTCTAATAAACTGCATTTTTTCATCCTCTTTTGTCTTGTGAAAAACCCCAGACATTAAACAGACTTTTTTTTACAGCACGATCGTAGGGTGACGAATGCCACTGTAATGGTTTTCTGACCCCTTCCTACTTGTGTTGGCCCCACCTTTTGCCAATTTGGACTTACCTACAACATAGGGCCACTTTATATTCCCAGTTCGCCCCTGCCTGCCTGATAACATGATCACCAATATTCTATGTAGCAGCTAGGTTACTATGGTATTTGGTTTTTCAGGCAATCTGTAATTGCTTTCTTTCTATGGCAGCATAAATGCTCACAATTGTCTCTTAGGGCAGTTGGGAAAATATGCAGCAGGCAATCATATTGTCCTTTCTACAGAAATAGAGGGCAAAGGTGCCAAATCCAGGGAGGGTATGCTAACAATTATAAAACACCAAAATAAGTCACAGTAGGTCTGCAGCAAAGTGCCAGGAAATAAGTGATGTACTAACATAATAGATAGGCAGATAGATAGTTATAGTAGATAGATAGATAGATAGACAAAATTGATAGAAAGAGGCGATGGACAGATAGTAAGATAGAAGAAGAGAGTAGATTGAAAGATAGATAGACAAAGAGTAGATAGAATGATAGACAGAAAGACAAATATACAAAGATAGAAAGAGTAGATAGATATATCGAAAGACAGACATACTAGAAAGACAGACAGAATAGACAGAAATATAGACAGAGTAGATAGACCCTGATAGATATATACTATAGATAGACAGGAAGACATATACTGTAGACAGACAAATATATACTATAGACAGGCAGACATATTGTAGATAGACATATTGTAGATAGACAGGCAGACATATACTGTATATAGGCAGGCAGGCATATACTGTAGACAGGCAGACATATACTGTAGATAACAAGATAGAAAGACAGTAGATAGTAGCTATATTCTGTCGATAGATTAGATAGACAGTGAATAGAAAGATAGAGAGAATAGATAGATAGTAAATATATACTGTAGATAGATGGAGAAAGTAGATACACCATAGATAGATATATACTGTAGATAGACAATATAGGTGATAGATAAATGCAGTAGATGGATACATTAGACAGAGATACTGCGGATAGAAGAAAGTTAGAGACAAACATTAGGATTTCTTCTCCATATTCTCTATGATAAACACAAGTTCCTTATTTTCTGTTCCTTACATCGCCTGGAGCTATAATGATGACATTATATTAAGAATTAAAATCAATACTCCCACACGTATAGGTCTGTGTGCTCAACGTAGTCTCCATTAGGCATCTGCTGGTTATCAATACAATCCCATTATCTATATGTTTCTCAATTTAGTCACTACTCCAGTGATCTCACAGAGTGACCTGTTTTTTCTTACACTTCGTACTGTATGTCAATTGGCAAAATGTTAAACATTTATCATTTACATGGACACTTTATCATTATTTCACCCCGAACAAATACAGTAATTTCTCCTCAGACACTGGCCTCAAGACAAGTTCAAGTCTGTAAATCTTCCACATCTCTAGTGCAAACTTCCGATAGAGCAAGAACCGACTCCGCCATCACGTCACTGTGAATACTACAATGGACCTGGAAAAAGTCCATCGTTTATATAGATGTAGTCAGGATAAATCCAGGCCATATGAACATGTACATAGTCAGCTGGGGCTCATGTGCCTTATGTAACAGGGTTACTACTTGAGTAATCCAGGAGGGGTCTATCTTTAAGGCAGTGTATCACACCAAATTCGAGGTAAGCATCCTATAACACCATGCAGGGTGGGGGTCAAAACAGCCATACCTTTCTCGTTAAAATCTCATCTTCTGTTCCTGAGAAATACAACTTTTTTTCATGCAAATAAGGTTTTCAGTGCACTGTGGGCAGGGCCATACTATTCAGTGCACCTGTACTTTCCCGCATTCTTTCCACCAGCTCTGAAATCTCAGGGACTGTCCATAAAATAAGAGGGCCAGCCTGTGTGGTGTTTCTGGCAGAGTGATGGTGCACCGAACCCTCCCCTATGTGCACTGAAAACCTTATTTGCATTAAAAAAAATGTGTATACATGGTACACATACATAAATACACCATATATACACATTACACACACATACCACCCAACTAAAAAGCCTAAGGAGCTAAACTACAGTATCAGCAGTGCACAAATCAATGGAAGTGAATATCTCCAGCTGCCCTGCCACTGCCAGAACACCGGATCAGGACTCAGCCGGTAACACGGTTCTACGATCCAGTTGTAATTTTAACCACCGGATCTGGAGAACTGGAGGGAACTGGCTGAATCCCATGCCTGTATACTGCCCAGCCATTCCTTCTTGCAGCCCCTCCCTGGATCAACGACCCATCTCTAGTAACTATAACCTGTAATATTATTACCCTCCAGAAATACATCCAGGCCCTTCTTGAACTCTTTTAGTGAACTTACCATCACCACCTCCTCAGGCAGAGAGTCCCATAGTCTCACTGCTCTTACGGTAAAGAATCCTCTTCTATATTTGTGTACAAACCTTCTTTCCTCCAGACGCAGAGGATGTCCCCTCATCACAGTCACAGTCCTGGGGATAAATAGATCATAGGAGAGATCTCTGTACTGACCTCTGATATATTTATACATAGTTATTAGATCTCCCCTCAGTCATCTTTTTTCTAAAGTGAATAACCCTAATTTTGATAATTTTTCTGGGTACTGTAGTCCACCCATTCCAGTTATTACTTTAGTTGCCCTCCTCTGAACCCTCTCCAGCTCTGCTATGTCTGCCTTGTTCACAGGAGCCCAGAACTGTACACAGTACTCCATGTGTGGTCTGACTAGTGATTTGTAAAGTGGCAGGACTATGTTCTCATCACGGGCATCTATGCCTCTATTGATGCAACCTATTATCTTATTGGCCTTGGCACGAGTCTCCACAGTGAAGTAAGAAGACAGGGGGCTTTACTAAGACACAAAATGGGCCATTTTAGAGCTATTTTTCTAACAGAAATTGAAGTATATTGCAAAAATGGTCAGTATCACTTATCTTTATCCCATAAAGACACTTTTTAATACAATATACTGGCATGTATGTCAACATATTTTATCTGCCTATAGGAATGGGCACAGGGGCACCTTTTAGGGCTAGCATGAGAACACAGCACCTACTCAATGAATACAAGTCCACCAAAGCATGAGCCATCATTTGCATCAGCTAATAGGGTGGTTTGCGTTTTGTCCCATAGGGAGTATAACCCCTTCGAAGCTACATTTCCAAATAATCTACTCTTAAAAGGAAAAGCAAAAACTTAAAGGGGTTGTCTGGGTTCACAGCTGAATCTGGACATACCCCTAATTTCACCCAGGCAGCCCGCCTGACTAGGGCAACGGAGCATCTCATGCTCCGATGCCCTCCTTTGCCCTGTGCTAATTAGCGCAGGGCAAAGGCATTTAGCCCGGTTCCGCTGACGAACCGGGCTCTGCCGGGCGGAGGCTTCTGCCCAGCAGTGAGCCCGGTGACGTCACCCGCGCTGATGGGCGGGCTTTAGCGCAGCCCTAGCCAGTAAAACAGCTAGGGCAGCGCTAAAGCTGGCCCATTACAGCCGGTGACGTCACCAAACACACTGCCGGGTGGAAGCCTCCGCCCGGCAGTGTGTATAATGTAAACAAAAAACCCTTGCCCTGCGCGATCCAGTGAAGGGCAAGGGAGGGCATCGCAGCATGAGATGCTCCGATGCCCTAGTCAGGCGGGCTGCCTGGGTGAAATTAAGGGTATGTCCGGGTGAACCCGGACAACCTCTTTAATATCCAAGTAATAAAGGTCTATAGTAATAAAGGTAATAGAGGTCTTGGGAACTGATAATAACTCATCCTTTTACTTGCCACTACTACCATTCTCCATGCCCACAGACTGATGCCATCCATTCACTATGCACTAATAAATACAGATGTAGCCCCAGGACTTACATATGTGGTTTTCGTCAAGACACCCCACTCATTAACCGTGCACGTCCTTAATGAACAGACTTGAGCGTCCCAGAATCCAGACCCAAGGGAAACAGCGTGCACAATAATCCCTGCAGCCATCCTTCCACATTAAGTATACAAGAAGAAATGTGGCGAGTGTTAAATTGCATGGAAAGCGTACCCAACGAGCTGACCTGGTTTCCAACACCACGTCTACAGACAAGGCCCTGACCTATTATCCCAGCCGTAGCCCTTAAACGCAGCCACAATGCCGTTTAATAAGCAGACACATTGCTAAATTATTTTCAGTGAATTATCTGTCACCATTTATCTTGGTAAATGGATATGCCACATTATAATATGCAAAAATAATTGTGTATTTCGTCATTGCAATGTAGACAGCGGCTGCAGAGCATGTTGCTCCGCAGTGTATTATTCTGATAAGGGTTATTAAGCTTGTTTTATTGCAATTCGCAGACAGAGTGACTCGGGAAATACAAACCAGACCTGACATTGAATGTCAGATCATAGGGGAAGACTGCAGCACCTTTACAAAGCATATAAATTACGACGATTAACAGGAAACTTTGCAGCGCCTTCAATAACATGGATCAGACACCTCCATTTAGTACATCTCTCTGGAACAAGCCCTAAAACATGACATTTAGCTGTATGTCAAGGCCTTTCTTTCGCATGAGCAAGTGCAACCGTTCGAGCAGAACAAGGAAATACCAAGGGTGGCCATTTTGTCATAAGAACCGTGTTGCGTAATCACTGCTTGACCTCGAATGGCTGATGGACATCAGAAGAACAATTTCAACCGGCTAAAGAACGAGAAAAAAATCCATCAAGCCCTCCAAGATTGATGTAATATTTTTTGTATTATTTTTGCGATATAATTGTAGAGCGTTTATTGCCCTTGATTTTCGATGTTACAGTTTAGCCAGTGCATTTTCATTTTCGAGCAACTATTTTACCGTAAAACCATCTGAAATTAGTAATTACTCGAAACTGTCTGTGCAATTTAAAATGTGTCTACCTTTTTCTTTTGTTAGAGACTGGCAGCAAAATCGATTAGGAGCGTTTTTGTGTTATACTTGATAAGGCTGTGGTGCTATTTCTTTAGTACAGAATGCCGTATGACTGTTCCTTCATACCTGTTAACACTAGTAAGGGACTGATCCGTATACAACTCATATTGGCTTGGACAGGAGCCACATACAGATCGACCCACTAGTGTCAGGAAAAGACATTGAAGAACAATTAGAGGTCTCGTGCTCAATAGTAAGCAAAGCAAAGTACCCATATCAAAGATATTATTACAGGGGTTATGCCATGATTAATGTAAAAAAAATTTAAGACATCATATAGTAATATAAGATATTATATAGTAAGTGAGACATCATATAGTACACGAGAATCTCTTTCTAACAAAGATTCATGTACCTCACATGGATCCAGAGATCTCCACATTCATTGTGCTGCTACATTTATCAGATCAGGAGGCCTGTCCTTTCTGCTGCAGCTCTATCACTGGCTGTCACAGCTTCTAACAGAAGCTATGGCTGGTGGCAGTTGAAACGTTAAAACTGAGCATGTGCGACCACCTCAGTGAGGCAGACAAGAAGAAAAAGAAACAGCAGGTGGTGCTATACAGATACATTTTATTGTATAGCTCAGTGGCTGCACTAAATTTTTAATTACATGCAATTACAAAAAATCCAGGTGCCGGTTTGAAAAATGTAGAATATTTTTTGTGGCACCATGCCTTTAAATGCTATATACTATGCCATTGATTTCTTTAAAAATAAATTCACACAGTAAGTGTTAAAGGGTTGTATAAGCCAACGCTTAAAAATGTTTAAACAAAACAGCTGGGTCGTCGGACAGATTATCGGAGACAAATGTTCCATTCCTGACAATCTGCCATCTAAAGGTGCAGCCGATCTCCCAATGAAAAAGTGAAACACCTTGGGTGAAACTGTACTTTGGGCAGATAAGTAAATTATCGTTTCTAGGCAACAGATCGTACTCAGCACTCAGAAACAATGCAGCTGTATGAGGGCGAGCGATGGCGATACCGATCACTCATTCTCATACTGTGAAGGTGATTGCTGCATGTAAATGTAGTGCTTCCCCCCACTGAACGAGCAGCCAGGTGTCAGAAAGGAACTTTTTCTTCCAGATTATTGTCTGTTTTTTGGGCAGCGTAAACCCACCATAATACCTTACTAGGCCACCCAAGTGCCAACACATCCCGTGTCCTCTGCTGAGCTCAACTCTCCAGCCACCATGTGTTGGAAGACATGTGACTAGTGATGAGCGAGCATGCTCGGCCGAATACGATATTCGGTCGAGCATGGCGGCGCTTGGGACTACGCGGTGTTCAGCCGAACACAGCGTGTGCTCGAGCGCCATGCTCGAGTCCCCTCCCCACACGCTAATTAGCCAATTAGCGTGCGGGGAGGTACTGGCATTCACTGTAATGCCGTAGCCATGTTGGCTATTGGCATTACAGTGATTGGCTGGCCGGGAACGCGTCATCGGGTGCTATATAGCACCCGGTGACATGTGACCCGGCTCAGTCTTAGTCAGGGAGAGCTGCTGCAAGGAGGGACAGATAGTGTAGGGATAGAAATTGGCTAGGCAGGGCTAGTTTTTCTGTTTCAAAGACCCAAAAGCACTTTTAAGGGCTATTGTTATATCTGGCTGCAATATTTTTTTTTTTTTTGGAGGGGGGCAAAAATTGCGCGAGGTTGCCTGACCTAAACACCACCTGTGCAGCGTGTGCATTATAACGTTTCTGTATCCTATATACCTGACATCCGGTGTCATTTTTTCTGCAGCTAATCAAGGCGACATTACCTACGCTGCGTCTGCTGTATAACGTTTGAGCAAGGAGGGACAGATAGTGTAGAGATAGGATTTGGCTAGGCAGGGCTAGTTTTTCTGTTGAAAAGACCCAAAAGCCCTTTTAAGGGCTATTGTTATATCTGGCTGCAATATATATATATTTTTTTTTGGGGGGGGGGCAAATATTGCGCAAGGTTGCCTGACCTAAACACCACCTGCACAGCGCGTGCTTTATAACGTTTCTGTATCCTACATACCTGACATCTGGTGTCATTTTTTCTGCTGCTAATCAAGGTGACATTACCTGCGCTACGTCTGATGTATAACGTTTGAACATCCTAAATACCTGTGACATTCAGTGTAATTTTTTCTGCCGTTAGTGACGGTGATATTACCTGCGCTACATCTGCTGTATAACGCTTGAACATCCTAAATACTTGAGAGTCCAAGATGCATCCAGGCATCCTCCCCATGCTGTTCCCAAACCATTGTGTTTCCATCATTTTCTGACCTTTTCCTATGAACCAGACACCCTCCCCTCTTCAGAGCAGGGGGTGCCTGGTTTAGTGCTCTGGTTCTCCCATTGACTTCCATTGAGCATCACCTAGTGTTCTACCCAAGCACCCGAGCACTTTGGTGCTCGATCAACATTACATGTGACCAATGCAACCAGTCGCTGTCCACAATGTTGACCTCTGTGGTGTCATTACATCACTGCTCCAGCCAACAGTCACATAATCATGTCAGTATCGCTGAATCCATTTGATACTGGCAGAGGACCAGGGAAGTCTCAGATTTTTTTCTTTTCAGTTTAATACCTGTGTATCAGGGTCAGAAGAAGCCTCAGAAGGAGCCACTTTGCCTAAATCCTACCATAGCTGGCAAAAGCTCACAATTTCTAATAGAATACAGGTCAGTTAGCCATGGCTTTGCGCTTATGATGAATACATACGGCCTAAACTAAAAATCACAAGCCACTCTCAAAAGTGATAAATTTGGCTAATCCTCATGTGGATCTGCTGCATACCTGCACCACATCCCCTGCAGAAATCTTAGTGTAAGAGTTGGATTTCTGCCATGGGTCTAGTATTATGTGTTGGATTAGCAATTTGCAAATGAGACATGTATACATGTCCTTTAAGGGGCTGGCCTATTTCAGACATTGATGGCATATCACCATCTCCACAATAGGGCACCCAAAGTGAAGGAGAAGCACACCACACATGCACAGAGTGCCCTCCATTCTTCGCTATGGGAGTTCTGAAAATAACTGAGCGTTCTCAAAAGCTGTTCTGCTGTTCTCAAAAGTCCCATAAGTCTCAAAACTCTGATAGCAGTGAAATAGGGGTGGCCGAGCATGCATGGTTGCTCTCTTTCACTTTGGGCCCATTCTGGAGATAGCAGCTGGTCCCAGATGGGACCTACACCCATCTGACATTGATGTCATATTCTCAGAACCAGTAGCAAAAGGACATCTATCAGGTTGCATAGTTAATAAGGTGGAAAAAGACACAGGTCTATCAAGTCCAGCCTATAATGCCACAGTGTTGATCCAGAGAAGCAGATGTTAATACCCTCATTTGGTATTAAACTTCTAGCAATATAGCACTCATAACTTGTAATATCAACTGTATTTTAAGACCATTATGTGGAAGACCTAACTTTTTCACATAGTGGAAGGCAAACACAAACTGGAAATTGCAGCAGTAAGACAATTTTCCTAGACCAATTCCTACATTATATTTCATTGATAAATATAGAGGTGTCCTCTGGATAGTTCATCAATATCATATTGATTGAGGTCCAAATCTCAGCACCCCATTGATCAGCTATTTGACAGGACTTCAGCACATGTGAAGAGCTGCATCCTTTTCCATGCTTGCCTGCACATTGTCTACCTGGTAGTAGTGTGGCAGTATAATTACATCTGTTCACCCCGTTCAAGTAAACAGGAGAGGAAGTTACAATCACATGGCACTGGCACTACAATGTAGACGGCATTGCCGGGAACACAACTCTCACATTATTGCTGCAGCTCTTCATACAGCTAATCAGCGGGAGTCATCAATATCACAAACCCTTTTAATTCTAATTCCCAGTTAAATTTGTCAGTAGATAAGCATCTAGACCTCTTTTCTTAATGCAGTCACTTGATCTGCCATTAATACCCCTTGAGGAAGGATATTGTACAGTTTTAATACATTTACTGTAAAGAACCCCTTCCATGTGTCTGAACTTGGCTGTTGATATCCAGTTTGTTATGTGTGACCTGTGTGTCATTGGGTGTTATGGGTCACTCAAGTACCAAAAAGAGACAATAGAGGACTCATCAGAGCACAAACCCTATGTTCTACCAAGAGTTTGCTTTTGGAGGGCCATCAAAAAGAGAAGCTCATTGCTGGCATTTAGAAGAAATGTGTCACGGATGATGTTTGATTTGGCCTTGTGTGTGCTACAAATCTTCATTGTACTTTACAGAACAGATTATCAGGACACCTGGCATGTCATTTTCTACCTTGGGCAGCAGTACAACAGGGTCAAGCCTTGCCACCAACATATGCACCTGTGCAAATATCAGAATTTTCTTGTCCTACAGAATCAAGCCAGTTTATATACTTTATAACCAGCTAATAGAGATAAAAATCAGCAGGGTTGGCTTTTGCTCTTGGATGAAAGAGTTTTTACCTCATGTTGCTAGCTGTCTATCGCTCGTTATTATGGAGAATTATGTGTTTCCAAGTACATCATTTCTTGGTTATCACGTACAGCACTCCTTACCTTTCCCCGTAGGAGAAAGATTTGGAGGAAGTCTTATGATGCATATATTAGAAACAGATGCACACAATTATAGCACTTAATGAACATTGCTTTCAAATGTAGACGTAGTGGAGGAAACATATGTGGAGCACAGTGAGCATCATTTATGAAATTCAAACGCTAGTATACAAACAAAATAAGTTGGGTTATTAATGTCTAGAAGGTCAGTGGATTTAGGTTGGGCAATACTTTGTGAATTGATTCTGTACAGAGGCCTTTTGGCTCTGAAGTTTGTGGCTATAGACACTGTATTTGGTGCCACATAGTACCCCATACAATGCTCCCGAAGATATTCTTCCTTAGAAGCTTTGTTTCTTGGAGAGAATATCTCTGTAATGATGTGTCCGCCTGAACATGGTATGAATTGACAGAAAACATTGATTGGTTGATGAAAGAATGGCATAAATATACATCATATTATCCAAGGGACTGAATCTACAATGCTTCATCAATATGACTGAGGTGGTTGGTAAACACTGTTTACTTGCCTACACTATAGTCAACAAATCAGACTCCACTTATCTGTGTGCAATATAATTTTAGGTCATATATATAATCCAAGGGGTTCTTATGAGCAATATCACACTTTTCTTTCCACTATTTTTACAGTAGACATATTGGTTTCATCTGAAATTGGACTTACAGTAGCATATAGACTCATGTGTAAAACACAGATAATCAGATTCGACTGGAAGCCAAAGTAGAGATGGTTCTGATGTAAGTGAATACATTTTTATTACTATTACTTCATAGAGATGAGCAAATCGCTCAAAATTTGATTTGGGTTCAATTTGGCCGAATCAGTTGGATTGACTAAATTGGAGTCCGAATTGCTTCTACCAGCAATCCTCCAGACGATTAAAAGTCTGTGGACGTGCTCCCCCTACTCCAAGAAGGCGAGTCCAGTCTTGTTGGACTGTGCTGTCACTTTATAATACTTTTCTCCCTCTCAGAAAGAGTTGTCCTTCTTGTTTTCATCATTTTCATACAAGTTATTAGCCTTGTTAGCACAGTCTGTTGCCAACTTCATGTTGCACAGTATTAAAACTTTAAGGAGTTTCAAATGTAGCTGGCCACAAGAGGTTGAATTTTGGTCTAGGCCTGAGTAAGGAGTGTAAGGAGCAAGGAGTGCAATTGTCAACTCTATGTGATCACAAGGTCCTCCTGACGGTACCAGTACATGATAAATTGACCGATCTGTGATGCAAAAACAAAATGTGGCCGTGTACATCTACATATTTATTTAAAATACCAGGCAGGATGTTTTTATCCTTTTCAGAGATTTTCTGTCTGTAGTATACACTTGAAGGTGTAGATGCCTCCAAGTCTGAATACACTCTTATTATACCACCTAAAGAGTGGCTGTCTCCAATGGACTTTCAAGGCTGCATGGCACAGAGACAGGTATCAAATACAGCAGGTTCCTGAGTGACTGAGATCACTTTGGCATGGTAGGTGGGCATGTGTTTTGATGAAAACATATTGGCTAAGAATCTCAGATTTTATCACGTCAGAATGAGGTTTTAGAATATACATGATTTTTTTTTCTAGTGTTATGTGACTGCTATTATTTTCTGTAATTTTCAATGTGTAATGTAGTAATTACTAAAGCTCAAATAACCAATGCTCCAAATGTGTGCGATGGGGACAGAAAATGTTTTTTATAAATGTATAAAACATGTAGAAGTATTGAAAGCACTGTACAGTAAGCCAACATAACATTTAACATTTAGACATAGTAGTAATCCAGTTCACCCCATCCCACAAACGCACAGACATGTGGAAGACACAAGCTGAGAAAAATTCCACCAAGTTCTTGCCCTTTCCACCTGTTAAAGACCTGTTAAAGAATTGCATCAGACACAAGTAAGGCTGTATTCAATTCACCATTTATCTTAACATTCTTCTGACCCATCAAAAGAACAGGAAAATTAAAAAAAAAAAAAAAAACAGTTATTTGGAGCATCAGCTATGCTCAGTTAGGCTGCATTCACATCTACATTCTGAGATCCGTCAGGCACAGAGCAGCCTGCCAAAACCTCTACTTCACCGCCAGATCCCCATTGACTGCAATAAAGTCCAGGGGTAAATGGTTGATTTCTTGAATAAATGCAAGGTTTAGGCTGGACAAAAATAATTGCATGCATCATTTTTTTGTCCTGCCACAGCCAGCATTTGCACCTGATCAGGCAGGCCAGTCCCTGAAACTCAGGGGCGTAGCTGTAGGGGGTGCAGAGGTAGCAGTCGCTACCGGGTCCGGGAGCCTGAGGGGGCCCAAAGACCCTTGTGCCACATAAGAAGATGCACAAAGCACTGAGGGGGGCCCAAGCTGAACTCTTGCAACAGGGCCCATGAGGCTATAGCTACGCCCCTGCTGAAACTGATATATGAACGCAACCTTAACATCTGTATGAACCAAAAAAACTGATCCATCTGTTTTTTTGGGCATCAGTTTACATCAGTTTGTCTCACTTCTGTCAGAGATCAGATATCTCTGACAGAAGAGACAAAAGCTGATGTAAACTGATCATAGCTGACGCTAAAAATAATGGATCCTTTTTTTTTGATGGATCAGAAGAATGAAATGCTAAACGGTGATCCAGCATTGCTAGAAACTATATGATTGGTGTCTGGCACCATTAACTATAATGAGGACTGGCAGAGATCCATCCACAACCTGACTGGACTAAAAGCTCTGCGTGTGGATCTCACTAACGCTAGTGTGAAACTAGCCTAACAATGTTTTGACGTCACCACGTGATCATTCTGTCATCACGTTCAGCGCAGCTCTTTCAGCGGGTCTTTTTCAATCCAGAGGAGCCGACTGCCTCTGCACGAGCAAGTGGTTAAGGTTTTTTTTTTCTGTTCTTTCTAAGACAACTCCAGACGGCATTTTAGGAAAAATGATTAGTTACCACAAAGCACAAGGAAATACGGCTTTGTTTAGAATAGATTTTTTCCTAAAATTCAGACCAAATTCCACTTCAGATGCTTTGCTCAACACTAGCCACCATATTAGCATGCATGAAATAAAAAAAAATAAAACTGGCTTTGAAAGGTATTGCAATAAATTTTTAATTGGAACCTATGACAAAGTTATAAGAGGCATGTAGATCTTTACCAACTCTAACATAGTAGACCTCTGTACAGGTCACAGAGCCCTAGAGACGTAGACAACTCTCCCTTGGAAGTCACTGAGGTCCCCTCTTGTCTGTTAGGGCTCTTTCTCACGAGCGGATGCCCTGCGTGGAATCTGCTGCGTGTAAGAGAGTCAAGCCCTGCTCAGGACAGCAGAGACATGGATCATTAACATGATTAATAATGCTCTGTGCCTCTCCGTGACCTTTTTACTACAAAATCACAATGAGATAAAGTTGTCACTATGATTGTAGTAAAAAGGTCACAGAGAGGCACAGAGCATTATCAATCTTGACACTTGAGGGCTTGACACTCTTTTACACAGCGGATTCCACGCACAGGATCCGCTCGTGTGAAAGAGCCCTTATATTTATGGTCCCATGGGGGTGCTGTAAAGTAGGGTTCCCCAACTCCAGTCCTCAGGGCCCACCTGCCGGGCAGGATATGGGAATATCCCATAGAATGAATACCTATGGTAAGTCCTGATGCACTGACACTAATTATATCACCTGGTCAATACTAAGGAAATCCTGAAAACCTGACAGGCTGGTGGGCCCTGAGGACTGGAGTTGAGGACCACTGCTGTAAAGCATATCTCTAATTGTTGTTAACAACAGTTCAGGTAAGATGGCTGCCCGGAAATCATGTTTAGCAAACAGAATTAAAACATTTACAGTCAGAAAATGTAAGGATATGCGCCACTATCTGGTTTTCACTAGCAAAATAAAAAAATTATAGATGACATTCTCTTGAATGGTCATATACATTAAAGGCTCATTGATCAAACCCACTGATTTCAGCAGGAGCCGATGACCATCTAATATGTATGGGTAGTCCTAACTCTCTCCGGGCAGCAGATATTGGGAATAGGAAGGATGCTGCATTATAACATGCTTAATTCTCTGTTTTAAGGGAGATAAGACACCACCAGAGGTGTCTGCCTCAGACTTATGTCCCTCTTCCTATTGTGCACACATGTACACTCAGCAGAGCAGAGAATGCATGTGTATAGAGCTGTTGGGAGGAATAACTGTCAGCTATCTAAGCTGACCCTCTGATTTCTGATGCAATTTTGCATACTGTGGATCCACCTGCATCCATCTAGGTGTGGACACCAGTCATGGTTTCTGGGCAAAACCACACAAAGAAATGACATGTCCCTTAACATGATTTGGAAATCCACGTGAAATCATTTTTGGCCATATAAACAACATTGCAAATTTGTATTGATAACAATGGGAGGTGGATTCCGTGTGGTTTTCAGCATGGAAATCTGTATCCAAAACCCATTGTCTGAAGGGCCCTATGATGTGAAGCAAGCAAAAGAGATAATGTGGGAGTTTTATCAAAACTGGCGTAGTTGACTTTACCTTTCATTTTCCAAAAGAGTTCTGAAAAATGAATGGTAGAACCAGATTGGTTACTACAGACAACTAAGCCAGTTTTCCCTTTCAACAGTTTTGATAAATTTACTTCAAGATCTTTATCTGCAGACCACAGGAAGAAGTTTGGCGAGTTCTGCTGATAATCTGGTGTTTTTTTGTGGTCATACTGCAATAGATAAACATTTATACATCTAGATTTGAAGGTCCAAATTGAACCACCATGTCCCATCAGAAAACTGCAGCTTTACCTTTATAGCTCAATTTGTTCTTGTAGGAGATTATTTTTAAGATGTTTCCCTCATCATTATTCCTAATCTCACCACAGTTTATAGATGTTGGCCCACCTCCAGAGGACCCCACCATTTTCGCCCTTGAGTCTCAGCAGTCTGCAGTACACTGTGACCTCACCAGGAAAATTTAATGGACCAACGAATATGAAAGGTAATAAGTAATAATTGTCCTTTTATTCCGTGCTGTGTCAGGCTTTCCCAACTACAGAAATGCTGATGTGACATTGAAGATACTATGGTATTTCTGTGTATTTGGACATATTAGTGTCTATAGGACAGGCAGCAGGTGAATCTTCCATTAATTGGGTTGCCCAGGCTGCAATGCTATTTGAAAACCACAATTTGTAGACCTGCATCATAATGGCAATAATCCAGGGGTGTGTCCTTTATCTTAACTGCCTAGACTGAATAATGAAATGGAATTATACTTCATACCTTTCCAAATGCTAAACCCCCTATTCATCACTTAGCTACGACAACATTGTTCATCCTCATACATGGTGCTCTCGAGCCCAATATTAGCAATCTGCCAAAATAATCATTCTAGCCAAGCAAAAACATATGGCCGAATTTTTAATATAAGGAAGTGTAACTGGAGGTGCCATCAAACAGCTGAGGATGGCTATAGTCCGCTGGACATCAATGTATTACTTGGACAGCTCAAACCCACTAGAGCTGGAGCCACTCTTGGAAAGCACCTCTGCATACAGTAGTGTCATGTTGGCAGTCCACCACTGTACCAAAGTCTCCACTTTAAGAGCCTGGGAGTGTGTGCCCACCCAACAGGCAAAATGGAGGCATCAGAGAAGCGCAGGTCACAGACTGCAGTGGTAGATTGAAGGTGCCAAAGTCCTGTCTTCCATCTTCCCCTGTTGGCCATACCCTGCCCTTCTTTGGTACCTCCACTTTGCTTAAAGGGTGCACACACACTCCCAGGCTCTTAAAGTGCCAGTACATGCCCTAATCTCGAAATGATGGCTAGTAAACCTGGAGCACTTACAGCACCTTCCCCTAGAGCAGAGTGTCCTTACTTGTGTATAGTAGTCCTGCCCGTGGACTAGAGATGAGCGAATCTATTCATCAGTTCGTTTCGAATCTTGGAAATTTTCAGCTTCGAAGCGAATCCGAATATTAGGTGATTGGCTCCGTTAAGATTCGAAAATGTTCCTAAGGCTTTCCACACATTTGCTACATACTTGTCCGATAAATTGTACGTTAATGCTACGTATAAGTTACTCTATACGCTGTTGCATACGAATTCAAGTAATTAGCGAACATTTACTGTTAGTTCGTTATTCGTGTGCAAAAGCCCGGGAAGAAAGTGGTCACCTGACCTAGTGGGCAGGGCTTGCTCTGATTGGCTCAGGCTCGGTAAGCCAGTGACGCATCACTTCTGCTGCGACTGCTGAGACGAGCAGAAGCACTGTGTGTAAAGTTCTGAGACACTGAGACCTGTGTTGTTGAAATTGGGGTGTAATTGTTCTGGGAATCCATATTACACATCAGGGATACTGCAGGGCAAGTGCAGGGCTAGTAATTAATCAGGCAGGGAGAGAGAGACAGGGAGAGAGATAGGGAGAAAGACAGGGAAAGAGACAGGGACAAAGACAAAGACCGGCTGCAGGGCCACAGAGTGAAGTGAAAAATGTCTGGAATGGATAAGCAAAAGAGGTCCAGGTCCAGCCAGACCTTGAGCTTTAAAAAAAGGGAGAAGGTGGTACAGGGCAGAAGTGCCAAAGGACCTGTAGCCGGAGCTTCTACTTGTAGTATTCTCAATACTTGGCTGGTGTTCCACCAGGCTAACCCACTAAGGTGCAAAATTGTAGTGGAGGAGAAAGTGGATGAGGTAGTGGAGTGGATGGCACGCTCATCTCAGTCTCAGCCAGATGATCCGCTGTCATCTGCTGATACAGTATTCATACTGTATGTAGCCAGGTGTCAGACTCAGAGAGTTCCTCCTACTCCACCATTCCTCTCCAGCAAAGCCCATCATTTTCGTATGCAATTTGTACACAATACGTGTTCAAAGAAGTTGTGTACCTTTTAAAACTGAACGTTCGTTATTAGTGCGCGAATGTTTGCTAAACGCCACATAGCGTATATTTTGTACGCAGATTCAACGAATATATTCGCGAATATACGAATCTTATGAAAAGTTCGACGAATGTTCGGCGAATAAAATTTTGAATGATTCGCTCATCTCTACCGTGGACTGACTTCTGCCTGATTTCTCACTCTGACCCTCTGCTGCCTGTCCTAAATAGCAACTGATTACCATATTGACCCTTTACTGCCTGCCCTAACCTCAGACCTGTTTCTTGGATTCACACAAACTCTGCATGCCATGACCTTGAACTGTTAGGGCCTCTGAATTGGCCTGACCCTTTCAATGCCCTGGCCCTGTGTCTCTGAACTCTGTGTTTTAGCTGTCAACTACACCAAGGCTACTTCAGGAGACAGCAGTGAAGTCCTGATCCTTGTATAGTTGTTAAAGGATCAATTACATTGAACTGCCAGGATTTTACCCTTAGGTTTAGCCTAAAGTCAAACCAGTTGGTTAACACAGTGGTTCCACACCCATTGCCCATAACAGGTAGTAATATTAGGGCCACCTCACATCTCCTTCCTTCCCCTCAACTTTTATACTAAAATCAGAGGAACAAACATCTAAACAACATCACTGAAACCACTAAAAATCCATTTTGCACCAAAACGGACCAAGATGGTCATTGGTTACCAATAATAAACCATGGAGGATTTGTGCCTTTGATTTCCGTAGACTATTGGATGGAATGGTTGATTGTTGCCATACAGTCAAGCTCTTCTTGAAGCCAATAGAAGAAACTGATTTAAAGTCATATTAGGACATAAACGGTAAACCATGATGTAATGTGAAATATATTACTGTGTGCACAAAATGTGATACATAACAATGTGTTCACAAGGCTGGAGCAAACACTTCAAGTAAGAGCTGTTCTGTTGCCTATTGACATCATTTCTGAGTACTCATAATCAGCCTGTTATGAATTGTGCACTTGTAAAATGAATTTCGTGCTTTTCTTCACCTTCATTTGTTATCAGCTACAAAACATTTAAAAATCACTACAAATGCAGACCTATACCAAATAAGCCCCCTCATCACTCATTAGTGGTATGCCATATTCCATCAGTAAATTGCTATAACTTTAAATAGATGATTTACAGGGTGGGTGACCTATCATGAATCTATTAGTAGCCACCATTGTCCAATATCTGGGCCACCATAACAGCACTCCCACCACAAGGCTATGACTGCACAGAAGGCAATCTAGGCTGGGGACAGATAAGACATGGCAATTTCACAGCTAATGCACTAATATGCCTAGATACTGTAGATGCTGACTGCAATACTTGCAGGTGGATCTTGTGCAGTTCCACCCCAGAGATAGACATATGGTGAAAAGACATCATAGTTGAAATCAATTAAAATGAAGAACACTCTTGGTTCACACTCAGATAACCCCTCTTCCAGGAACTCTGCTTCCTACTCTGTGTAAGGTTTCTTTCACACGTAAGTGAGGGTAAGGGTTCTTTCACATGAACAAGTTTTCCATCCGGATGCAATGCGTGTCGTGAATGCATGGCATCCAGACTGAATCCTGACCTAATCATCCTATCATCTGTGTACATGAGTATCGTTTTTCACGCATCATCTCTGCATTCAGGGAAAAATAAATTTGCAGCATGTTCTACATTGTGCATTTTTCACGCAGCCCTGGCTCCAAAGAAGTGTATGGGACTTGCGTGAAAAATGGAAGACATTTCAATGTATTAGGTTGTTCTTTAGTTTTTCTTCATGCACATGAAAAACGCATCAAAACCGATTGCATCCACGTGGGAAAAAATGCACACACAGAATGCAATCATAGACAAAACTGGTTGAACTTGCGTGCAAAACCATCAGTTTTTTCCTGTTTTTTTTTCCTCCTGGCAATCTGTATAGTTCATGTGAAAGAGGTCTAAAGGTTTTTGTGACCCTTATGCCAGTTCTGACCACTTTATTGGACTAGCCTGTTTATAGGGGAGCCCCTTGCAGGTTTAACGAAAGGGTAAGGGCCAAACTAATCTTGGATCCCCTTCTGATGGACTCATCCTACTGCAATGACAAACTATTTTTATGGTAGGCAATGGCCTGCACTTGGACCTGTTGCTCATGTAGATATCAACCACCTAGGCTTTCATTGGCATTGCACATACAAGATGCTTAATAACAGGTACTAGGAATAGAAAACTGTTCCAAGAGACCTTATAAGAACAAATAAAACCTTTCCAAAGGACCACCTCTTTGAGAAGACTATTTACTTATCCAAACCAGATTTTTTTTGACAGATTTTCAGTTCCCCCACGTCATACATCTTGTTTGAGAAGAAAATCTCCTATAAACCCATGTTGAGGTGGCGT
Source organism: Rhinella marina (assembly GCA_900303285.1). Lineage (NCBI taxonomy): Eukaryota > Metazoa > Chordata > Amphibia > Anura > Bufonidae > Rhinella > Rhinella marina. The sequence continues at coordinate 249,285 of ONZH01020594.1, read as the reverse complement.
TAAACATGTTTCACTGTATGTACTGTATATTCCACATAATGTTCTTTAGAGAATGGAAGGTAATAGTGAAGTAAAACATCTATGAATCCGTAAACCTCTGAGGCGATTTGTCAAATGCTAACAAATGACTACCTCTGAACGTAGGTTGTATCTTACATACTGCAGAATTTCTGAAGGCTCATAATGTAATCAGTACTGTCAAATTAGAATATTAGCGCTGCCAAGTCTGTAATCTGTCTCTACAATATCATGCCTTGTTTTTCAAGCGGATCTAAACCCGAACATATTTGTTTTGCTGTAATAGGGAAAGAAGTGATGTGTTGTGCCTCAGAAGCATGAGCGTCTACGATAAATTTGCTTCCTTTGAATTCTTCAGTGCAAGTCCATGATTTATATAAAGGAGTTTAATCAGGAGTTTACAGAGAAGGGTATATCAGAATGGGGTCACCCTTACGGCAAGTTTACACACTACCTTAGTAGTACCATGTACTTACTCACCGCTATCTCTCAGAGGAGGGTAGGCAGTCATGACCCATGGGTTTGTTATGCACCCTTCTCGTTTGTTAAAAGGGTTTTCCCTAAAAGTCTTTCAGTTAATTATTAGTAACAATTATTTACCCTTCCATCAGTCTGCTGATTCCATGTTCCTAGCATCTCATGTCCACTCAACAGTTGCATCACGTACATGTATCTGAACAAGAAGAAAAATGAGTACATCCGGTTTTGACTTCATGGTCATGTGATCCCGAGGGATCGCAGAATCGGCAGTGCTACAGTAGAGTTTGTACTGTTAAAAATGTCTTCTGTCCACAGAGTAACTGAAAGAGACATTAGGTAGAGGTCTGGACAACCAATTTTAAGGTTGCGACACCCGTGGAGAAGCCTCGAGAACAACCTTGCGTGAAATGAAAATGGGGCCAAACTAAGGCTACTTTCACAATAGCGGCAAGGGTGTCCGGCAGGCTGTTCTGGCAGGTGAACATGTCGTAGTTTTAGTCCGACCGCCTCTCAGCATGTTCGCCGTGCTGCAGCCGGAACTCCGGCCCGCCCCCATTATAGTGAATGGGGACGGAGCGTAGTTCCGGTCTCACATGTGCACTAGCGGCAGCACGGATCTGCCTGCCAGACACCCCTGCCACTAGTGTGAAAGTGGCCTAAGGCTATTCAGAAATGCAGGACAGGAATCTGGCTGTTCTGGCAGAGTTACGTGTGCCCACTGGATCCCACTGACTATACATGGGAACTGTCGGGTATCCAACTATCACCCATCAGAAATGCTGGACTACAATACGCTGCACAAAATAGATCGCTGCCTGTTCCTAATATAGTCAATCGGGTCTGGTGGGCACACGGCACTATCCGGCTATGCCGAATCCAGAGAACTCCACAGGCTGCTCTCTGCCGAAACAGACTGCCTGATTCCTACGTCTCGTGTGAAAGTAGCCCAATCTAGAGCCTTCTGTACCTATAGGTTCCGTTGCAGCCTCTGGAGAGCTACTACTGTCGGGACTAGGATGCCATTAGCCTTTTCAGAGGTGATTAACATATATATCGGACTATACAACTCATTTTCTGCCAATAATTCATAATTGACATATAACATATTGCATTTTTTGTATATTTGGCCTACAAACACTATACAGTGCCACTGTAGCATCGTGCAATTGTAGAGCTGAGGTAAGTCTGTCTACCTAACCTGTGATGTTGTTCCCAGCCATGAAGATCTATTCTATGTTTGATACTTTGTACCATTCATTTTTGGAATTTTTTTATCATGCAAGTCACACTTTCAATATATTACCTGCCAATACCTTTACAGCATTCAACAGGTAACAGATTTCTCAGCGATGTGGGATCTTCTGGTGTTGTTCTTTATTTGTATGGTTTATGCCAGATGCCATATGTCCTAGCAAACAGGTTTGTAAAGTTTGGGTTGTGCTGCAGGAACACATGGCACATCTTGTGATATTTATACACATAATCTAGTTGTTGTATTCCGTTGACAGATGGCGTTGTCTCGTTGTAGGTATATTGTTACCAGGAACTACATGGACGTTATTTTTCTTTTTTATTATGTGCAATGTTCTACCAGGTTGTGTTTTTGGCATTGTGATGTTTTGTGATGTATTCATGTCGATAGCTTATTATCATAGGAAACTTTGCATGACTGTATTATCACTGGGACATATTCCCACAGCGTTGCTGTGCAGAAATATTGATTGCGTGACACTCCAGGTTGTGTACCTGTGACTCATTGTACAGTGTGACTAAGTTACATGCTTTGCAACATGCTACTATATATAGGGCTGACTCTGGCAATGCAGTAAATGCTGCAATTCGGGGAGTCTGGCGTTATAGCAGGTGGCACATGTGCCTGTAGCATTGTGCTGTATTCGAGGAGCTATGTGGTCCTGTCATACGGAGAGTGTTGTGTAGCTGCATAACATTTGTGAAGCTGTCTTGGGGTCCACGCTGATGGTGCTGCTGCTGCTGCTGCCATGCACCATGTGTGTGCTGTGGCTCAGGCGTACAGACACGGTTGCGTGGCACAGTGCCCTGCATGGCTTTACGGGAAGTTGTTGTGTCTTAAAATGTTTACAAGAAATGATGACAGCTGAAAAAAATTAATGACTCAACCTCTGCACTTTTAAAAGGATAGAACCTGGCCACCCACCTGGAGCAAGCCATAAGACATTTGAAGATACCTACAAGGAGAAAAAAAAAACCCACATGATGCATAAAAGAACCATCGCTACACATGTGCTTCTCTACAAGTGAAGACAGGCACCTATTCTGTGCACACAGACACAGCTACAGACACATCCCTCCCTGTGCCAGCTCTCACACACATAGTCCTACCTTCTCAGCCTCTTGTCTCCAGCCTTGGGAGAGGTGGGAGTCCTACAGTTGAGGACCAGCAGACAGGTTGCCTCTTTCACGCCCAGCTAGCCTCCTCCAATCTCCCCATTCCATGCTGTGATCCACAATGAGCATCCAGCGCTGTCTGGGAAGAGAGGGACTGGGAAATGTGTGTGAGAAAGAAGAAGAAGCCGGGCTCGAATCCCCTCTCCTGTTCTCTCCCCTGCTGGAGACTCTGGGAATGCACAAGGAAAGGAGCAAGATGTGAGACTTGCTTACTGCTCACTGAGCTGGGCTGGAGGAGGCCACTGAATCCTGTAGGGGGGGATCTGATTCCTAGGAAATCCCTTATCTGGCATCAACTCTGGGAATCAGCTGCGAAGCTTCCCCCTCGTCCATTAACCCTTTTGTGTGGCAGCGGGCTGTCTTGGCCAGATTAACCCTTTAGTGGCCAGAGAGCGCTGCAAGACATTTCGCATGCAGTGTGACGCTGGCCCCTACGGAGAGGCTTGGTTAAGTATTGCTTTTTTTGATCACATTAGGTGGGGGCGATTGCCTTTCCCTCTCGCCCATTCCCCACCCAGCTGCACTTATGTCTCTTGCAAAATTCTGCGACCATCAATCCCTTTTTTTTTTTTGGTGAGAGTGAAGACATGATAGAACAGACATGACTTCATCTGACAGGTCAAATAGGGATCTACCAATGCTTAGCAATAGGACTGCTGGCCATTTTAAGGTGGTTCTTGTCACCAGGGATGTGACCTCCTTAGTCTTGGATTTGTTTCTTTCTGAGGTTTCAACCACTAAAGACAAAAAACACGTCGAGAGAACTCGGCTTCTCCAAAGGCATGAAACCTTGTACCAGAAAGTGGGGGGGGGGGGGAGAGGGACATGTGTCGCCTGCCAAGGACAGAGTGACATCCTGGGCTGCCCTTAGGAAGCAAATGCAACTTTGTGTGGCGAGACAGCTACCTTGTGTAACCCTTGCATGCCCGGGCGAAGCTTGCATATGGCTGTTTTTGAACACAGACTAGGATATTAGGATTTTCTCTCAGGTCGTTAAGGTGGCAATTTATCACTGTTGCTTAGCTGGTAATAGATTTAAGGGATTTTACTTTGTCTTGTTTGTCATTTGTTCTATAAAAAAAACACATACAAGAGGAAAGATCATGCGTCACCTGATAATCTCCAGCTTCTGTGGAACTACAAGTCTCAGAACAACATTGTAAGAATTGCAAATGAAGCTAAACGATCCTTAAAATTCTTCACTATTGACTCTGTGAATCTTGTATCTGAAGAATCAATTTTATCATCTCTGGTACCAAATGATCTCATTTCTCTCCGTCCAGCACAGAAGCTCCAGAATTTCAGTTTAATTACTGTAGTCATGTGTGATACAACTGTCCTAGAGGGATCTCCACCCTGATATTAGAAAGCATGTACTGCATGAGCCGTAACGCCCAAGCTGAGGCTGGCCAGATAGGGTGGGACTTGTGGTTCTTCAACAAGAAAAGACTGGTGGATTAATTGAAGCTAGAAATGAAAAATAAAGGAATGATAATGCATTTGTTATGGTGGCCTTACACAAATCTATAGTTGTTCCTCATATAATGTTGGGTATGGCCACGTGGTCAGGTTTCTGGATGCAGTTTTGGAAGCCAAAACCAGGAGTAAATCATAAAAGGGATGAGAAGTTGTATATCTATCCTTTATACTTTCTCTCCTTTTATGATCCACCCAGATTTTGGCTTTCAAAAGTGCATAAAAAAACAGAATGTGTGAGGGGTTGTCTCACTTCAACAAGTGGCATTTATCATGTAGAGAATGTTAATATAAGGCATTTTCTAATATATTATTATTAGTTTATTTTTTGCTTGCTGGATTCATTTTTCCATCACATTATACACTGCTCATTTCCATGGTTAGAGACCACCCTGCAATCCATCAGTGGTGGCCGTGCAGTGTATAATGTGATGAAAAATTAATCCAGCCATCAAAGGAAGCAATATGGACTATAACAATACATTAGTAATTACCTTGTATTAACTTTCTCTACTTGATAAATGCAACTTACTGAAATGAGACAACAATTAAGCCACCTGTACACTTTGCAGATTACACACAGGGGGAGATTTTTCAAAACTGATTTAGTTGCCCATAGCAACCAATTGGATTCCACCTTTCATTTTTCAGAGCTTCTTTGGAAAACGCTCCTTCTGATTGGTTGCTATTCTCTGCATCAGTTTTGATAAATCTCCCTCACAGTTTTTTTGTGAAAAAAGACAGGGGAACTTTTACTAAAGGTCTTGCAACTATTTTATGCGCAAAATAGTCGCAAGTCCCCCTTTTTAACTGGCCATGCTACAATATTTAGTCTGCCACTTGGGTGGGAGGGGGCCACGCCGGGACAGAGACTTCAGCCGCAGCAAATTTATTAACATTTACGCTTGGACACAGGCCTGAGGCTGGTGTAGTTTTTGTACCAGGTGCAAGGACTGCCACAGATGCCCCTAATTTATGACAAGGCGCACGCCTCATCATAAATTAGACAAATCAAACTGGTGTAAAGTACAACTGGCTTATTTACCCATATCAGCCAATCGGATCCCACCTTTAATTTTTGACAGCTCCTTTGGAAAATGAAAGGTGGAATCTGATTGGTTGCTATGGGCAACTAAGCCCGTTCTATGTTACACAAGTTTGATAAATGACCCCATAAGACCGTTGTTAAAAAGCCGGTCTTAGTAAACGACAAATCTCATGTACACATCATAAATTTTTTTCGGAGCTGAAATTGACCTGCTGTGTGGATTTAGAAATCTGCAGCATGTCAATTTTTTGTGAAGGTATCACCCTCTACAAGTCAAAGGGTGAGATCTGCAGCAAAACAGCATCAAATCAAAGTTAGGGCGAGTTCACATCACTGTTATGGATTCTGTTTTAATTTTCCGTATTAAATAATTAATGAAAGCTGTTTCCCCCAGTCATAAAAGGAAATGATCTGGGGTGAGATGATTCAAACTGGTGTAAAGTAGAACTGGCTTAGTTGCCCATAGCAACCAATCATATTCCAACTTTCATTTTCCACATCTCCTTTGGAAAATTAAAGGTGGAATCTGATTGGTTGCTTTGGGCGATTAAGCCAGTTCTCCGTCACACCAGTTTGATAAATCTCCCTCTTGGTGTTTGTGTTTTTTTTGGTCAGGTTTTCAGTTTCAGCTTTTGCTGGAGTAGTTTTGTACTGGATATTACTCCATCTAGAGGTGGTCACACCACATATGTAGGTGGCTTTTGTGAGTGCGACAAATCAGATTTTATTTTTTATAACACTTTGAGATTTCATATATTCTCCATCCCATATGTATGACCATTGGAATCAGAATGATACTTGGAATTGAGTAGCTATAACATATCATGAGCAGGACCATGGACTATGTCACAGCTGGCCTGACGTACAGCCAGCTGTATATAGCATTCCCGATTGTAGGTATGATGTTCCTCGTACTGAAACGTCAGCCCATATATTCACATATGGACATAGACCACCTGTCCGTTCGTTGCAGTCTGCTCACCATCTACAGTGCTGCTTGTTTCAGATGATAAGAATGTATAGATTGAATATACAAATGTCATTTAAAAAAACTGCCTAGAGAAGGAGTAATAAGGTCTTTACAGGACCGAGGACAGGACTGGATCTCATGGTGAGATTTATAAGAGGGCATGAACATTTAGGACTCGTGAACATGGCAGAACCATGTGTACCAGACATTTACAGCAGTGCCATATGGCTCTAGTATTTAGCTACACAGGTTCCATCCGGTGCCATCTATATGGTGATATTCTCTCCTTGTATATAAAGCATCCTTGATTTGTCTTTTTATGTCAACATCCCATATAATTATTCAAAAGTTAACAGTATATCTGTTTCTGGAAATCTCAGTGACAATACGGCTGCTCTTCCAGGTCCTGTAGGAGTTGTCATCCGTCTTATGCAATCTCCTCCTCTATACAGTGATGTCTCCATATCTTTACATAACTAGGCAGATTTTCCTTTCAATACTCTACTAGAATTAAGGGGCCCACCCCTAGCAGGTCCCTGCCAGCCTGTCACCCTATTTTATGTCAGCCAGTACCTGCCAGCACAGAGAGATTTCATTCTATCTTACTTACATCCAGAGGCTGGAAACCTGTGCTGACCTGGTGCTGCTCATACACGTAGACGGTTCATTATAATCCTGGGCAGAGGTCAGCAGCCACCGGCGCACCAGCTGCTGGAAAAATACAGTACTAGTCCCAGCTTGCACCATTCTATGAGCGTTCCCAGAAAAATCCCACCATGTGTGCATGCTGGGAGTAATAGTTCTACAATGGCTGGAGCGCTGAAGGTTGCAGATCCCAGGTGTAGGTGTGTAACGGTATTTTTAAATTCAGTACTGATTAGTTCTTTCTCCATTTACCTAATTATTATGTTATATTTTAATGTAATTCTATTCCTTTTAATGTAGTGAGTAGGGTGGCCACCTGCTTCATCTCAAAAAGGAGGACATTTTTGGCCACACCCCCAACATGTTAAACCACACCCCCAATCTGCTAAACCACGCCCTCAATCTGTTAAACCACGCCTCTCATTCAGTAAGCGCCTGGCAAAAGAAAAAAAAGAGGAAAACCTAAATTAATCAAATTGTAAATTAACCATAGGACCCCTATAAACACTACTAGAAATATTTAGCCACAAGTGAGAGGGGATAGTAATTATGAACCCTTTTTTTCAGTCCACCACTGATGCCCACCATGCCAAAGTGCCAATCCCTGATGCCTCCATAGCAAAGTGTCAACCACTGATGTACTCACAGCACTGTGCCAACCATTACAAAAGCGCCAATCGCTGATATACCCACAACCATGCGCCAACCACTGCAAAAGTGCCAATCCCTGATGAATCCACAGCAATGTGCCCACCACTGATACCCCTATAGCAAGGTGCCAACCACTGACACTAACATGAAAGAGCAAGTCACAGATGCCCCTCAGCAGTTATGCCCTGGGCTGGGCACTACATCACCTATATAAGCAGACAGCAATACAAAACATACAGAGTAAGGCTACTTTTACACCTGCCGCACCACGATCTGGCAACCTAATCCAGCAGAAAATGCAAGGAATCGGCTGGACCCAAACCACAGAATGCAGCAGTTTGTGTCCTATTGATTCTCTGCATTTTTGCCAGATTATGGGGCTGGTGGGCATTCTGCATCCAGCAGTGCTGGATCCAGTGAATTCCAGCAGGCTGTTCTCTACTGGACCAGCCTGCCAGAATCACTTAGCTAGATGTGAAGGTTGCCTAATACAGTGCCCCATACCTCTTACATCCAGTGACTTCTTCTTTGATGTAGACATTCTCTTTCTTTATCTTCTCCATTCAGACCAGACCACCATGATGATTTCTTTCAGCCATCTCTCGTCTCTGCAGAGTTTGACAGACATCTTAGTTTTCTACTTTTCGATCATCCTCCCACCTTCTTTTCCATCATGCACCCCCAGTAACAGATATGCCACCTGAAAATACTAGTTACAAACAGATAGTGCCCCTTCAATAATTATTTGAACAAAATGCTCTCCATAGTGCCCCCATAATGTGTGCCAATATATAGGGCCCCAGTAGATGACCCCATAATGCTCCTTTCCCCCGAATTCTCCATAGCGCCCCTCCATAATGTGTGCCAGTATATAGGGCCCCCAGTATATGCCACCTCATATGTGCCAATATATAGGTGCCCTAGTATATGCCACCTCATATGTGCCAATATATAGGCGCCCCAGTAGATGCCCTCCATAGTTCTCCTTCCCCCCAATTATCCATAGCACCCCCATAATGTGTGCCGGTATACAGGACCCCTAGTAGATGCCCCCTCATATGTGCCAGTATATAAGTCCCCCCAGTATATGCCCCCATAGTGCTCCTTGCCCCCCTCCTTTTCCATAGTGCCCCATAATGTGTTGGTAAATAGGGCAGTGCCCCCCAAAGTGCCAGTTTTTGGGCCCCCACCCCCTTTCTTGCCATGGTATACTTTAAATAATGAAAACAATAAACACTTATACTTACACGACTACATACATGACATTCTTAGTGCAGCGATGCAGGCCTCTTCTGGCCTGTGTCCCGCTCTGTACGGCTGAGGCGGCGCGATGACGTCATCGCGCGCCGCCTGAGCCGGCCTCTGATAGGCTGCAAGCCTAGTGCCTGTAGCCTATCAGATGAACAAGCAGCGGAAACGCCTCTCCCCTGCACTATTCATCTGTATCGCTGTCCTGAGGACGGCGATACAGATGAATATAGATGAGCGCTTCGTTTCCACGATATGTCTGCCCCTGGGACGGCAGAAGAAAACACCTAGGACAAAAAAGGAGGACTTCTGGCCATCCGTCCTGGCCTTGTGCCGGACGGAGGACCAGGAGTCTAAAAACCGGACTGTCCGGCCTAAAACCGGACGTCTGGCCACCCTATGCAGGACTTTTTTGTCACTACTAGTGAGTTAGTACAATATATGCAAGATCCCTATTATTACCGTAAAGACTACATTCCTGAGTAGTTAGAACAGAACATGTATACTGCACACTGGACATCTTGACGGGCCATTAAGGTAGAAAAGTTTGAAGCATGAGACTAAGCTCTCAACTCCACTGAAGACATCAATTGGGTAAGGCCTCGTTCACACGTCAATGTTTGGTCCATGATTTCCAAAACCAGGTGTGGGTAAAAAACACAGAACAGGTGCAGATCTTTCCATTGTACCTTATTTCTGTGTAAGTTTGACTTCTGGTTTTGGCTCATAAATCACTGATGGAAATCACTGACCAAATACTGACATGTGAACAAGGCCTAAGATGGTGTTGTTTCACGTTTTGTCTCTGTATTACCATGGTGTGCCAGCTATATACTATGTTGGTAGCAAAACAACAGAAGATCACTGCACTGTTGTTGCAGGCCAGGTAATTATGTACTTTTACTACTCTGTGTGATTTGTTTGTGTTTAATTGTAATATATTTTGTCATTTGTAATTACTTTTATTCACTCAACCTTTAAAAGCCTTAAAATCTTATTGTTGAATGTTTGAATTCACGTTAAAACAGTAGGACAAAGCAAGGGAATGCTGTCATTCTTTGAATGTAAACAATGAATGCTTCCTTTCACTAGCAGCAAGCAGAGATCATAAGAAACTGAGGAATCAAAGAGTTAAGGCCCTTGCACACGACCGTATGTGCTCCGAGACATACGGTCCGTGTGTGGGCCATATGTCCCGGAGCTGCATAGATCGTGTGCACGGGAGCGCACAGCATCATAGATTACTATGATGCTGTGCGCTTTGGGCCGCCCGCGGGACTATTGTCCTGCACTCATAAGATCATATGAGTGAGGGACAATAGTCCCGCGGGCGGCCGAAAGCGCACAGCATCATAGTAATCTATGATGCTGTGCGCTCCCGCGCGCACGATCTATGCCGCTCCGGGACATATGGCCCGCTCACGGACCGTATGTCTTGGAGCACATACAGTTGTGTGCAAGGGCCCTAAATCAGAAACCAAAACGATGTTTCATTGTTCAAAAAATACACTTGAAGTTTCTAAAACCTTGTCACCACCATAAATTCCCTTTTAAAGCTCCATTTTGAGTCATTGTTATAAAGGCCAGTGTTTGCCGCAGCTCATATTTGACACGGCTGGATCCGTAACTTTAAACATGAGGGATCGCATGAATGCCTAATCCTAAGAAAATAGCTTCTTAGAACATCAAAGTAAAACCTCTAAATTATGTATTTTGGGCAAATTATGCTGTAAACAAGTGATATTTAAGTATCCTACTCACTTTCTTCATGGATTACTTTACATATACTCAGTTATTAAATTAGCTGGATCATTAAGTAAATCATCCTGCTGGCTCTGGGAGACTTGCTGCAGCTGACTTTGATTCTTTTTTTTTTTTTTGCTTGTATATTAAAGATTTTTAATGAACAGCCACATTTTTGTTAAATATGCTATGTTGTATTTTACAATAACATTCTGCATATGCAGATGTAGCATAGCTGAGTTTCTTTTGTGTACTGTTACCCATATCCTAATACAGGTTGTCTTTATACCTTATTATGCTCTACCGGCTTAGGACTTCCCTCTAAGGCTACATTCTCATGAACATCGTGTGCTATCCACATCTATATGTCCGTTCCGTAGCCCCGCAAAAAAAATTGAACATGTCCTATTCTTGTCCGTTTTGGATAAGGCATTGTTACAATGGATCAGCAAAAAAGACGGATGCCATACGGACGTCATTGTTTAACCCCTTCAACCCCGGGCCTGTTTTCACCTTTCTGCCCAGGCCATTTTTTGCAAATCTGACATGTGTCACTTTATGTGGTAATAACTTTGGAACGCTTTTACTTATGCATGCCATTCTGAGATTGTTTTCTCGTCACATATTGTGCTTCACGACAGTAGTAAATTTTTGGCAAAATATTTCATTTTTATTTTTTAAAAAATACCAAATTTACCAAAAATTTGGAAAAATTTCCAAATTTCAATTTCTCTACTTTCAAAATACATAGTAATACAAACAAAGTAATAAAATAGTTATTATTTTACATTCCCCATATGTCTACTTTATGTTGGCATCATTTTATAAATGTCATTTTACTTTTTTAGGACGTTAGAGGGCTTAGAAGTTTAGAAGCCATTTTTCAAATTTTCACCAAATTTTCCAAAACCATTTTTTTAAGCACCAATTCAGATATAAAGTGATTTTGAGGGGCTTACATAATGAAACCCCCCATAAATGACCCCATTTTAGAAACTACACCCCTCAATTTATAAAAAATGAATGTTACAAACTTTGTTAACCCTTGAGGTGTTCCACAAGAATTAAAGGAAAAGGGAGGTGAAATTTCAAAATTTCACTTTTTTGGTAGATTATTCATGTTAATAATTTTTTTCTTGCAACACAGTAAGGGTTAACAGCAAACTAAACCTCAATATACATTGCTCTGATTCTGCAGTTTACAGAAATACCCCATATGTCGTGGTAAACATCTCTATGGGTTTGTGGCAGTGGTCAGAAGGAAAGGAGCGCCATATGGATTTTGGAGGCAGATTTTGCTAGAATGGTTTTTAGGCCCCATTTTGTAATTGAGAGATCCTGACGTACCCCTACAGTGGAAACCCTCAAAAAGTGACCCCATTTTGGAAACTACACCCTTCAACAAATATATTAAGGGGGGTACTGACCACTTTGACCCCCTAAGTGTTTTACGGAATTTGGAAACACTTGGCTGTGAAAATGAAAAATTTCATTTCTTCCAATAAAATGTTGCTTTAGCCCCCAATTTTTTGTATTTTCATAAGGGGTAACAGGAGAAAAGCACCTCATAATTTGTTACCCATTTTCTCCTGAATACGGCAACACCCCATATGTGGTGGTAAACTGATTTGGGGGCACATGGCAGGACTCAAAACAGAAGGAGCGCCATATGGATTTTACAACACAGATTTTGATGGAATGGATTGCGGGAGCCACTGATTTTATTTTTTTGAGTTATTGTCTTATGTGGGGGCTCATTTTTTGCGGGATGAGCTGATGTTTTCATTGGTACCATTTTGGGGTACATAAGACTTTTTGATCGCTTGGTATTACACTTTTTGTGAGTCAAGGTGAAAAAAAATAGCTGTTGTTACGGACATAGCGGTACCCAATATGTCTAACATTTTTATTTTTAGAAAGCTTTACACATTAGATGCATTTTTGAACAGAATAAAATCTTTATTTTGTCTTGCCATTTTCAGAGAGCTACATTTTTTTCAGTTTTCGGGCGATTGTCTCAGGTAGGGTATCATTTTTGCAGGACAAGATGACGGTTTGATTGGTACCATTTTGGGGTAATTACGCCTTTTTTATCGCCTGCTATTACACTTTTTGTGAGGCAAGAGGGAAAAAATGGCTATTTTGGCATAGTTTTTTTAACAATTTTTTTACAGCATTCGCCTGGGGGGCCATCTCATGTAATATTTTTATAGAGCAGGTTGTTACGGACGCGGCGATACCCAATATGTCTAACTTTTTAATTTTTGGAAAGTTTTACACATTAGATTTATTTTTGAACAGAATAAAATCTTTTTTTTTGTGTTGCCATTTTCTAAGAGCCATATTTTTTTTATTTTTTGGGCGATTGTCTTAGGTAGGGTATCATTTTTTGCGGGACGAGATGACGATTTTATTAGTACCATTTTGGGGTAAATACGCCTTTTTGATCGCGTAGTATTACACTTTTTGTGAGGGAGGGTGACCAAAAAATGGCTGTTTTGGCACTGTTTTTATTTTTTATTTTTTACTGTGTTCACCTGGCGGGATGGATTATGTGATATTTTTATAGAGCCCGTCAATACGGACGCGGCGATACCTAATATGTCTACTTTTTCTTTTTTTTCTTTTTTTAACATTTTTTTTTTACTTTATTGGGGGGAAAATGGCGTTTTTCTTTTTTTTACTTGAAACTTTTATTATTATTTTTTTTAACTTTATTTTTTAATTTTTTTTCACCTTTTTTTCAACTTTTGGGGGTCTGATCCCCTGCACAATGCATTACAATACTGTTGTATTGTAATGCATTGGCTGTAAGTGTATTACTCACAGTAATACACTTACAGCCTGCTTCCTGTGCGATCCAGGGGGCTGGATCGCACAGGCTCGCAGGGATGGCAGCCACGATGCCTAAGGAAGGCATCAGGCTGCCATCCAAGCCATCGGGTCCCCGTCACAGCAGCGCAGGGACCCGATGGCCCCCCCGCTCGCCATCCTGAATATGCGCACACCTCATGTGCCGCGGTCAGCGCTGACCGCGGCACATGAAGGGTTAATGCTCCGGCATCTGTGTTTTCACCGGTGCTGGCGCATTCCCCAGGGGTCCGGCACCTGGGCACTGCCGGACCCCCGCCGCTGATCGGGCGGGCGCAGCTCCTGCACCCGCCCGATCAGCGCGCCGTACCTGTACGGCGCTGGGCGTTAAGTCACGTCCCGTTGCGCTGTACATGTACGGCGCTGGGCGTGAAGGGGTTAATTTTGCGGACCGCAAAACACATATGGTCGTGTGAATCTAGCCTAATACTAAGCACTATAACGATCTATTCTCATACTGAAGGACTCGTAACTGCAGGGGATTATGGGCACTCATAGGTGGGTTTCAGAAGCTGGATCAGATGTGTTCTGAAAGGAGTTTTCCAGTTGAGATAATCCCAGTATGATACTTTGTATTCCCATCTAGAACTTCAGATGTACCAGTTAAGTTTGTCATTTACAGACTCCTGACATGTCTGTATTAGTAAACATTTATATTATCCCTACACTTTTTCTAACATCCTTTCTTATAATGCTGTGGTTTTGCTGTCCCTCTGTTATTCCTACTAGAAATGTATGAATACATAGACTTGAATATGTTACAAGTTGGGGATGTATCCCTGGACAATCTGATACTATCCAGTTACCAGTTGGAGATGTGTCCCTGGACAATGTGACACTATCCAGTGAGTGCTTACAGTGTCTGACTGTACAGGGACACCCCCCAATTTGAAACACCCAGCCAAACTTTCATTCAAAACTGCTAGCAATTCATTAATAACTTCTAGCAGGAATAATAAAGGAATGGTACAATAGAGAGTCATAAAAATAGATGCTCCAGAATTGTTATTACAAGGGGAATGCAAGCAGTTACTGAAACAGACATGTCAGGAGAGGGGATGGGTCCTCTTTAAATGGGTGCTGCTGCAGAAGAAATGTATGTCCATTCCTATCTTACCGAAGGTGTCTTCTGGCAAATGAGACGTATTTTGAACATGACCCCGCTAAAATAATGTAATCTTGTCTACAGTCTAGAATCCCAGATGTAGCAAACCTGAGTTTTCCATGTAACTTTTTTTTTTGTGGGGTGCATCAATACCACACTGATCTACTGTAAAATAAAGCAATAGGTTTACCTGTAGTCCTAAGTAAAACCACAGATATTGCTGTGTGCTGACAGACTCAACTCTGCTATGGTCTACAACATATTAAAAGCAAAAAAAAAAATAATTCTAGCCTAGAATGAACGGTAGTTCACAAAAAAAAAATGAAAAAAGTGACAATGTGGGTAAAAATGAAATTGAAAAATGTAACATTTCTAGAAATATTATGTATGAAATGTGTGATGGCTTCAGGAATGCCAGGCAGTTGGCACAGCAACATAACAGGTCACAGAATGATCCAGCTTCTGTTCTGCCACCTGTACTAGACCGGGTGTGCACTGAGATAAAAAAAAAAATTATGCTGTTACACAAAAAATATATAATGTAGAGTGTTATGAACGCTCATGACAGTAGAGAACCGACTCCTCTCTCCTCTCTGCGTTGCATGTTCTCCAGCCTGCTAATGCATCTTTCGCTTGGCACATCCTTCCTCCCCTCTTGGGTAATCATGGCCGGACCTTTGGTGTCTTGTCATCATTATGTAGTTGGTGCCTAAACTGACTTTCCACAAAGTCAGCTCTCAATCACTAATCCCTAAAGCCTAATTCTCACTTTCTGGAAAATGCTGCAGAAATATTCTACAGGGTTAGAAAATAAGGAAGATGACATTTTAGCGGAACAGAAAATATCAGTTAAGTGAACATATAACGACTAGGCAACCATTATCACACCTCATGGAACAACTGTGGATGAAAACGAGAAAAAACCTGAGTGTAATAACCATTGGAGAGCACAAGCCTGATACTTATATTTACTGATTTCTAGCAGTATTTTATGATGGAGTGATAGATAATTGTCACAGACATCATAAGCGTGCCAGTAATAAGCCTGGCACTGTAGATGGATAGATAGATAGATAGATAGATAGATAGATAGATAGATAGATAGATATGATTTAGATAGATAAATATGAGATAGATAGATAGATAGATAGATAGATAGTCAACATCTAAACTATTAATCACATTAGTAGTTAGTGTGCAAATATTTACCACATTATTACGGATGAGATGACGAGTAGTGTTCGATCGAGCCGGTATTCGATCGAAGTACTACGCTATCGGCATACTCGATTCAAATCGAGTATATAACGGCGAGGGCGCACTAGAATTCGTTTCCCTCCACCTTCCCCTGGCGCTCTTTTTCCACCAATCAACATGCAGGGGGGGTATGACAGGCACAGCTGAAGCACGCTGGCAAAGCGCGGAAAACCAGCGCTAAATGGAAGTGGCTGGAAAAACCATGTGACTCGAAGTATTAAGAAACTCAGCTCTTCCTGCCGTAACAATAGCATATGCTGCGTGAACTTAGCAGGGACAGAGCTGCGAGAAGACAGACAGGTTTTAGCAGTTGGAAGGCAGGAGATGATTAAAAAGCCCTTATAGGGACTACTATGTGCACACAGTGATAGCTTACTACAAGATACACTTTTACAGAGAACGGCTGCCGTATTCAGGGATAGCGTCTGGAGTAGGGACAGAGAGAGCATTAGTGTGTATTAGCGTCTCTGCTACATACCAAACTATATTTGGCATACTGTTCAGCGTTCCTTTTTGGCCTGAAAAACCCTGTTATATAGAACTAGTGTGTTATATCCCACCATCTATCTGACTTTCTGTGTACTTGAAATAAAGTCTTAGGCTCTCCCAATTCTCTTTTAATCAATACCTCTAAAGCCTAAAAAATCTCACATCTGGACTGTGGCTCTTCAACTATGTGATTATTTTCAAGTAAATATTAGTTAACAGGTAGGAAAATACACTTGTACTGTGCGCTGCTTGGATAGCTGCTGTGAGATTTAGCGTGTGAACCTCTGCTATAATATCTATTTTGGCACTACTGTGCGTTCTCTTGCAAATTAATTTAATACTGGTGTAAATACCCACCGTCTGATACAGTTAGTACACTGTGTACTTGAAATATACTAATTGTACATGCCCATGGAAAACATGTATACGGCAACTGAATTTAAAAATTATCTTTGTAATTTACAGATTCAAATTGGCTCTGAGTACGGTGTTCTATATACAGATAGAAGGTTCTGTGATTGCCTGGATGTAAATATCAATACGAGGCTGTTTTGAAATTATTATCTAGCCTTTAATTAAACTGTTTCTCTTTGCTAAAGTATTTTCCCACCTTCATCTGTGACAGCTTTTACTGGGCGCTCTTCTCACGGCTAGTGTACCTTGAAACTTACTCGTACAATATTTCTAACCTGTGTAAATACCCACGGGGGGACACGGCTTTTCTTTATAAAAATCTAGGCCTTTATATGGCTGCTCACATACTACGGCTGTGTACACCGTTCTCTTGCTAAATTTTAGGTGCTCACTCCTAAATTATTTCACCTGGTGTAAATACCACCGTACTAGTTCAGTTAGTGGCTGTTACCTGTTAGTTTTTTATTTACTACGGCTGTAATTTTTTGTACCCTCTTCAGTTTAAATATGTACAATCTATCTAGGCCAATATATAGTGCCATTTGTTACTGTGCTTCTCTGTGTACCTAATTAATTTACCTGGTGTACATCCTGGTCAGTATATACCCTGAAATATACAATGTTCTTAGAAGTATTTTACTACACTGTACTGTGTACCTTGAAATATACAATATCTAGGCCTTTTAATTGGCCACTGTACTGTGCGTTCTCTTTGCTAAATTATTTCACATACCTGGTGTAAATACCCACCGTCTGTTCAGTTAGTACACGGCTGTGTACCTTGAAATATACAATATCTAGGCCTTTAATTGGCCACTGTACTGTGCGTTCTCTTGCTAAATTATTTCACATACCTGGTGTAAATACCCACCGTCTGTTCAGTTAGTACACGGCTGTGTACCTTGAAATATACAATATCTAGGCCTTTTAATTGGCCACTGTACTGTGCGTTCTCTTGCTAAATTATTTCACATACCTGGTGTAAATACCCACCGTCTGTTCAGTTAGTACACGGCTGTGTACCTTGAAATATACAATATCTAGGCCTTTTAATTGGCCACTGTACTGTGCGTTCTCTTGCTAAATTATTTCACATACCTGGTGTAAATACCCACCGTCTGTTCAGTTAGTACACGGCTGTGTACCTTGAAATATACAATATCTAGGCCTTTTAATTGGCCACTGTACTGTGCGTTCTCTTGCTAAATTATTTCACATACCTGGTGTAAATACCCACCGTCTGTTCAGTTAGTACACGGCTGTGTACCTTGAAATATACAATATATAGGCCTTTTCATTGGCAACTGTACTGTGCGTTTCTTTGTAAATATTTAATACCTGTGTAAAACCCACCCTTCAGTTATTACACGGGGTGTACCTTGAATATACAAATCTAGCTTTAATTGGCACTTAACTGCGTTCTCTTGCTAATTTTCACATACCTGGTGTAAATACCCACCGTCTGTTCAGTTATACAGTACATGTATGTGCGGCTGTTAGTACTAGTGAAATCATACTGTGCGTCTCTTCATATCTTAGGCCATCTTAGTATTGGCTGTTGTACTGATACTACCAATATCTAGCGCGTTCCTGCTCATCTTGCTAAATTAATTCACACATACCTGGCATACCCACGTCTGTTTCAGTTAGTACACGCTACTACCCTTTAACACGTCTGAGCAGGTATAGTACCGTGCTGTCTGTAGTACAATGATGACAATATAGCCATTTAATTGGCCACTGTCTTGCGTCTTCTAAATTATTTTAATTGGCCTAGGCTTATTAATGGCCACTGTACTGTGCGTTCTCTGTGCTAAATGTATTTCAACATACACTGGGTGAATACCCACCGTGGTTCCAGTTAGTACACGGCTGTGTTACCTGAAAATATTTTTTTACAAATAGGCCAATTTAAGTTGCCACTGTACTGTGCGGTTCTCTTGCAAATTTATTTCACATACCTGGTGTAAATACCCCACCGTTCTGTTCAGTTAGTACACGGCTGTGTACCTTGAAATATCCAATATCTAGGCCATCTTAATTGGCCACTGACTGTGCGTTCTCTTGCTAAATTATTTCACATACCTGTGTAAAATACCCACCCGTCTGAGCAGTTAGTTACACGGATGTGTACCTTGAAATATACAATATCTAGGCCATTTAATTGGCCACTGTACTGTGCGTTCTCTTGCCAAATTATTTCCACATACCTATTATATGCAAATATTGTATTTGCAACAAAAAAAAATAAAATGCGGAGGGGGGCTAGCGGAATCGGACGTGGACGAGGACGGGGGCGCGGAAATGCTGTTGGTGGCCTTGTTGAAGCCAGTGGGGATACAATGCGTGCTGGTGAGGGTCAGCCAGGATCCCACTCATCCAGAATCCCTGCCTTTATGGGACAGTTAAGCAGGGGGCGAGTTACACCGCTGTTGAGGCCTGAGCAGGTTGAACAGGTGGTGCAATGGATAGCCGATAGCGCTTCCACACAGTTGTCCACCAGCCAAGTCATCCACACAGTCTCACTCTGACCCTCCTTCCTCCACACCTGGCCAACAGAGTCATCCCACCCTTGACCCCTCCCAGGAGCTCTTTTCGGGTCCTTTTTCAGATGTGCCGGAAGAATCCCAGGAGCTAGCAGAGGAATTTGTTTGTAGTGATGCCCAAACACTTGAGTTTTCGCCATCTCCTGCTGATGTGGACCCTGAACCAGCATCTGTTATCATGAGCGATGATGATGATGAGACGCAGTTGCCATCAAGGGAGGCTGTTGGAATGTCCAGTGGGCAGGAGGAGGAGCAGAGTGAGGAAGAGGAGGTGGTGGATGACGAAATGACCGACCCCACTTGGCCAGGGGTGATGTCCAGCGGGGAAAGCAGTGGAGAGGTGGTGGTCTGCGCAGCACCGAAAAAGGCAGCAAGAGGCAGAGGGATGTCCACAGGCAGAGGGATGTCCAGAGGCAGAGGGATGTCCAGAGGCAGAGGGATGTCCACAGGCAGGGGGATGTCCAGAGGCAGAGGACAGTCCAGACAGAGTAGTGAGGCCACAGCCAGCACGGCCGAAGGTGTTCCCGGCAGCGGGCAGTCGCGCGAAGCTCCCCCATCGAGGCCTCGTACTTCTGTGGTGTGGAGATTTTTTAATGTTTGTGCGGATGACAAACTGAGCGCGGTTTGCACACTCTGCCACTCAAAACTGAGTAGGGGCTCTGAGAAGAGCAATCTGACCACCTCAGGCATGCGGCGTCACTTGGAAGTCAAGCACTGGGCTGAGTGGGAGAGAGCAAACGCAATACAACCTGCGCCCGGTCCTGCTGCCACTGCCTCTTCCCCTTTGTTGTGTGCTGCCACAGCGGTCCAGACCTCCAGCCAGGACACCTCCACATCTGCCTCTGCCTCGGCTACTTTGGGGCCTTCTCCTTCAGCCTCCCCTTCCCCGCCTCTTCGCCTGCACCTTCACACTCCTCGTCCCATCAACTGTCCATCTCGCAGGCGTTCGACCGCAGGCGGAAGTACGCCTCGAGTCACCCCCAAGCCCAAGCCTTAAACTGCCACATCTCCAAACTGCTGGCCCTGGAGATGTTGCCGTTTAGGCTTGTGGAGACGCAGGCCTTCCGCGACCTGATGGCGGCTGCCGCACCTCGCTATTCCGTCCCTAGCCGCCACTACTTTTCCCGGAGTGCCGTCCCCGCCCTGCACCAGCACGTGTCGCGTAACATCAGGCGGGCCCTGAGGTACGCAGTCAGCGCAAAGGTCCACTTGACCACCGACTCGTGGACAAGCGCTTGCGGCCAGGGACGCTACATCTCTTTGACGGCACACTGGGTGAATGTAGTGGAAGCAGGGACGGGGTCGCAAACAGAGACGGCCTACCTACCACCCCCGCCCAAGATTGCCAGCATGGGTTCTGATAAACCCCCCCCTCCTCCTCCTCCTCCTCCTCCTCCTCTGCCTTAACATCGCCCTCAGCCGCTAGCTGGAAGCGTTGCAGCACTGGCGCGGGGAGACGTCAGCAGGCGGTGCTTAAGCTCATCAGCTTGGGCGACAGGAAGCACAGCGCCCCAGAGGTGAGGGACGCCATATTGCAGCAGACGGAGATGTGGCTGTCGCCGCTGCAGCTAGGACCAGGCATGGTCGTGTGCGATAACGGCCGTAACCTGGTGGCGGCTCTGGAGCTTGCCGAACTCAATCACGTACCATGCCTGGCCCACGTTTTTAATCTGGTAGTCCAAAAATTTCTAAAGACTTACCCCAACCTGGCAGAGCTACTGGTGAAAGTGCGGCGCTTGTGCGCTCACTTTCGGAAGTCAACTGTAGCTGGTGCTAGCTTAAAAAAACTCCAGCAACGCCTCCATTTGCCTGAACATCGGCTGTTGTGCGACCTGCCGACTCGCTGGAATTCCACCTATTCCATGTTGGCCAGGGTGTGTGAGCAGCAGAGAGCATTGATGGAGTACCAGATTATGAATCCACGCGTGCCTCCAACTCAGCTCCCTCAGTTTGCCAACCACGAGTGGCCATGGATGGCAGACATATGCGATGTACTGCGTATCTTTGAGGAGTCCACCAAGAAGGTCAGCAGCGAGGACGCTATAGTGAGCGTAACCATCCCGCTCCTATGCGTCCTTAAAGAATCGCTCATCGCAATAAGGGAGAACGCATTGCACGCAGAGGAGACGGGGGTAGGAGGAGACGCAACGGAGCTACACAGTCAGACCACACTTTTGTCTGCTTCACGGTGGCAGTTGCAGGAGGAGGAGGATGAGGAGGAGGACGACGTGGAGGTGGCTGTGGAAGAGGAGGAGGATGCTGGCGGCGAGGGTAGCAGTCAGGCTGTGTGCGTCCCATTGGTTCAGCGCGGATGGGGCGGAGAGGAGGCGGAAGAGGAAGAGGAGGAAATGGCAAGTGATCCTTCTGGTGGGGGCAGTGAGGTCATGCCTATTCAGAGTCTGGCACACATGGCTGACTTCATGCTGGGCTGCTTTTCCCGGGACACACGTGTTGTCCGGATAGTGGAGAACAAACTGTACTGGGTCTTCGCAATCCTGGACCCCCGGTATAAAGATAACGTCTCTTCTTTTATTCCGGTAGAGGAGAGGACGAATCGATTGCTGGAATACCAGAGGGAACTCGTGCAGAACATGATGGAGATTTTCCCACCCACCATCGCTGGCGGCAGAGAGGAGAGGGTCTCCCAGAGTCCCACAACATCAATCAGGCCCACAGCCACCAGGGGAACACTCTCCAAGGTGTGGGACACGTTCATGGCACCCCCTCGTGCAACTTCCATCACTGCGGGGCCCGCTATCAGCAGGAGGGACAAGTATCGGCGGATGTTGCGGGAGTACCTGGCAGACCGTACCCCTGTCCTCCCCGATCCCTCGGCGTCCTACACTTACTGGGTCTCCAAGTTGGACAAGTGGCTGGAACTGTCCCTGTACGCCTTGGAGGTGCTTGCCTGCCCTGCCGCCAGCGTGCTATCAGAAAGGGTGTTCAGCGCAGCCGGGGGCATTATAACCGATAAGCGCAGCCGCCTGTCAACCGACAGTGCGGACAGGCTGACGCTAATCAAAATGAACAGCAAGTGGATTGACCCGGACTTTGCTTCTCCAACCGTGGAAAGCAGCCAAAAGTGAAGTGCCATCTGTATGAAGTGCCATTTCCTCCTCCACCTCCTCCTCCTTAACCGCCGTAGAATTGCTCCGTAAATAAGAAAAATTTATATATTTATGGCTCACCTCTTGGGCCTCCACAAAATGTTTAAGAGGTCTCACCTCTTGGGCCTCCATATAATTTTTAACAGGTCTCACCTCTTGGGCCTCCACATAATTTTTAAGAGGTCTCACCTCTTGGGCCTGCACAAAATGTTTAAGAGGTCTCACCTCTTGGGCCTCCACATAATTTTTAAGAGGTCTCACCTCTTTGGCCTCCGCAAAATGTTTAAGAGGTCTCACCTCTTGGGCCTCCACATAATTTTTAACAGGTCTCACCTCTTGGGCCTCCACATAATTTTTAAGAGGTCTCACCTCTTGGGCCTGCACAAAATGTTTAAGAGGTCTCACCTCTTGGGCCTCCACAAAATCTTTAAGAGGTCTCACCTCTTGGGCCTCCACATAATTTTAAGAGGTCTCACCTCTTGGGCCTCCACAAAATGTTTAAGAGGTGTCACCTCTTGGGCCTCCACATAATTTTTAACAGGTCTCACCTCTTGGGCCTCCACATAATTTTTAAGAGGTCTCACCTCTTGGGCCTCCACAAAATCTTTAAGAGGTCTCACCTCTTGGGCCTCCACAAAATCTTTAAGAGGTCTCACCTCTTGGGCCTGCACAAAATGTTTAAGAGGTCTCACCTCTTGGGCCTCCACAAAATCTTTAAGAGGTCTCACCTCTTGGGCCTCCACATAATTTTTAAGAGGTCTCACCTCTTGGGCCTCCACAAAATGTTTAAGAGGTGTCACCTCTTGGGCCTCCACATAATTTTTAACAGGTCTCACCTCTTGGGCCTCCACATAATTTTAAAGAGGTCTCACCTCTTGGGCCTCCACATAATTTTTAACAGGTCACACCTCTTGGGCCTCCACATAATTTTTAAGAGGTCTCACCTCTTGGGCCTCCACAAAATCTTTAAGAGGTCTCACCTCTTGGGCCTCCACAAAATCTTTAAGAGGTCTCACCTCTTGGGCCTCCACAAAATCTTTAAGAGGTCTCACCTCTTGGGCCTACACAAAATCTTTAAGAGGTCTCACCTCTTGGGCCTCCACATAATTTTTAAGAGTTGTCACCTCTTGGGCCTCCACAAAATCTTTAAGAGGTCTCACCTCTTGGGCCTCCACATAATTTTTGAAAGGTGTCACCTCTTGGGCCTCCACAAAATCTTTAAGAGGTCTCACCTCTGGGCCTCCACATAATTTTTAACCCGTCTCACCTCTTGGGCCTCCACATAATTTTTAACAGGTTCTCACCTCTTGGGCCTCCACAAAATCTTTAAGAGGTCTCACCTCTTGCGCCTCCGCAAAATCTTTAAGAGGTCTCACCTCTTGGGCCTCCACATAATTTTTAACAGGTCTCACCTCTTGGGCCTCCACATAATTTTTAAGAGGTCTCAGCTCTTAGGCCTCCACATGATTTTTAAGAGGTCTCACCTCTTTAGCCTCCACACAATTTTTAAGACGTCTCACCTCTTGGGCCTCCACAAAATTTTCCATGAGCCTCTGGCCAGCCCACGGCCTCTTCCTGCCTTTTGCGGTCCTACGCATCCCTCAACATCCCCACTGCTTTACCTGCTAGACATGACACTGGGCCAGGTCGGGTCACTGACATCTCTAGCGCCAACAATTTGGGTATTTTAAGGCTTCTGCATGTGTTTGAGTTGTTTTTACATTTTAAAGAAGACATGTCTGACCACATTTCACACACACACACAATGACAATTAGGGGTGGGGTCTATTTGCTTTCCCCCTTGCCTATGCCATCTGTGGTTGTCATAGGCAACGTGATTTTAAGGGGTGCAGAATTTCATCTTCTTTTTTGTCTAGTTTGGCTTGGGGTCCATGGCAATGTAGAGGAAAGAAGGTTTCCTTGTATGGTCTCACTTTACAGAGAGGTTACATTGTCTTTGGAGTGTATTGTTGAGAGGCTGTGATAGTGGCGTAATAGTGCGACTTGGGCGCGTTATATGCACCCAGACATGCTTCCCCTGCTGTCCCAGTTGCATTCCAGCAGTGTTGGCATCCTTTTCTGAGGTTTCAGGGTGGACTTGGTGACCTCCAAGTGGTCGAATTGAGATTTCCAAGTGGCGAGCATTTTTTCCCCATAGACTTTAATGGGATTCGATATTCGGTCGAATAGTCGAATTTCGCGGTCTATTCGAATCGAATTTCGAACTTTCGAATATTTCACTACTCGCTCATCTCTAATTATTACCAAAGTAATGTGGAAGATAGATAGATAAATAGATAGATAGATAGATAGATAGATAGATGATAAATACGAGATAGATAGATAACAAATGCAAGGTTGTGGACCACATTGTCTGTAGAAAATAAGTAAAATTGCTGCCAGCGGCTGTAGACCCGGTCCAAAATCCAAAATAATATAGAATGATTCCACGGCACTCAGAAGTAGTGAATTAAAGGTGTTTATTCACCCAATTGCGACTTTCAGTCCACTTAATGGGACTTTTCTCAAGCAGTATCCCCCAAACACCCAAAAAACATTGCAGCTTTTGGTATACTGCTTGAGAAAAGTCCCACTGAGTGGACTGAAACGTCGCAATTGGGTGAATAAACACCTTTAATTCACTACTTCTGAGTGCCGTGGAATTATTCTAGATAGATAGATAGATAGATAGATAGATAGATAGATAGATAGATGATAAATAGAAAGATATGAGATAGATAGATAGATAGATAGATAGATAGATAGATAGATAGATGCACAAAAGTGAGGCAGCACTCCAATAGTGGTGAAAAAGTGGAGACTCTTTATTACCCTTGCCAATGGTAATAAAGGGTCTCCACTTTTTCACCGCCATTGGACTGCTGCCTCAGTTTTGTGAATTTATCTAAATGTGGATTGTATTGCCTATTTTCCAGAGGAGTTTGCACCCAGATTACTACCTCTAACTGTGCTGCTGCGATTTTTGATGTTTCTAGATAGATAGATAGATAGATAGATAGATAGATAGATATGAGATAGCCCAACATCTAAACTTGTTAATCACATTAGTAGACTAGTGTGCAATATTTACCCCATTATTACCAAAGTAATGTGGAAGATAGATAGATAAATAGATAGGAGATAGATAGATAGATAGATAGATAGATAGATAGATAGATAATGACTGAGATAAATAGATAGATATGAAATAGATAGATAGATAGATAGATAGATAGATGATAGATAGTCCAACATCTAAATTTATCAATCACATTAGTAGTCTAGTGTGCAATATTTTACCCCATTATTAGTAAAGTAATGTGAAAGATAGATATGAGATAGATAGATAAATATGAGATAGATAGATAGATAGATAGATAGATAGATAGATAGATAGATAGAAGGTTCTAGTTCAGCTAGAAACTGCATACAAGGAAAGCGGTCAGAGCCCCTAGTTGTCTGCAGATAGGAAGCAGTGTTTAGTAAGAGAGATTCTGCCAGACTGCATGAGTGACTGAAACCTTCTTCTGCCCAGGAGGAGACTGGAGAAGCCAGCTCCATGCCTTGTCTGTATTATTTTGCACTTGACTTCCTCCAGTAAGGAAGCACACTGGTTTACTGAAGACCCTGACTCTCTGGACTTATTTCCCACAGTGGTGTAACACACCTTACCATCCCCTTAGAAGAGCAGCAACATGTGGTGACATCTTAGAGGTGTACAGGGGACCCAGAGTAGTGTTGGGACCACCACAAACCCTGCTTTTACATTTTCAAAATAACAAAAAAGGAAAAGGGCCCAAAGTTTGGGCACCCTGCAAGTTAGTACCTAGTAACACTCCCTTTGGCAAGTATCATAGCTTGTAAATGCATTTTGGAGCCAGCTAAGAGTTTTTCAGTTCTTGTTTGATGGATTTCCATCCATTCTTACTTGCAGAAGTCTTCCAGTTCTTTAAGATTCCTGGGTCATCTTGCATGCACTGCTCTTTTGAGGTGTATCCACAGATTTTCAGTGAAGTTTAGATCAGGGGACTGTGAGGACCATGGTAAAACCTTCAGCTGGTGCTTTTTGAGGTAGTTTATTATGGATTTTGAGGTGCATTTAGGATTATTATGCGTTTGTACAAGCCATCCTCTTCAGCTTTTTTATAGTTGGTGTTATGCTTGCTTCCAGAATTTGCAAGAATTATATTAAATCCATTCTTCCCTCTATCTGTGAAATGTTCCCTGTTCCATTGGCTGCAACACAACCCCAAAACATGATTGATCCACCCCCATGCATAATCGAAGAAAAGGTTTTCTTTTCATGACATTCTGTGTTCTTTTTTTCTCCAAACATAGCTTTCCTCATTGTGGCCAAAGACATCTATTTTAAAGAGAGTCTTTCACCTGTTTTTCACCAATATAACATACCCATAACATAATATCCCAGACATACCTGTGTGCACTGTGTGTCTGTATTACATGTCCAGGAAAAACACTTTTATTCTGCTAGAAAACAGCTCCCAAGTGCCCAGCTCTGCTTCTGCAAGTGCCCAAAGCAAACCAGACTGAAGAGGGGAGGGCTGCTTTAGCTGCTCATATCTTGGGATTGGTAGCAGATAGAAAAATGGTTCTGACGTTTGAAAGCTGGCATTCCAAGCTTTTAAATGATACCAAATCACAGCATTATATCCAGTATATCAGAAGATATAGCTGTTAGAAATTGAGTCAGGAGAGAAAACTATTTTTAGTTTCACTTTCAGCCGGGTACTTGGGAGCTGTTTTCCTGCAGAATAAAAGTGCTTTTTCTGAACATGGAATAAAGTGCACACAGGTATGTCTGGGATGTGTCTGCAATCTTCTGTGGGGCACTGTTGTTAGTTATATAGGTGAAAAACAGGTGAAAGACTCCCTTTAACCTCATCAGGCCACATAACTTGTTTCCAAAATGTATTAGGCTTGTTTAGATGTTCTTTTGCAAACTTCTGATGCAGAATTTTGTGGTGAGGAAGCAGGAAAGTGTTTCTTTTGATGACTTTTCCATGAAGGCCATATTTGTGCAGGTGTCTCTGAACAGTAGAACAATGTACCACAACTCCAGATTCTGCTAAATCCTCCTGAATGTCTTTTGCAATTATCTGGGGGTCCTGATTTGCCTTTCTAGCAATCCTAGGAGCAGCTGTCTCTGAAACTTTTCTTGGTCTTCCAGACTTTCTTTTGACCTCCACTGTTCCTGTTAACTACCTTTTCTTAATTACATTTTGAACTGAAGAAAAGGAAACCTGAAAACGCTTTACTATTTTCTGATAGCATTCTCCTACTTTGTGGGCCTAAACAGTTTTCATTTTCAGTGTTAGGCAACTGCTTAGAAGAACCCATGGCTGCTGTTTTTGGGGCATGGCTAGAGGAGTCTGAGTATTTATAAAGCTTTGAAATTGAAGCTCTAATGCAAATCTACGAGAGATGGAAAGTGTAACATTGTAATTGTTTGAGGTTCTCAACCCCGCCCTTTCGATTGAAGGTTCTAGTTTAGCCAGAAACTTTATATAATGAGAGCAGCCAGAGCCCCTAGTGTGCCGCAGTTAGGGAACAGTGCTTAGAAGAAGAGACTGTGCCAGACTATTGAGTGACCAGAAGAAGACGCTGAGATGGGGATACCCTCCCAAAGACCCTGGATCACCAGTCTTTGGCCAGGGTACCAGCCTTCTGAGAGAGAGAGAGGGATAGCTAGCTCAGGCTTTTTCTCAGCATCAAAACCCTTCCTCTGCCAGGGAGGAGACTAGAGAAACTAGCCCTATGCCTCGCTTGTATTGTCCTCCAGTAAAGAAGCATACTGGTTTACTGCAGATCCTGACTCCCTGGATTTATTTCCCATTAGGGTGCACCATGCCTTACCATCCCTTCCGGAGAGCAGAGACACATGGTGACACCTTGACATGGACCCAGCATAGCGTTGGGGCCACCTCAAACCCAGCCACTGCTCTGTCTATCTATCTATCTATCTATCTATCTATCATCCATTTATCAACGTAATAAGAACATTCTTCACCCACATTCAATACAAAGTTTTAGTTTTCTCATTGGGAACTTTCTCAAATCCTAATGAGTAGACTGAAACGTTGCATTAACTTTCCTTCCAAAGCTTAGAGCACTGGGGATATCTTGAATCCACCTGGGATGCTAGCTCTATTACAGACTGATTTTTTACACTGTGCTGCTTCCCTGGGACTTGTTATCTATGTTCTTAACACAGTAAGTATCTATATATCTAGTAAATGTCATCACATGAGTTTTCCATTCAGCCTTGCAGACTCTATGGGGATGAGACTGGATAGGAAACCCTGCATTAACAAGGCAGAAATAGAACAAATGACAGCAGCCACAATTGCTTCCTCGTATGATGGCGTGGACATCTTATAACGATACACATATACACATATGTAAAGTGTTAACATTACCTATACTCCAGCGGTGGGATGAATGCTGACAGGTAGTGAGGGGGTTGGTGAATGGCCATCATGTTTGTTAGTCATTCACATCACGGATAAGTCAATGCTGAGCTGGCTTGTGTCAACTAGAAACTCAGAAGAGAAACTATAAAATAACTGCTTTTAATGGATATTGCTAGGAAGAGGCATTTTTCTTTCGACATGCAGAAAAAAATCAAATCAAATAAATTTCTGAATGACCCTGAATAACATCTCTGGGTGAAGATCAGACCACGTTAATGATAAGTGAGAGTAAAGGAGCACAGCATCACACATGGTTGCAGAGATTAACCGGAGAGACAATCCAATTTCATTGTCCACTGTGAAACATCAGCTTCCAAAGAGATGTCTTGAGGGATGTGCAGCAATGAAGAAACTCCTATTAAGCAGAACAAAAGAGACAAAGTAGACTCCTGTGGGCTGTAAATGGAAATATGGAACCATTGATCAATTGCAAGTGTGTTGCAGTTAAGGGAATTGCAAGTTGCAACACTTTAGGTCCAAATGCTTTGACTAAAAAAAGGTCTATGAGACCATATGTTCATCTGTGAATAAAGGGGTTGTCCGCTTTTTGCAATTGATGACCTATTGGGTCCGACTCCTGGCACCCTTACCGATTAGCTGTTTGAAGAGAATGCAGCACTCATACGAGCGCTACCTTCTCTGCTCTGTTTACCTTCTTGCCCTTGCAATTTCAGTGGTGAACATGTGTAATTACAAGTATGACGTCCCCATTCAATTCTATCTGACAGCTCTGTCGTGTGCACTTGAACAGACAGAGCCATCCCATAGAGGTGAATTGGGAGCCATAGATGTAACTACACTGCTCGCTATTGCAATTGCTGCTGAGAGCGCTGCTTTCTCTTTAAACGGTTGATCAGCTGGGGTGCTGGGTGTTGGACCCCTACCGATCTGATATTGATGTCCTATCCTGAGGATAGGTCATCAATAGTAAAAAGCGGACAACCCCTTTAAGGCTAACATGTGGCCTGGCAGAAAGGATCACTAAATGGTCAAAGCAGCAAAGGAAACTGGAAGAGAAAATAGATTCATGGGGGTTGTCCCATGAAAAATCTTCAATATTTTTCAAACCAGCACTTTTGTAATGGAATACAATTAAAAATTTAGCATACCTCCTTCAATAAAGTAGTACCACCTGTTGTTTCTGCTTTTCTTTTCCTTCTATATCCATTTCAGTAACATCTCTTAGGTGGTTGCACATGCTCAGCTCCCTCCTTCAACTGCCACCAGCAGATCTTCTGTTAGAAGCTGTGTGAGAGAGAGCGCTGCAGCAGAAAGGACACATCTCGTGAAAAATGACACCTTCCCACCAAAAAGGACGTACCCCATGAGCTCTGATAGGGGGAGAGTTCCACCAGAAAGCACAGACCACCTAAGAAAGAACATGCCCCTGAGCTGCCAGCTCGAAAATCAGAGCAACTGGAGCAATAAATAAATAATAATCTCTGAAACCATGTGAGGTCCAGGGCTGGTTCTAGCTTTGTTGCCTACTATATCAGGTCTGATTTTCTTTTTTTCACATTAATCATGGAATAACTCCCTTTAAGGGAACACTTGATGCAACTCAGTGGAAACCTGGATAAAAATGGATGTGCAGGGTTTTTGCTGGAAATGATGTTCAGTTCAAGCTTCTATGCAATAACAATTTTCATTATTGCAGACTACACGTTTCAGTACTGGGCTACAACCTTCCACACACCATAATAAAAGTGCTAGCCCAATGCTGGAACAAGTAACCTACAATAATGGAAATTGTTATTGCATAGAAGCCTTGATTGTACCCCATTTCTAGCAAGTGCCCTGCACTTCTGTTTTTCGCTACCACTCTTATGATTTAGGAGACGGCTGCATCAGGTCTAGAAGTACATCCTTATAATTATTAATATTATTATTAATTTGAAAGCACCATAAATTCCACATACATCTAAGAGAGGGTATACATACATAACACAACGCAAGTACAATGTGCAGGAACTTATTAACAGATTGGTACAGAGGGTGATAGGACCCTACCCGTGAGAGCTTACAATCCATGAGGAAAAGGGAAAAGACACAGTAGGTGTCTTATACGTGTGTCTATAGCACAATCTGCTCAGGTAAGCATTTAAGATCCCACCTGATTTTTGGCAATTTGCCCAAATGATTCTGCGCTATGGAGCCCCCTATTTATTTTTTCTTCCTCTAGACCTTGATGCCACGGTCAGGATATGACCACATGGGACGGAAAAAGTCTGTCTCTAAGGCAAATCTGCAGGATTATCCATATATTTTACAGGCAAATCGTGTTGCAAATTGTCTCGTGGTTTCTACCCTAGGCATGTCTAAAGGGTGAAATCCACTTTGAAAATCTGCAGAAAGAAGTGACGAGCGATAAATTTAAAATTTGCACCATTCGAAACTTTATGCAAAAATGTTTTTCCACAGCATGTGGATGAGATTTCTTAAAATGTCATCCCTTTGGCTGCTACTGTAATACACTGTGGATTTTCCTGCATGGAAAAATCACAGCATTACCGCCACATGTAGACATAACCCTCAAGCACCTGGCAAATGCCTGATTAGGGCCCTTTACCTCTAAGGCCCCTTTCACACGAGCGTCATGGATTAGGTCCGGATGCGTTCAGGGTGCGTTCAGTGATAATCGCGCGTTTTTGCTTGCGTGTGCTGTCCGTTTTGTATGCGATTGCGTTGTGTCATTGCATTTTTTTTTTGAGCGGGTGACATGCGGATTGCATGACTCCTCTGGAGTCACCTGGTCACTGCAAACACATATAAATACTCCCAGAAGTCTTTTTTGTGGTGGGGAAGCTCCATTTTTTTTTTTTTTGTGGAGATAGATTGGTGGTGCTTGTGTGTGGTTTTGGCTTGTGGATTTTCCTTTGCAGGATGTCCACTTTCAACGTATCAGCGACTGACAATGTTTTTTTGCACTGGCTGGTCTTTCGTTTTTTTGGAGAGCGTCCAGAAATTGTCTAGGTGCCCTTGATGGAAAGCACATATGGGTTAAGAAGCCACCGAACTCAGGGTCCCGATACTACAATTATAAATAGTTTTTCTCTGTAGTTTTGTTGGCCTTGGCTGATACAAACTACAGGTTTATAATTGTAGATATTGGATCCTATGGAAGTTCTGCAGATGCTCGCATCTTCAGGGCTTCCAGAATGGGTCGGTGACTTCAGTCCAACCAACTGGACATACCACAGCCAGCAAACCTTCCTGGCTCCTCTGGTCCACCTGCGCCTTATGTGGTTGTAGAGGATGAGTGCTTTGGCCTTTCAACAAACCTCATGCGCCCGTTTCCAAGGCGAGGTTTGGATGAAAAGAGGCGCACTTTTAATTTTCGTCGTGCCAGAAGGTTTGTAGAGTGCGCCTTTGGGATTTTTTCAAACAAGTGGCATGTTTTTCTTTCAGCCATACAGCTGGCCCCCGCAAATGTGAATGTTGAATGTTGTTGTCAAGGCGTGTAGTAGTGCTGCACAACTACATACGCACCTATGAGTCGACTCCTGATGAAGAGGCCCAAGTGGATTGGTTGACATCTGAAACAGAGCCTCTACACCTTGGAAGATCAGGATCTGCTGGCCTGCGAGTGAGGGAGTTATTTTCGGGTTATTTTATATCCCCTCTAGGTTCTGTCCCTTTCCAGCAGCATTACTCGACAAGTCGACAGATGGATTAGCTTTTGTTGTTTTTTTAAAAACGACCGGGATGTTTTTTTTGTAGTTAGATTTGATATTTTTTAGTTAGGGACTCGCAAGATAATGAGGACCCTTGATGTGGGTTGCGAGCTTACATATTTTGCTGACATATAATTTTTAGAAACACAGTATGTGAAATATGTACTAATACCTCATTACTATAATGTGTCAATCAAAGTATATGTATGGCCAAATCAGAACCTTCATTTATAAACTTATTTTGCTTCATTTAACAGAAATCCACACTATATCATTACATGTGTCATGACAATAAACGCTATTGTGTTTATAATGGCCATTATATTCTTGGTTAGTTTTTTGGACAATATGTATTGCCAATAAATATATTTGTAAAACGTTCGTAAAGTTTTTGATATTGGTGCTAATATGTTATATTTGTGTTTTTCTTGTTAATAAATCATGTTTATATAGTCATTGTTTTTGGGTTACATTTGTTTGTTAATAAAGTGGTACAAAATATTAATTTGGTCAATATGTTTGTCTTACATAATTATTGTTATGCACTATATATCATAAGTCAGACGAATACAAAAAAGCACGAAAATAAACATCTATTTATTGTAACATAGACTTGTCAACTTGACAGATTTGTACTGGTTATTAGTTATATAAGCTAACATCCCCCCCCCCCCCAAAAAAAAAGGGAACTACAAAATTACAAATTTGCAAACCGCCCAGGTGTCGATGGTGGAGCATGAAACTGTGTTCCATGGTACGTGGATTGTGATGTGGACCCTGATTGTATAGATGGTCCTGGCTGTGATGCTGAGGGGGCAGGCTGGCCATAAGAGCTATCCCCATAATATGTGGGCCCATATGGGCGAATTTGGGGGCCATAATGTTCCCTTGGTGGAGGGTATGGTGTTTGCCGCATGGTAAACTGGGAATTTGGCATTGGCGGTGGGCCAGCTAGGTGCCCATGAGTGCGCCAATTTTCCAAGGAAGCAAACATTTCAGTGGGTTCATTCGGAGGAGTTGCTGCCTCCAGAACGATTCCGATTGCGGCTTCTTAGCAATCGTTCGGGAGGCAGGTTCCTCAAAGGAGCTATTGTTCTCCCAAAATGATCAAATTGATCTTCCTGCCATGCTCTAGATAAATATTCTAGCACCTGGCTATTGACCAATGTCTCTGCAGCTGGCATCTGGCGTTTAAGGTGGTTTGGTAATGTAAAAGTGGGGGGGGATCCACTCCTGAAGCTGCCGGACGAGGGGGCACTGTGGTGGTTGGTCCTTCTACACTCTGTGCTGGAGCTTGGGATGAGGGAACCTCCTCCTCACAGGTGCTGGAGTGCTGGGGAGCGGCCTCTTCGAGTTCCTCATCAAGGTTGTCCTCCGTTCTTTAATTTAAAAAAAAAAAAGGCCATTGAAAGATGAGGACACATGAAAAGTAGTCATGTCACGTATTATTATAATCACTAAACAACATTTATATCACATAGGTAGTTATACAATCCTAAATGTAGATACATTGGGTAAATTTTATGTGTGATAGATGGCTATAGCACAGAGTCAGATTCCACTTGTAATGTTTTGCTACTACTTTGCCTAATGAAAGGAGGAATCGGCTTGGTTGCTATCGGAAACTCGGACGTTTCATAGTGAATAATTGATTATAAACTAAACTACAGAGTCGATATACAGTGTATATTGATAAACATATAGTGTACATTGTTAACAATTAACTTACGGA
This sequence comes from Rhinella marina, assembly GCA_900303285.1. Taxonomy (NCBI): domain Eukaryota; kingdom Metazoa; phylum Chordata; class Amphibia; order Anura; family Bufonidae; genus Rhinella; species Rhinella marina. The sequence continues at coordinate 214,893 of ONZH01020594.1, read as the reverse complement.
CGCAGCTCCATGACGTCACGCAGGAACATTAGTTGCTCCCGGAAAATGTAGGGCCTTTTCTTTGGTGGCCCAGACCCACTGCGGCCTTGTAGCTCCGTCATCTGTTTTTCACTTCATCAACTTGTAAAAAATAAAAAATAAATATCAAGCCAAAAAAATGGTTGTCACGACATTAGAAAACATGTGCTATGCTAGTCAGCAAGGATCACACATGTATAGATTGGCCACTTACCCAAACTCTGGCGACTCTGCTTTTTGGTTTGCTCCCAGACACTAGCAAAAAGCTCCTTTGAAATTTCAAGCCATGCAGCGTCTTTCTTGTATCGGTCATGGTATTCACCAGACCTCGTGTCCCAAATGCATGGCCTCTCTTGCACCAGCACTATGAGCTTCTCCACGTCCATGGACTTTTGCAGTTTGGGCATTCTCAGCAGGAAACAGGAAATTCAGCAAACAAATTGCTCCTCACTGCACTAGCTGCAGCCAGACACAGACAAACACTACTTCCTGTAGAAATTCCTTTCACTGTTGCTAAGTTACATACGTTAAAAACGCAACGCATTGAATCCGGATGCAATGCGTTTTTCACGCAGCCCCATTCACTTCTATGGGGCCAGGGCTGCGTGAAAAACACAGAATATAGAACATGCTGCGATTTTCACGCAACGCAGAAGTGATGCGTGAAAAAAAACCACTCATCTGAAAAGACCTATTGAAATGAATGGGTCAGGATTCAGTGCGGGTGCTATGCATTCACGTCACGCATTGCACCCGCGCGGAAAACTCGCTCGTGTGAAAGGGGCCTAAGGCTGGGCCTAGCTAAAGAGTTTTTCCTTGAGCAGGCACTATGTCACCCATACAGTAGATGCAGAAGTCTGGCATGTATATGTAGCAGTGAATTGGAAACATCATATTACTTCTTTGGATGAATATAGAAATGGCAAATACTGTACTTGGGATTTATGTCTTAAAAAAGCATCTAAGGAAAAGCAAAAAGTAATGATAGAAAATACCGTAGAGGAAAAATGTGAGTGACCACCACTGTACTAAGTTCCATTGAATTACTATTCATTACATGTGTCATGATTTTGACAACTAGGGAATTATACAGTAAACACAAATTGCTGTATATGAATATACAGCAGCCTTCCCTAGTGTGATTTTGGTCACCTTATAACAAAGTAGCCCATAGTAAATCATTTAATGGTGCATTGTATGCCACTAAACACAAGTGCACTGTAGGATCACAGTTAAAAGCCATGAATACCTTGGTCCAGGTTGTGACATGAGAATAATATGTAAAGGCTATGGACACCTTTGGGGGAATTTTTTTATATTCCATTCTACTCATTTTGGGCTAAAAATCATTGTTCAAATTTTTCTTAATTAAAAAATTTTAACAGTAATTCCTCTACACCTTTCTCAGTGAATCTGTCAGAGACAGCTCGATCTGTACCCCTTATCTGTACTTTCCTAACAGCTCATAAACACTCATTTGAGCTTAAACGTTTTGTGCCATCTGGGACAATGGGGGCATATCAGTAGGATATGCCCCATTGTCTTATAGGTGCGGGTCCCAGAACGGAGCCCCGAAAGTGAAGCCCCCCTCCATTCATTTTCTATGGGACCGACGAAAATAGCCGCTGGCTCGGCTATTTCCATCGGCTCCAAAGAAATGAACCTGAGCGGGGGCCACGCATGCACGGTATGCTCCCATTCATTTCTATGGGGAGCCGGCTTGGTGGTGGCCGGACCGGAGTCCTCCAGCCACCACCTTGCGGGGCTCCGTTCTGGATATAGGTGCCTTTAAGACAATGGGGGCATATCCTAGCGATATGCCCCCATTGTCCAGGATAAGACAACGCCTTTAATTTTTTTTTTATTTGACAGCCTTCTGACGGATTCACAGAAAAGTAGGAAGTAAGGATGAGCGAACTTCAAGTTTTGAAGTTCAAGTTCGGGTTTGGTATATGCTGAATAGCGTTATGGATTCCGTTACCCCGAACCATGGTCAGTGGTAATGGAATCCATAATGCAATTCAGCACATATGCGAACCCGAACTCGAACTTCAAAACTTGCAGTTTGTTCATCCCTAGTATGAAGCAGTAGTCAAGGCACTGCAAGTGAGAGCTGTAGAGGAAAAATGGTTGAAAATGTTTTATATAGACCAATTGAAAAACTGATTTTTAGCCCAAAAGGGGTAGAATACAATGAAAAAATAAAAATCCTCTAGAGGTGACCAAAGCTTTTAACCATGTCACAACCTTGACCAAGTGTCATGGTGGAATGACAGCAATGCAAGCAAGCATAACATTGTGAACATAAAGTAGTGGTCTCCTTCACTGACGATCAGGCGCTTGCAGGGAAGGATCGCTTCCTCCTGACAGTCGCTAAATTTTTAAGTGTAAAGAGTCTTAACTTAGTTAACCCTCCTACTCAGTCGCTAAATTTTTAAGTGTAAAGAGTCTTAACTTAGTTACCCCTCCCACTCAGGATGTCCAGTGTACAGTACACTGTCCTGAGCTACCTAACTACTCAGGGATGCCACCTTTACAGAACAATAGGGTTCTTGCATATATTGTACTAACACACTACATTAAAAGGTAATATAATAATTAAACAATTTCAGTACTTACACCACAGTAGGATAACAAATCAGCATGTGCTCAGTTCCCCTGCATTGCCCCCACAGGGGAAATTAAACATTACATGACACCTATTAAAATCAAAGAGCTTTCCTGCAGAATAAGAGATGACTCTTTCTTCCCGCTCATCACTCTACTTAATTGATGGACATCTCTAATGAAGGCTCCCATTTTAAGCCCACACCAATGGGACCTTCATTTTCTATCATTAAAGATAAATTTAGAATAACTGTAATAAATATAATGCTGCCATGTGTCTTTGGGGAGCTTTATTTCTTATCTTAAAAGGATGTAAAATATCACCCATGTACTTCATTAATACCCAATCTGCTATATATCTAATTAGCTTTGCATAATAAGACACAATACATGTTCATTTCTTATTTCATCTGTCAATGTCATGAAGTGGATGTAAAGAAGAATTGGACGCTTTCCAACAGGAAAGTATTGCTTGTTAAAATGTATATTATAGTGAAAACAAGTAAGATTTGTGTTACGTTCAGAACGCATGACTTTGTTCTCTTAATGAGGTTATCTAGTAACTAATATTGATGTCCTATCCTTAGGATAGGTCACCAATTTCGGATCAGAGGGGGCTCCGACACCCGGGACCCCTTGCAATCAGCTGTTAGGTCTGTGAGCACCGCTTCCATTGACGTCACCATACATCGGTTACGTGGCCTAATTGCAGCTCAGCCCCATTAAAGTAAATGAGGCTGAGCTGCAATACCAAGCACAACTGCTGGTAAATGTACGGCAATGTGCTTGGATTTCTGCCAAGAGCCGGCTCCGCTCACCAGAGCTCTGGTTAGAGCATTGGCTCCCTAAAACAGCTGATTGGCGGGGATGCAAACACCTCTGCCGTTGTGATAATGATGAGCTATCCTGGGAATAGGTTATCATTATCCATTCCTGTAAAACCCTTTGAAACAGGTGTCTTTCTAATATTCCATTGTCAGAATTAAAAGGCTCATCGAACCCATACAATGGCCCCCCAAATGCCCGGGCCCCTCACACAGGTTATACCTACCTGCGTCGTCTCTGATGCCCGCATGGCTGCAGCTGCATCTCCCTGTCGCGAGGATCAAAACATCCATCAACTCAGCCAATAGAAGGCCCAGACGGGAACGAGCCTCCCTAGTATCGCGGGTGACGCTAGGGAGGCTGGTTCTCATCACAGCCTGTCTGCAGAGGTTTAAATGTATAACTTACAAGTTTTACTGAAACTTTTCCAAAAAAACTATACAGTACAGACCAAAAGTTTCTCATTCAAAGAGTTTTCTGTATTTTCATGACTATGAAAATTGTAGATTCACACTGAATGCATCAAAACTATGAATTAACACATGTGGAATTATATACTTAACAAAAAAGTGTGAAACAACTGAAAATATGTCTTATATTCTAGGTTCTTCAAAGTAGCCACCTTTTGCTGTGATTACTGCTTTGCACACTCTTGGCATTCTCTTGATGAGCTTCAAGAGGTAGTCACCTGAAATGGTATTCTAACAGACTTGAAGGAGGTCCCAGAGATGCTTAGCACTTGTTGGCCCTTTTGCCTTCACTCTGCGGTCCAGCTCACCCCAAACCATCTCAATTGGGTTCAGATCTGGTGACTGTGGAGGCCAGGTCATCTGGTGTAGCACCTAGAGATGAGCGAACATGAGCGGGAGCAATTCACGTGTAATAGCGTACGCATCTTCTAATATGTACGCTAATGCATACGCATCTTCTAATCTGTACACTAATGCGTACGCATCTTATAAATTTGTACGCTAATGCGTACAAATTACAAGATGCGTACGCATTAGCGTACAGATTAGAAGATGCGTACGCTATTACGCAAAAATTGCTCCCGAGCATGCTCATCTCTAGTAGCACCCCATCACTCTCCTTCTTGGTCAAATAGCCCTTACACAGCCTGGAGGTGTGTTTGGGGTCATTGTCCTGTTGATAAATAAATGGTCCAACTAAACGCAAACCGGATGGAATAGCATGCCGCTGCAAGGTGCTTCGGTAGCCATGCTGATTCAGTATTCCTTCAATTTTGAATAAATCCCCAACAGTGTCACCAGCAAAGCACCCCCACACCATTACACCTCCTCGTCCATGCTTCACGGTGGGAACCAGGCATGTAGAGTCCATCTGTTCACCTTTTCTGCGTCGCACAAAGACACGGTGGTTGGAACCAAAGATCTCAAATTTGGACTCATCAGACCAAAGCACAGATTTCCACTTGTCTAATGTCCATTCCTTGTGTTCTTTAGCCCAAACAAGTCTCTTCTGATTGTTGCCTGTCCTTAGCAGTGGTTTCCTAGCAGCTATTTTACCATGAAGGCCTGCTGCACACAGTCTCCTCTTAATAGTTGTTGTAGAGATGTGTCTGCTGCTAGAACTCTATGTGGCATTGACCTGGTCTCTAATCTGAGCTGCTGTTAACCTGCGATTCTGAGGCTGGTGACTCGGATGAACTTATCCTCCGCAGCAGAGGTGACTCTTGGTCTTACTTTCCTGGGGCGGTCCTCATGTGAGCCAGTTTCTTTGTAGCGCTTGATGGTTTTTGCGACTGCACTTGGGGACACTTTCAAAGTTTTCCCAATTTTTCGGACTGGCTGACCTTCATTTCTTAAAGTAATGATGGCTACTCGTTTTTTTTTACTTATCTGCTTTTTTCTTGCCATAATACAAATTCTAACAGTCTATTCAGTAGGACTATCAGCTGTGTATCCTCCTGACTTCTGCCCAACACAACTCATGGTCCCAACTCCATTTATAAGGCAAGAAATCCCACTTATTAAACCTGACAGGGCACACCTGTGAAGTGAACAACATTTCAGGTGACTACCTCTTGAAGCTCATCAAGAGAATGCCAAGAGTGTGCAAAGCAGTAATCAAAGCAAAAGGTGGCTACTTTGAAGAACCTAGAATATAAGCCTTCAGTGTGAATCTACAATTTTCATAGTCATGAAAATACAGAAAACTCTTTGAATGAGAAGGTGTGTCCAAACTTTTGGTCTGTACTGTATATCAATCTATTCAGCTTCAGCTCTATAACATGGTGCCTGCAGATCAGACACCATGTACCATGTGACAGTTTCCCTTTAAGGCCCCATGCACAGAACCATATTTTTGGTCCTCATCGATCCACATTTTTCATGGATTGGATTGCGGACCTATTCATTTCTGCATCCGTATGTCCATTCCGCTGTCCCGAAAAAAAAGAAAGAACATGTTTAATTTAATATAATTCGAGATTTGCAGACCGCAAAATTGATTCACTTGTGTTCATTAGGCCTAACTGGACATTTAGTTTAGTGATGTTTGAAAAATCAACACTACTAGCATTAATTACGGTACATCTATTATTTATGAAATTGACAGTAGTGTTACCTCCTGGTTCCTTTCTTTGCTGTTCCTAGAGGGCAGAACTCATAGTTGGTGGCACAGATCCAGAACTGGACCATGAGGGCAGATGAAAAAGCACACTGAGATCTGGACACAGATCCATTAACCTTAGAATTCCATACGACGAGAGTGGATGACCATTTTTTGCAGAGGACAAAATTCTGCCTTCCTGGGCTTCTTCATTGTATATCAGAAACTCCCGCAGAAGCTACCGATTGAGTGAAAGGACTTCATGACTTAGCATAGTCTAGTCCGCAGGTCCATACTAGACAGACTAATAGGGCTATATGGACATGCTTAGCCAGGAGCTTTTGTGAACATGGCCTTAGGCCTCATAAGCCTACATACTATTCAGGGGTTGCAATATGAGCATGTGCATGAAATCTAATGCAATATAACACTACCTATGAAATGCAAAGTGCAGAAATGCCAAAATCTACAGTGGACAGGTCCAGAACGAATCTTCTCCCTGGAGCATGCGCAGATGAAACAAATTCAGTAGTTTGTACATGTGCAATGGAGAGGATTAGTTCTTGCCATGTCTACAGCAGCTCCCCCTTCATGGGCTGTGGAAATTATGTCCCATTTATAGAGCAGACCAGAAACCTGGCTCTTCAGGATTTCCAGATGAGGTGCGTCACATGACCAGGGTCTCAAGCGACACAACTTTGACATGGTAAGTATATTAGAAACTTTCTTCTACAGGCAAGATACTTGATGGGACCTAGTGGGTCCCAGAAAACCCCTTTAAAAACATTGTCCTAAATATAAGCATTATATAGCTGAACAGGAAGAAAGAGGAGAACATCTAGTCGCAACATCAGGTGAAGAGCCCACAGCCTGTAATGCAGCCACGAGATCCCAGAGGCACAACGGAAGGTTACGTACTGCTCAAAGTGTCTTCTCTTCACAGGTTAGCTGAAGAGGCTTTGTAGGTACCGGTTGTAGGAACCCCTTTAAATATAGTTAGCACACACATCTGAAAATATAGTCTAACATAAACACAATTAATTATTATTTAATTGATTAGTATGATTTTATAAATTTTTATGATGCATTATTATTAGTAATGGAATGTAATGAAAATATTAAAGAGGTTTTCCGGGAATCATATATTAATAACCTATCCTCAGGATAGGACATCATCACTGTTTTATTGATGGTGGTCCAACTCCTACACCTGATATCTCCACCTGGTGAGCACTGCTGCCTCTTTCTAGGCCTGTGATTAGTGTTGAGTGAATCAAAGTCTACGAGGTGGTCTTCGATACGAATTTTAGGATAAATTTCGATTTACTGCAAAGCCAAATTTCCTTGTGCTTCGTGGTAATGAATCGATTTAACCTGAAATAGTGCAAAAAAACAAAAACAAAAAATCATACTTACCTGATCCATTTGCTTGCGACGGTCCGACTGCCACCATCTTGCTTGAAGATCTTTCATGAAATCCCTTGTGTGGTGACGTATGACATCACCATCCCGGCCAGCGTGATGACATAATCTCGGGCCGGGCAAGATTTCGTTTCAGATCTTCAAGCAACATGGCGGCAGCCAGCCTGTCGTGAGCAAATGGATCAGGTAAGTATGATTTTTTAAAATAATTTTACACTCTTTTCCACTTTTTATTTTATTCAGATGCAAGGATAATATATGAACATGGCATCTGAGGGGTACAATGACAGGGTGTGGTACAATCACAGCTCCCCATCATTGCACCCACTGCTTACAAAGTAATGAGCTTTGTGACGAAGTCATTCGTCACAAAGCAAATGTTTTTGTAAAATTCGGCGAAGCAGCCAAATCAAATTTTCCAATAATCTCTACCTGTAATGTCATATTCATCGTTCACATGGCCTAGGCCCAGCTCAGTCTTAGGGCTCAAGCACATGAACGTATTTTCTTTCCGTGTCCGTGTCCATTTATTTTTTTGCGGACTGTATGGGGAACCAGTCATTTCAATGGGTCCGCAAAAAAAAAAAAACAACAGAAGTTACTCCAAGTGCATTTCGTTTCCGTATGTTTGTATTTCTGTTCTGCTAAAAAATAGAACATGTCCTATGCTTGACCGCATTAAGGACAAGAATAGGACTATTCTATTATGGGCCAGCTGTTTCGTTCCACAAAATACAGAATGCACGCGGATGTCATCCTCATTTTTTGCTGATCCGTTTTTTTTTTGCGGACCGCAAAATACATACAATCGCGTGCATGAGCCCTTATTCAAGTGAATGGGCCTGGGCTGCAGTACCAAGCATAGCCACTATACAGTGTATACAATAAATCCCGGCACTCGCTGACTTTCTTCAATATATTTCTTTTATTCTTTTAAAAAGGCTCAGGTGGAGCCGAAACGCGTCCATTGTGATGCAAGAATAAAAGAAATATATTGAAGAAAGTCAGCGAGTGCCGGGATTTATTGTATTCACTATTGAAAGCTTCTGGCTTACCACGTGCACCGCTGCACCGTACATCGGAGTGCCGGCCATATCGCTATCTTATTCACTATACAGTGTATGGCGCTGTGGTAAGTTGGGAAGAGGCTGCAGTGCTCAACAGAGCACCAAGGCCTCTTCAAACGGCTGATGGGTGGGAGTGGCGGGTATCGGACCCCCCACTGATCAGATACTGATGACCTATCCTGAGTCCCACAAAACCACTTTTAATATGCCCTATCTCTATTTATCGCTATAGGAATATTTTTAGAGATACATGCCTAGATTACAATGTTACAGTATATCACCGTAGTCAGCAGACTGCATGAAACAATCAATCAGCAGATGAGATGGAAAGTTGCCAATGTAAGAATGTCTTTGTAATAAGCAACTAACACTTATGAATGCAAGAAATAAAAAGATCAAAGAGAAAACAATTGGAAACGAGATTTCCAAGCCAGGACATGAAATAAGCAGGCTATGAAATGGACGGAGATATATAGCAAAATCAATTACCGCTCATGTTTGTCTATAATTTCATTGCCTAGAATACACCCAGCATATTTCCTACTCACAATTAAATTTTTTTTATATATTTTTCGTTCGGCAAGAGAGTGAAAAACGTCTTTTCATATTTCTGTGATTGTTTACTGAAAGCCTGCAGCGCCGGTCCTGAAACAAGAGAAAAGAGCCGCTGCAACATTATTAAAAATACATGCTGTTCTTATTTAACGGTCAGGAGTAGGAGCCACAATCTCATCTCTCTGGCGGGAAGGGTCAGCAGCTCCCTTGGCGCATAACGGGAGCTTATTATAATTATTGAGACTGATCTATTCACTAAGGGCGATGAAGGGAGGCATGTGACAATACATATTACAATCGGAGACCTCCATGTTCACCTTTCTAGTAATACATAGAAGTATTTTATTAGGGTCCTCCTGTATTTTCCCTATCTTAGGGTTCATGCACACAACCGTATGCATTTTGCGGTCCGCAAAACACGGATCTGCAAAAAAACAATTGACATCGGTGTTACATCCGTTTATTTTTTTGGAGATCCATTGTAACAATTCCTGTCCTTTTCCACAAAATGGACAAGAATAGGATATGTTCTATTTTTTTGCGGAACGGACTGCAAACTGAGTAATTTACATTTTTTTTGTGCCTCCATTGAAATGAATGGACGCGGACAAAAAAATACGTCCATGTGCATGAGCCCTTATATAATATATTGTTGTTATGGTTATTATTAGAGGGGTTGGCCACTTTGTATTAAAGGGGTTTTCAGAAAATAAAGGAGTTTTCTGGGATTACAATATTGATGACCTACAGTATCCTGCAGCCTCCTCACAACAGACTAAGCATGCGTCGTATGTTGCATAGTGGTTGAGCTCGGTACTGCAGCCGAGGCCTATTCACTTGAATGGAAATGAGCTGCACACAGGACAATGGGACGTCACTGTCCTAGGAAGAGTTCTGTCCTTGAGAAATTGCACTTCGAATCTCCACCAATCAGATATCAATGCCCTGAGGATAGTTCATTAGGCTTAAACTCCTTGAAAACTTCTTCAAATATTGATGACCTATCCTCAGGATCGGGACATCATACTGTGTAGAGGGACTTAAAGGGGTTGTGTCATCTCAAAAATTGGTGGCATATCACTAGAATGTGTCACCAATGTCCAATAGATCTGAGCTCCACCTCTGGGACCAGCACTTATCTCTAGGACGGAGCTCACAAAATGAAGGAGAGTGGACCATGCATGGGTAGCCACCCTCCATTCATTCCCATGAGAATGCTGAACATAGCCGAGCAATGTGCGTGGCTATTTTTTAGAAGTCCCATAGAAATGAATGAGATGTGCACCTCGCAAGTGCGGCCCCCGCTCATTTCATTTCTATTTTTTGGCACTCCCATAGAAATGAATGGAGGGTGGCCATGCATGCACAGTCTGCTCCCCTTCACTTTTCAAGCTCCGATCTAGAGATAGGTGCAGGTCCATCAGACATTGGTGGCATATCCTAGTCCTAGTGATATGCCACCAATGTATGAGATGACACAACCCCTTTAAGGGGACATCACTTTTATTGGGACATCAGACTGTGCGGGGAATATTCTATTGTGAGGGGGGCACTTAGAGGCATCATACATCATAGGGGGCACTAAAGGGGGCATCATACTATGTCATAGACAATAACAGTGTATCATTTATGTCTGAGGAGTACTCAGGGAACATTTTTATGGTGCTGGGGCACTGAGGGGGTATCCTTACTGGGGGAGGGTTCACTAAGAGGATATTCCTGTGTGGGGGAACAAAGGGGCTGATCAGAATTGAGTGTGTATAGATAGGCACTGGGTGGGGTTAGAGGTGTAGCTAGTGCAAAAAATGTGCTGCTTTGTGGATGCTGATATTGTCCTTTTGTGGTTTTTTAAAAAGTTGGGAGGTATAGATTTAGTGAGGCTACTTTCACATCTGCGTTTTTGCTGTCCGAGATCTGGCATGGGATCTGAAAACTACAGCAAAACACTTCCGTTATAATGAAATGAAGAAAAAAAATGTTTTTTTTTTATTGTCGAATCTGGCTTCTTCATTTTCCATGCCAAAGACAAAAATACAGCATGGGAACTCTACAAACAGGAATGGATTGCATTCAGGTGCACTCCGTTCCTGTTTGTTCCATTTTGTCCCCATTGACAATGAATGGGGACAAAACGGAAGCACTGTGCTGCGGTTTTGAGAGCTTGGGTCTTGATCCATTTGTTCGTTCAGTAGCATTCGCAAAAATATGCAACCTCAGAGCAAGAGGCAAGCATCATGGGTAAAAAACAGCTGTGTCCAAATTGGAATGAAATGTATTTTGGGGACAACTTACTGTACCTGAACCACCACCCGCTCAAGACATCAGGGTGTCACAACTCTGACAGAGAAACCCAGCTTCAGTGCCTGTATCTTCCTTACCACCTGCTGAGGTTGCTGTTGCTGCGACTCGTGAGGCGGCTTGGAGCGTCTGCTGTGGCTTGTGCGGTTGGAACATCTGCTGTGGCTCGTGCGGCTGGAACATCTGCTGTGGCTCGGGAGCTGGGACGTCTGCTGTGGCTTGTGCGGCTGGAGCGTGCGGCGGAGGCGGCTGGAGCGTCCACTTTGCCTCCCAGGAGGAGATCCACCCCTTCCATACACCAGAACCCAATTGTTCCACCATCTGTGACGGCCCATGCACAGACCCTCTGGGACTATAAAACCGCAGTGGAGGACTGGGTCATCCAGGTACTCGACCACCCTAGGCCAGAAGATCCTTCATTGGAATGCTGAAAGGGAACTGTGCTTTGGTTTTCTGTTGGGAGAGGGTCTGGCTTCCTGCAGAATGACGAGGATGGAAAGGAATAGGTCGGTGAAACGGCCGTACCTGCCACAACATCGTCATAGCCTGTACGTGGGGGATCAGGTGGAGTACACCCCCATGGCGTCCCTGAAAGGCCCATTTGCGACCGGGGTTACCCTCCTTTCAAAGCCTCTGGTGCCTACAATGGAACCAGAAGTGTGGCCGGATGAACCACCAGATCCAGGACGCTTGCGCTGCCTGCAGGAGTTCCCAGATGGCGTCCTCCGGTTCAAGGAAAAGCCACAGCCTCAGCCGGAGCCTCTGATTCCTGGACTGCCAGCACCACCACCACCACCACAGTCCTTACAGCTGGGTCAGCTGACCACGTTATCGTTCACCTTCCAATCCACGGAGGTCCACCAATACCAGCTGCCGTGGAAGATGAAGCCAGCAGCATCCGGGGAAGCTGGGGCTTTTTTCCTGGTTGCAACCTTTCCGGAACTGCTGCAGCCGGAAGTCCTTACCCCTGCTGTCCTGGCAGGAGGATCCGGAAAAGCGAAAATGGCTGCAGCGCTCGCCAGCGTCACCAGGAAGAAGAGGGCACTGGAGTTCCACCACTGCAGCGAGCATGGCCTACAAGAGGCAGGAGCCTCCTCTGATGAGCTTCAGCAGCAGCTCGAGCGAGGACTTCAGGTCCCTCATCTGAGGAACCCAACTACTGGCAGTGTCAAGGACACTGCAGGAGGACCTATGGACTGCACCTGATGGGTGAGATGCTAGTTGGCAGTTGTTTTTGTTTAGTTTGACTCTCACCCAGATGGTCATGGCTGTCAGGACTCCCCCCATTCTGCAGAAAATTCCCTGTTGCGCCGAAGTGCGCCTATTTTCCTTTTTACCCCCTTCTCAGGTTATTTGGGAGCCCCCTTGGCAAAAAAAGGTTCTCTATGTGCTGCTTTTTAATGCAATGCATTGCTCCTGTTTGACTCTCACCCAGCTGGAGTGGACATGGCTGTCAGTCAGGACTCCCCCCTTTCTGCAGAAAGGTCCCAGTTGCGCCTAATCGCGCCTATTTTCCTTTTTACCCCCTTCTCAGGTTATTTGCAAAAAAGGGTTCTCTATTTGCTGCTATTCTCTATTATCCATGTGGATTTCACATTACCTGTTTGGATTACAATTAGAGATGAGCGAATCATTAAAAAAATTATTCGCCGAACATTCGCCGATCTTTCCTAAAATTCGTATATTCGACGAAGAGATTCGTTGTATTTGCATACAAAATATACGTTATTATGTGCTATTAACAAACATTCGCTCACTAATAACGAACGTTCATTTACAAAATGTACGCAACTTCTTAGAAGACGTACGAATCTCAGCGTACTATTGTCTAAGTGATTACGTAATACGCAGGCACGTACGAGGAGAGGCCGCGGCGTGTAGTCCTCAGAGGCAGAGCGAATATTCGAGACATATATATGGTAAAGTGCAAATACATTATTATAGGTATAATATAAAAAATTTAAATATCACCTACCTAGTATGTCGCAATTTGTAATCCACATAGGTAAAATTGTAATCGAAATGGGTAAAAAAAAGCAGCAAAGGTTCCTTAAAAAACCCTCTTTCAAGGGGCTCCCCAAATAACCTGAAAAGGGGGAAAAAGGGATGAGGCGCACGAATGTGCAACTTAATTTCCTGAGTTGCCTCGTCATCCTCCAGCGCTGGAGAAAGTGGCGGAACTACCAGGGAGGAGTCTGCGTCACTGAATTGAATTCGTACGCAACAGCGTATAGAGTAACTACCAGGGAAAAGTCTGCATCGCTGAATTGAATTCGTACGCGACAGCGTATAGAGTAACTAAATTATACGTAGAATAGCGTATAATTTATAGGACACACTACGTAGCGAATGCGTACAAAAGCGAAGCGAATCACCTAATATTCGGATTCGCTTCGCAGCTGAAAAATCCCAAGATTCGATACGAATCTACGAAGCAGCGAATAGGTTCGCTCATCTTTAATTACAATTTTACCTCACATGGATTACAATTGAATTTTGGAATATGTGTTCTAGACAGACAGTGTTTTATCATGCCAACAAGGAGCCATAAGGAGAATCTCAAACGTATATCTGAGCCTTTTATGCTTGCAAATGTGAAATTGATTGCACTAAAATGTTTGCATACTTATGTCTTTGCTGTATTTTAGCTACACTGTTTTTAATGGTTCAGCACTTTAGCCCATTGTGTGTATTCTTTTTCTGGTACTGCAATGTGTCCTATTATGCACTTATTGTACGGTGTTTTTAGTAAATTATTCATTTGATAGCTAGCAGCAGTGAGCACCTTATTTTTCTAGTTCATATGGACTGCCTCTAAAGATTGTACGCCGCGGCCTAGCCTCGTGCGTATGACGCATGTGCATGTCAATAGTACGCTAAGGATTCGTACGCACTTTTGTACGCTAATGCTTACGTATTGTGTACTTTTAACTACGCTTACTGTACGTACGTAATTTGGGCAGGAATGTTCGAAAAAAAAACGTGTTTTTTTTGTTACGTAGATTCGACGAATAAGTTAGTTTAAATACAAATCTTGTCAGAAATTCGGCGAATATTCGGAGAAGCAAATTTTGAATGATTTGCTCATCTCTAGTGGTGGTCCTAATTAGTGGCTGATAGAGATCTGTATAGGCATAGTCTCACAGAAGGCACTAAGTAGGACCACCCACATGACTCCTTAGCTCAGAATGTGCAGATTTAGATTAATAAAATACAAGTTATACCAATTATTTCCCCAGAAAATGGCATTATAGATCACTTGGGGCTTCACTCTGCATTGTCACTGACAACTGTAGCATCCAACCAGGAGGCCACTATGGCTGTTACCCAGAGCAGAGGGGTAGAGTTTGTGAAGCAGCTTAATCCAGCATGTGTAGTTCTGATCTTAGCATGGTCAAAACTGCTGACAGACTGCCTTTAAACTCCACCTTTAAAGAATATCTAATAACATTTCATAGTTAAATGCTACTTAAAAGTTGAGTCATTTTGCCGCTCCTTTGCTTTACTATCCTGTACTCATTTTCAGGGGGACCAGTATGATTTTGTTGTCTATTAAACATAAAGTTAAATTCTTAATTTTGCTAGTTTCCTGCAACCAGACTATAGCCCTTTGTAGAAGCTCAGATGACAGTAATATAGATGGAGCCGAGCAGCCAGTTCATGTGTCTGAGAGGGACAACTGTTTGTTTCCAAGGGCAACAAGCAGAATTTTGAAAGAAGTGATCATTATGAATAAAAAAATACATGATATAACTCAAAGCTGGAACAAAATAAGGAAATCAAAGTATCTGCACAGCGACTCTATGTATGTTTTAGGTTAAAATACGCCTTTGACATTGATTACACAGACAACAATTGTGAGATCTACCATTCGTGTTATAAATCTTTGGTTCTTTTTTTTTTGCTGTTTTTGAATACTTTTTTTCTATTCTATGTGGTACGGAAAAAAATATCTGTCCATGTTCAGAAACTGCTGCTAATGGGGTCATATTATGGAATCGCAGGATAACAGAGACTTTCCACGGGAAAATTGCACTATTTATTATATATGCTATTAGTATATCATAGCTTCTGGCATGAGGGCAAGGTTTAGGATACTGTCACACTTTCCGTTACTGATAATAGAACCGTTTGCATCCGTTATGAACGGATCCAGTTGTATTATCTTTAACATTCCCAAGACAGATCTATCATGAACTCCATTGAAAGTCAATGGGGGATGGATCCGTTTTCTATTGTGCCAGATTGTGTCAGAGAAAACAGATCCATCCCCATTGACTTGCATTGGGGGTTATGACAGATCCATCTTGCTCCACATCTCAGGACCTTAATGGCCTAGGAACAGGTTCTGCGACCTCTTCAAAGATCAGCAGGGTAGCCGAAATTCAGATATGAATGACCTATCCTAATGATAGGCTATCAATATTAAACTCTTGGAAAACCCCTTAAATAATCCTGTTCCATACATAGCAGAGCATCATTATGTCGTTATAATCTTTACACAAGATGATTATACGAGTCACACTACCCAAGTCCTTCAGTGGGCTCAGACCACGAAGCAATAATAGGCCTCAAAGGTCAAGCATAAGACATCAATATGGAACCAATTACTTGCCACCAGGGGCTCTTTCTTCTGCATAGATTCTCAAATAACCTATTAGACCTTATTGATGATCTGTCCTATGTATGCAATGCAACAGTACCAAGCAATTAAAAGTGGGTGCTCACATGTTCTCCGTTATGAGGTGTAGCCTTCACATTCTTTTCCTCTGGTTGAACCAAGGAACCCAGTCCATCATTGCATCTAACTAGTTCATTTGCTAATCCTATCGACACAAATACAATCTTTTTACAAGTGACTATTGAGATAGGGAAAGTTTACACAGACAGGGCAAGACCCAAAGACAAAGACAACAATCTGCAGTATGTAAAGAACCTTTTACACCGGCTGATAATCAGCTGAACGAGAGCTCATTCCCGATCACTGGTCTGTGTAAACATGGCAAATGCTCGTTTGCCGGCTGATCGCATCTTTTATGCGGGCCTGTTGCTGGCCACATGTCTTGCTGGGCAAACAGGGGATTTGCTGCCAACAATATGCAAACTCTAGGGGCCTGAATAATCTCATTTACACTTATTTATAGTTTGCACTGGGCAGCATAAAAATCCCTTTAAACAATTGGCCTGTCAATCTGAGGCTGTTATGGAGAGGTATTGGCCCTAAATTGGCCATAATACAACCCGATAGTAACCAATCATATATAATAAAAGATGAGATTGTTGTCTACTATGTGTATCATTATTCTCATTCCCTAGGCCTATGCTCTCCTCAGCTTGTTGCTGTCAGATTCATCATAGACCAGTCAATGTCTATTTACTAGCTCTTTTATGTTTTACTGTTCTCTGGATTGGCTTTCTTTCTTTATCTGCTCCTTCTTTCACTCCTAACCCCACAGACACTCCATCTTCTGCTCTTTCTTTTCTATAACTCCTTAATCCCATATTGTCCCTTCTTCATCCCATTATTTATCTTCTTTTTATCCTCTACAGCCCTATGCTTATTGGTCACAGACCTTTTACCTTGCCGTCTGATGTTATCTATTGTAGCTTTTGTATCTTTCTATTGTCACGGGTCTACAGTCTTTATTTTACTTGTTTTATAGCTTATTATTAAGTCTATTATTTCTCTTAATGTCGTGAATATCTGTTCTCCTGATAACAAGCGATCATTTATTCTCATATATCAAGTAGATATCATTGCTGTATTTCATTATAGGGTCATCAAAGATTTTTCTCCCTATCAACCTCCTACTGATGCCCCTCTTCCTATAGATAGTGGATAGATAAAAGAATAGATAGAAGTGGAGTATACATCAATGTAACATTATCACTTCACGCCGATGTCTGTCCATCATGTCAGTTATGTTCCACGGTATATTTCCCTGTTGCCTTTTCCAGTTCTTTCCAGCATTTGTGCATGATGGAGCGTGACAGACATGTATCCTGTCTAGGATGCATGGATATCTAAAAGCGCAAAAAGCTTATATCCCAGAAGATGTGTCATATCTACGGATGTGTCTTGAACCTTTGACTGTTCTTTTCCATATTTGCTAATTATCTTAACTAGGCTTGAGTGAATCGAGCTTCGGATCAAGAATCCAAAGTCAATTCATGTAAAAAATGTAGTTGTTAATGTTGTTTCTGTACAGCATTAAAATGTATGGGCTCCGCGAAGCCAAACTTCGTCTTGCCCGAAGTTGCGCGAGACTTCGGTAAATTACTACAATATGCCTATCTGCATATTTAAAAACATTTTAAAATAGAAATCCGATGTTTTTATATACACAGATAGGAATACCAAAGTCATCACCGAAGTCTCACGCAACTTTGGCCCAGACGAATTTTGACTTCGCAAAGCCCATACATTTTAATGCTGTACGGAAACAGCATTAACAACAACGTTTTTTAACAAATCGATCTAGGCTTGAGCCTAATTTGCTCAAGCCTAGTCTTGACCCTCCAGCAAGGGAAAAAAAAAGCTACTTTAGTCATCAACATGCATGTAAAGGGGTTGTTCAAGAGTTAGAAAAGGAAGCATAAAATGTAAAAAAATGTAAAAAAAAAAAAATTTAGTCCCTACTTAAATGGCCACTGAGTGACTTGTCAAAGGTTTTGATTGTTGGGGGTCTGAGTACTGAGAAGCCCATTGATCGCTAAAACAAAGAGAGAGAAGTGCTCACATAGTGTGCCAGGGTATGTGCATATAGGACGTATATATCCAGTGGGAAGTTGGGAAGGGGTTAAACGTTTAAAAAGTTTTGACATGCCATAATGACATATAAAAGGTTTTAATCAGCGGTGGTCTGAGTGCTGAGCACACACTAAGGGCTTATGCACACATGTGCAGTCAGTGCCCGTGCTGTGGACCGTAATTTGCAGTCCACAATGCACAGGCACTGACAGTGGGGCCGCCGGATTCGGATCGCGGACCCATTCATGCTCACGCTACTTTTTTGCGGTGCGGAGGCACGGCCAGAAACACCACGGAAGCACACCGTAGTGCTTCTTTGGTGTTCCGATCCGTGCCTCCGCTCCACATCCCATGGATTGCGGACCCATTTTGAAGTGAATGGGTCTGCGATCCCTGATGCGGGCTGCACACAGCCGGTGCCCATGTATTGCGGATGCGGGCCGCAATACGAGCATGCACCGGCCGTGTGCATGAGCCCTAATTGCTAGAAGGGGGAGAAAGACATGCTCACATAGGACACTCTCTCTGCTCACTGATGGAATCCAGATTGGCCCATAGACTTTCTACTGAGCCCGTCCCGTGCAGCGAGGAGAGGGCACACTTTGTGAACGCTTCTCTCTGAAGCGATTGCGAGGTTCTGAGTAATATAAAACCCCTGCACAACCTCTTTAAATGTGGTTCTCCACCAGCCTTTATCGGTGTAACACCAGGGACATCATTTAGACTCTGTATCTCAAGATTTATTCTGGAGTCTCCACATCTTGTAATAAAAGATTAACGTGCTAGAAAAGGAGTTTATTTATTCAGAGCTGAAATTCGTGCTTAAACTGAGAACAGAAAGTTGCAAACATACTTCGTACTCACTGATTTTGGATGAATGGACCTGATTCTTGATCACGCAGGCTCCCATCTGCATTCAATAGTCCACAGGCACTTCCGTATTTCTTGTCGCTAATACTCCTAAGCTTCGAGAGACTCATAAGCTTGCTTTCTTTTAAAAGAATAAATGTACTGTTCACATAGTCATCCCTGAGGCACATCTCTGTACAAGTTTTGAAGTCATAACTGAAAAGATTAATGTTATTAGCACATTTTATCCAGTTGCCAACACATGACAAGTAAGTCTGTCATGAACGACTGGATGTAGTCACATTATGATGAGCATAATTGTGCAGTCACTGCTACTGTGTGATGAAGAACAGGGCAATGGCTGTAACACAGACACAGCACCAGTCTGGGAAAGTCTGGAAACATGGTACATGCGTCGACCATCTCTGACTCTGACATGAACTTGCTGCATCATATTGATTTTCGATGCTGTTAGTTCCTGTCTGACCACAAGTCTAATTGTACTGTACTCATATCGGGAGATGTTGCCTACGAGGCTCGGACTGGCTCACAGGTGTACAGTGACACATAACATAGTAGACTTACTGCAATAAATATAGATAGGCAGTATACAGCTCCTCAACCAGTCTAACTTCATATAAAAAAGTGGGTAGAATATTTAAGAAACTACCCGGTTTATTTTTATAGACAAATTCATGTGGCTGAGTTGACTTCTAGGTACAGAGGCGGGACAGCCAGTATCCTCCTTTCCCAGACACCTACCTTCTCAAAGTTGCTGCAGGTACCCCATAATTAATCAATCTCGTAGGGTCTTGCTGCTGTCTACTGGTGGGCCCCCAAAATAAATTTTAACGGTGGTCCTTAGACAGCCCAGTCCGACACTGTGACCCCTTTAAGTGTACCTTAATAACCCCCCAGGACCATATTTTCCAGTCACCTCCTCCAAATCATAGAGACAACTGGAAAAGGAGGATAGAACATGGCACTTCTGGGAAGATATTTTATGCTGCTAGGGCAGTACAGTATATTGTGTTTCATTATGATAGCTGGTTCTTCCGGGGCAGTATTTTGTAGAAACTGGTACTTCTGGGAAGGTATTTTATGCTGCTAGGGCAGTACAGTATATTGTGTTTCATTATGATAGCTGGTTCTTCCGGGGCAGTATTTTGTCCTGCACTGTGGTATTTCTGCAGCAGAATCTAATACCACAGTGCAACACAATCTACTTCCCCAGGAGAACCAAATACCACAGTTAGAGATGAGCGAATCTTCAAAGATGCGCTTCGGCGAATGTTTGTTGAATTTATAAAAAGATTCTTAATACGAATTTATTCGGTCAAAGTTGCTTTAAAAAATATTCGTTATTCTGGTTGTGTTCTGCGAACATTTCCGCACAAATAACGAACATACAGAAAAATTTTTCTACTTAACTGAATTCGTACGCATCAGCGTACAAATTATCAGATGCGTAGCATTAGCGCACAATTCATCAGACGTGTACGTAGTGTTAGGGTACAAATGTTTAAGAACATTTAAGATTTGAATGGAGCAAATCAGAAAAGATTGGGATTCGCTTCGGAATAGGAAATAGCGGAGATTCGTATTGAATCTATGAAGAGGCAAATAGATTCGCTCATCTCTAACCACAGTGCAAGAAGAAGTTCTGCTGGGGCAGTATTTTGTGCTGCACTGTGATATTTGGTTCTGCTGGGGCAGTATATTGTGCTGCACTGTGGTATTTGGTTCTGCTGGGGCAGTGTATTGTGCTGCACTGTGCTTTTTGGTTCTGCTGGGTCAGTATATTTTGTTGCGTTCTGGTATTTGGTCCTGTTGCAGAACCAGATACCAAAGTATAACACAATATACTGCCCCTCTGTGGTATTACTGGCCCCATTTCCCTGTTAGCCTCACCTACATGAGCTGGTCCCTGCCTACTTATGTTGGCCACACCATCTTTCAACTAGAGCCCTGATAGGGGCAGCACCAGCTACACATACAGCCCTGCAACTGCCTATGTACTGCTAGGTGTTATACAGGCTTATGCACTGGCATATAGATATGTTAATATATGGTAATAAAAAATACTGTTAAAAATCTAGACAAATAAATATACATCTTTTTTTTTACATTAAATGAGTTCTCCAGGCCCAAAATGCTTTCTTTTCTTTACACAACTTACTCCAAATATTGCATATTTGTCCCCAAAATCCTTTTTTTTGTGTTCTGTGCTTTCCTCCCCACTATCTTCTCTGAATGAGTGCCATTGGGATGGATTTTTTGATGGAGAACTTCCTGTCTCTGTTACTTCTTGCTGGATTTACTAACCAAAGCCTGAAAGCCTAGCAATGCCATCCTTTGGGCCTGCTCCATATGCAGCAAGGAGTGGCTGTGTAATACAGCTGGCAAATTGCTACAATGACCAGGATCAGAGAAAATGCTGATCCTGGTCATTTGATCCCTCAGATCTTGCACTCAATAGTGACTGTGACACCTGAGGGTTTAGACACAGGGAGGAGGCTTCCTTTGTCCTCCAAACAGAGCCCACGCCCATGACAGCCTGGGACCTCATGAAGACGCCTAGAGCTATCATAGCAAACTGCCTGAAAAGCTGTGGCCAATGTGTGGCCTGGCAGGCAGCCTGTGAAAATCCAATAGACTGCAATAGTATACTATTGCAGTCTATGGTACAAGGGATCATAAGATAACATGTTTAAGTTCCCTAAGGAGACAAAAAAGTAAAAAAAAAAAAAAGGTTTGGAAAAAACAGAAAAATACTAAAAATTCAAATCACCACCCTTTTCCAAATGTACATATAAACAATAAAAAATGAACATAACTGGTATTGCCACTTCCAAAAATGTTTAAACTGGTAAAACATAAAAAAAAAAAATCCTGTGTGGTGAGTGTTGTAAAAGAAAAACAAAAATTGCTGATTTGCTGTTTTTTTTTATTAATTCGCCCCCCCCCCCCCCAAAAAAAAAAAAGAAAGGAACCAATCAAAACTACAGCTCACTGCACAAACAACAATTCCTCACACTGTTCTGTGGAGGAAAATATCAAAAAATGTGGGTGTTAGTTGGTGGGTGTTTAAAAAATTTTTTTCAAATGTTTTTATTTTTTAACAGTAGTAAAACGTAATAAAAATGATATCAATTTTGTATCACCATAATCATACTGACCCGCAGAGTAAGGTCATCAGGACATTTTTAGAGCACAGTGAATGTCATAGAAACAAATCCACCCAAAAAAAGCCACAAAGTTGCAGTATTTTTCAATTTCAAAGATTTTTTTCCCCATTTTCCTTTACAAGCTAAAGTAAATTAAACAGTGCCATTAAAAAATGCAACATGTCCCGCAATATGTGAACAGAAAGTAGAAAAAAATGATGGATCTTGGAAGGAAAAAGCAAATATATAAAAATAGGCTGTATCCTGAAAGGGAAATCCTGAGCTCTCAGGCACCAAAATATGTATGGATTTCTTATCCTCACAACTGTAAAACCTTTACAAAAAGTATAACCGAAGATATAATAATAGATATTTCAGCAGAATTTATTTTTTCTTCATTATTTTCAAAATAAAACTGAATATATTTTATATGTACATGTACCAGAATATTACAAGTACAAATTGTTCTGCAAAAAAACCTCACACAGCAATGTAGACCGAAAACTAAAAACGCTGCCAGAAAGCAAAGAGAAAAAATTATTCTGCATGCCTGCAAGCTGACCTGGTCCTCAAGTGGTTAACCCTTCTAGACACCCCCTTCATGTCTGCTCAAGGTCAATAGAGTAATCAGTGGTGACCACAGCTGCTGTGCCAAATGTATAGACATTCAACATGATAGGATAAAGAAAGCCAATTACCGCTGGTGGAGAAGGAGGCATCACGACATGCAGAAAGTAGAATGTAATTAGGAAATGCACTGCGGCATATTGCAAGGTATTTTGATGGGAGCTGTAGTTTCAACAAATGTTACATAAATCAATAGTATAGGCAAATAAACTTTGTAATATATCTTATTAAAGAAAAATGCCTATTTTGTAAATAATTAGCCAGTTCTCTTTCCCCTGCCTTCTACACTGATCATTCACTCTCAATGCCCTGCCTGTCTTAGGAGCAAAAAAGAAAACCTGCTGAAATAATCAGTGCAGAATCCAAGCGTTTTTTGACGAGTTTTGATGCATTTTTTTTAACCAGTGAGCAGCGATCTTGTGTTTTTCAAGTTCGGATTTGGCGTGTGGGTTCGGGTATTTGTACAATTCCGTTATGGATTCCGTTCGCACCATGGAAGCCTTTAAGAGGCATTCCGTTTTGCATTACATCATAATAAAAGTCAATCGGCAGCATAACTGATCTGTCTGGTTTCCGTTATGCAGGACGTTATGCAGGGCGTTGTGTGGCCCATTGACTTCTATTATGACTTCTTAAAGGCTTCCGTGGTGCATTCCGTCATAGAATTCCGTTATATTCCTTATCCCTACTAGTGAGTGTTCACTTCAATACAAAGCTGCATTTTCAGCTTGAGGTTTTTGGTGTGGATCTGCACCAAAAATGTGTGGAAAAGCATAAAAACGCATGTATTTACATAAAGCTGTTTTTTTTTAAATGCTTCCCATTCATTTGCAATGGGAGATTCAGTGCAGACTCTGCCCCAAGATAGCGGAATCATGTGCAGTACATTTGGCATGTGATCTTAGTTAGAATCCACAGCGCATACTGTACATGAGAATGAATCTCTTTATAGTTGTGTGCTAGGATCACATGCCCTATGGCATGTGATCCCATGAATGGCTGGCGCAGCCTCACGGTGGTTGGATAACACCGTTAAGTGCAGTTGTCCAGACCGCACCAAGAACAGATCTGTCCATTCTTTTTGCGGTTACCTCCCAGACAACACCAGAAACCACAGTGGGAGTCTGCTGACGGTTTAAGTCCATACTATTCTTATGACTCTGTGCTGCACCATTCCTTTATTATTCCTGCTAGAATGCTGAATTGTCAGCAGGTTGCGATTAGAGATGAGTGAATAATTGAAAAAATTGATTCAGCTGCTTTGCCAAATTTTACAAAAGAATTTTCCTTTGTGACAAATTCCTTTGTCACCAACCGTCTTTCTTTGTAAGTAGTGGGTGCACTGACAGGAAGTGGCAGTTGCACCACTCCCTGTCGTTGTACCCCTCTGATGCTGCATTCATACCTGATTGCAGCATCTGATATATATAAAAGTGTGTAAAATATTAAAAAAAACATACTTACCTGATCCATTCGTTCACGACGGGCCGGCCACCTCCATCTTGTTTGAAGATTTGGCGTGAAATCACATGCCGCCCGTGATGACGTAATCACACCGGCCGGAGTGGTGAATTCACCTTCGAGCAAGATAGTGGCGGCTGGCCCGTCAGGATGGGGTAAGTATGATTTTTTTTGTTTTTACACTATTTCAGGTTAAATTGATTCGCTACTACGAAGCACAAGGTAATTCGACTTCATGGCAAATTTAATTTATCCTGAATTTCAGATTGAAGTCCACTTTGTGGACTTTAATTCGCTCAACACTAGTTGCGATGAAGGTCCAGCTAGGAGTTACCACCTGGGCGTGTGTCCCTGCACAATCTGACATTATACAATCAGTGCTGCCAGTGTTAGAATGTGCAGGGGAACTGGGAAACATCTGGACCTTGATTGAAAACTGCAAGTATTTAATTCATAACCTCTAACAGGAATAATAAAGTAATGGCACATCATACAGTCATAGGAGCTCCAGAGTTGTTATTACATGGGAAATGCAAGCAGTTACTAAAACAGAAATGTCAGGTCAGTTTATACATCCTCTTTAAGAAAGACAGAGACAATACATTTTCTGAGAGATCAGGTTACATCTGCTGCTCATAGACACCTATGGAGAGGGCAGGGGAAGGAGGAGAGAGAAGAAGCTTTGTGTGTGTGAAAGAGATACACAGACACATAGAGATGCTGGTGGTAGTTGGAGAATAATGTCCTCCATGCTACTGCTTCTGTAATGTAATGTGAATTCAAAAGATTTGAGAATTAATACGCTTACGGAAGCTAAGTGAATAAATATGTTTACTAAGTGATGTTTATGTAATTTTTATTATTCAGTATGTTATTTTTTGTGTTCTCGTATATTTAATCAGTAAATATATTTATTCACTTAGCCTGTGTAAGCATATTCATTCTCAAATCTTTCAAATTCATATTACGTTACATCCTCTGAGGGTATCCTACAGAGAAATAGGGGAGTAGGATCTCCTGTTCATTATACGTTCAGTGTATGAAAAAGACTTCGTAACAGCCAGCCTCTGCCTTCTCTGGAACTGAGCATAGCAATTAGAAATGGAACCTACAGAGTGTAAAACTGGTGATAAATGTAATATACAAGCCATATATAGGTGCTTAACACTATTTAAATAGCTAAAATCAGGACATTTAAAGGGCTTTTCCAGGCTCCTGATACTGATGACCTATCCTCAGCATAGGTCATCAATATCTGATTAGTGGTGGCCCGACATCCCGCACCCCCACCTATCAACCACTCCCTGCAGCCTCCTGAGCCAGAACTAGCACTTTACATTGGACAGAAAGTACAGCTTTGTTGGGTTACTGCAGCTCAGCTCCCATTCATTTCAATGGGAACTAAGCTGCAGTAACCCAGCACAGCCATTATACTTTTAACGGAGCTGCGCCTCCTCTTCCATTCAAGAGTTAAGCTGGAAGGAAGAGCTGATTGGTGGGCAGATGGGGTGTCGCACCCTCACTTATAGGATAGATCATCAATCAAAAGTACCCATTTGCTGATGAGTTTGCATAAACCCTCTCCATTTTGTGGTCTGATTCATGGGCTTGTCACTGCAAAATCAGGACTGTTGTCAAGTACGGATATAGTATTACTTCTCATGTAAGCACACATGACAGCTTATTCTGAAAAGTCTCCTGAAACAACAGGTAGGCCGTGACCATACATGGTGGCTGGAATTCATAGAACTTTCTACCATCACTGTGACCACATATCGGATTCATAGACAGAACCTGTATAAAACTTACTGTAATAGATCTGCAAGGTGAACTACATACTGTAGATTAAATGATTATATGTTTTAGCCGCTAAATCCCCAATTACTATGGAGCAGCCTAACCATTTTCTTCATATTACCATAAATGCAGTGCTTTCAAGGTATGATGTCAGACCCCAAGGGTGTGACATTTCTGATGTCAAGTTTTTCTCTACTAAAATTATACTGTATATACTGTATTTATACTGTAAGTGCTATATCTTTCGCTTAGCTGCTGTATATGTTTTTCAGTGATATTTGCTTTTTAACTCTGCATCTAAAGTATACATAAATTATCAGTTATTGTAGATACCCAGTGGTTTTAACTAGTGCGTTATGGCATTTACCTACCATTCAGTCAAGTGTCATCTAAGCACCAGACCACTGAGGCCAATCATTGGTCTCAGTGGTGATACTGATATTGGCAGCAGCAGTCCGATGCTTTGATGGCATGTAACCGCTGTCTGGAAGTCAACAGGGACCAGAGTGACAACAGGTCAGCTGTGGATGTCACTTGGGGGCACTACAGATGTCAGTTGGGGGCAGTGTAGATGTCACTGGGGAGCAGTGTGAATGTCACTTGGGGGCACTGTGGATGTCACTAGGGCACTGAGGATGTCACTGTGGGGCATTGTAGAGGCCACTGTTATGGAGGGGGGCACTGTGGCTGTCATTGTTATAGGGGGCATTGTAGCTGTCATGAGGGGTGCTGTGGCTGTCACCTTTATGGGGGTGCTGTCACTGTTATGAAGAGTGGTGTGGTTGTCACTGTTATGTGGGGTGCTGTAGCTGTCACTGTTATGGTGGACACTGTTGATGTTACTTTTCTGGGGGATGCTGTGGATGTCACTGTTATGGGGGATGCTGTTGATGTCACTGTTATGAGGGATGGTGTTGATGTCACTTTTGTAGGGGACGCTGTGAATGTCACCTTTATGGGGAATGCTATGCTTATATTTTGCCCCCCTCTCAGTAGTTATGCCCACATTGTGTCCCCCTTCTATTAGTGCCATCTCTGTTAATAAAATGAAAAAGTAACTACTCACATAGGTGTTCCCCTGATGATCTGAGCACATCCCGCGCACCCTAGAAGGCACGATGCAGTCAGACACACATCACACTTGCTAGGCTGTGTAAGAGGAGCACATGCTGATTCTTGGGCCTGCCCTCTCCTCCTACCCAGCCCAGCAGGGTGTCATGTGACCTGTACTCCAAAATATAGCCCTGCAATCAGATAAGAAACTGACTGTATCGGGAGACACAGTGAATAAATGCACCATGTTTCTAGGGCTGATCATTATCATGTGCATGAGGCCTTAGATATGCAGTAGTTGTGTTTGTGGTGGCCCCAATGCTACGCTTAGGGTGGCCACTGGCTTCATCTCAAAAAGGAGGACATTTTCGGCCACACCCCCAACATGTTAAACCACACCCCAATCTGCTAAACCACACCCCCAATCTGCTAAACCACGCCCCCAATCGGCTCGTACACCATCACCCATCACACCTCCCCTGGCTCTTACCACACATACACAGGTCAGATGGGGATCTGGCACCCCCACCCCCACCACTTGAAAATTCAAGCCAGCAAGCCTAACTATAAAAATACCGCTCTAGTATGGTTAGAATAAAGAGGATTGTTCAGTAATTAAAAATAAAATATGGCAGATGGAAAAGAAATCTACAATTCTCAGCTGTTCCCTCCCTGCCATTGAATGCTTTGGTTATATGGCTGCAGTGGTGACGCCTGTAACACGCTGGACTTTCTGGCATCATTGCTGCTGCCACGTAAACAAAGACTGACAGGCATGTAATGGGCGAGTGTGCATATCTCTCATAGTGCTGGTGATGTGCACACTGATGTGCAGGTGTATGGCATGTGACCACTGCAGCCAGTTCTCAGCAATAGAGCACTGATTGGCTGCAGCAGTAACATACCATATACCGGCAGGTGACACATATTTGGATGGACATTACATTCACCAGCACCAAACATACAAGATGATACAGCACCACTTACCTCTTACATCCAGTGACGTCTTGATGTAGATCTTCTCTTTTCTCATCTTCTCTATTTGGCCCACACCGCCATGACACTTCTTTCAGCTCCATCTTCTCTCTGCCACAAAGACATCATAGATTACCCACTTTTACTGTTATCCTGCTGCTGCCTAAAATACTGCGCCCACTGTGCTCCCCAATGTCCCCAAATACTATACTGTATATATAACAGTGCCATATAGGTAGGACCCCATATAGTCACCGTGCTCCCATAATAATTCTCTCCTAGAGTGTCCCATTAGTAATAGTGCCCCAATAGTCATAATGCTCCACCAGTATCCCTTTTTAGCAGTAGTGCCCTCCATATTGTACTAATAATAGTAACACCCCCAATAGTACCCCTGGTAATAGTAATAATTCCCCATAATAGAAACCATTTTCTCATAGTGCCTCCAGTAGTGC
Organism: Rhinella marina; assembly: GCA_900303285.1. Classification (NCBI taxonomy): domain Eukaryota; kingdom Metazoa; phylum Chordata; class Amphibia; order Anura; family Bufonidae; genus Rhinella; species Rhinella marina. The sequence continues at coordinate 186,395 of ONZH01020594.1, read as the reverse complement.
TCCCAGAAATAATAAGGACCCGCTGTAATGGTCCTCAAATCATCCCACTGTGCCCCCATCAGACCTCACATCAGCCCACAGTGCCCCCATCAGACCTCACATCAGCCCACAGGGCCTCCTTCAGACCTCACATCAGCCCACTGTGCCCCCCATCAGACCTCACATCAGCCCACAGGGCCTCCTTCAGACCTCAGATCAGCCTGTAGTGCCCCCTTCAGACCTCAGATCAGCCTGTAGTGCCCCCTTCAGACCTCAGATCCGCCCACAGGGCCTCCTTCAGACCTCACATCAGCCCACTGTGCCCCCTTCAGACCTCAGATCAGCCCACAGTGCCAGCATCAGACATCAGATCAGCCCACAGTGCCTCCTTTAGACCTCAGATCAGCCCACAGTGCCCCCTTCAGACCTCAGATCAGCCCACAGTGCCCCCATCAGACCTCACGTCAGCCCACTGTGCCCCCTTCAGACCTCAGATCAGCCCGCTGTGCCCCCATCAGACCTCACATCAGCCCACTGTGCCCCCTTCAGACCTCAGATCAGCCCACTGTGCCCTCATCAGACCTCAGATCAGCCTACTTTGCCCCCTTCAGACCTCAGATCAGCCCACAGTGCCCCCATCAGACCTCACATCAGCCCACTGTGCCCCCTTCAGACCTCAGATCAGCCCACAGTGCCAGCATCAGACCTCAGATCAGCCCACTGTGCCCCCTTCAGACCTCAGATCAGCCTGTAGTGCCCCCTTCAGACCTCAGATCAGCCTGTAGTGCCCCCTTCAGACCTCAGATCAGCCTGTAGTGCCTCAGACCTCAGATTAGCCTATAGTGCCCCCTTCAGACCTCAGATCAGCCTGTAGTGCCCCCTTCAGACCTCAGATCAGCCTGTAGTGCCCCCTTCAGACCTCAGATCAGCCTGTAGTGCCCCCTTCAGACCTCAGATTAGCCTGTAGTGTCCCCTTCAGACCTCAGATTAGCCTGTAGTGCCCCCTTCAGACCTCAGATCAGCCTGTAGTGCCCCCTTCAGACCTCAGATCAGCCCACTGTGCCCCATAAAAAAAAAATAAAATCTTACCTCTCCTGGGCTGCAGCTCCGCTCCGATGCTCTTCTCTCTTCACTGCCCGCGCTGCACTGTCACCTGACTGCGTGCAGCGTCAGGTCAGAGTGCGCGCACTACGTCCTGACGCTGTACCAGTCAGGCGTGTGCAGCACAGACAGGAAGACCAATGAAGGTACCGGAGCGCAGGAGGAGCTGAGCGGTGAATATCAGGACCCAGCTCCTGCAATGAGCGCTTCCATCTGTATTGATGGAAGCGCTCATTGCTTCCTGCGCCCCTAAAAAGGAGGACTTCTGGCCGTCCGTCCTGGCCTTTAGCCGGACGGAGGACCAGGAGTCCAAAAACCAGACTGTCCGGCCAAAAACCGGACGGATGGCCACCCTAGCTACGCTGCATCCCCGGACACCTTTGAGGTGTCACCACATGTTGCTGCTCTCCAGAAGGGATGATAAGGCATAGAGCACCCTAATGGGAAATAAGTCCAGAGAGTCAAGGTTTGCAGTAAACCAGTGTGCTTCTTTACTGGAGGAATTCAGGTACAGCACAAAAAAATACAGGCGAGGCATAGGGCTGGCTTCTCCAGTCTCCTCCCTGGCAGAAGAAGAGTTTGATGCTGAGGAAAGGCCTAAGCTAGCCGGCCCTCTCTCTCTCAGAAGGCTGGTACCCTGCCCAAAGGCTGGTGATCCAGGGTCTGTGGCAGAGTATGCCCATCTCAGCGTCTTCTTCTGGTCACTCAATAGTCTGGCAGAGTCTCCTCTTCTAAGCACTGCCATCCACTCCCAGCTTCACTATTCAGTTCAGCAGGCACGATATGCTGTTCACATCACACTGCTAGACCTGTGTAGGAGGAGTAGTGCAAGCCGGGAATCAGCCTCTGCTCCTCCTCCTACTACACAGCAAGCGCGATGTGTATTCCGCTTGCCGTTGCTGAGGAGCAATGACAGGTGAGCTTTAGTCATCAGAGGAACTGGATGAGAATTTAAAGTTTTTTTTTGTTTGTTTTTTACTTCATGCAAATGAGGCACATATCTGACATAAATACTGTGAGGGGCACATATCTGGACATAGCAACTGTGAAGGGGGCACATCTGTGCATAGTAACTGTGAAGGGGGCAAATCCAAGCATAGCAATTGTGGAGGGGCATATCTGGCCCTAACAACTGTGAAGGGGTCATATGTGGGCATACTTACTATAAATCGGACATCTCTGTGCATAACTATTGTGAAGGGTGCACAATGTATGCATAACTACTGTGAAGAGGGCGCATGTAGGCATAACTACTGTGGGGGGCACAATGTGGGCATAATTACTGTGCAAGGGGCACAATGTGGGCATAGCTACTGTGAAAGGGGCACATATTGGCATGACTACTGTGAAGGGGCATATTTGGGCATAACTACTGTCAAGGGGTCACAATGTGGGCATAACTACTGTGAGGGGGACACAGTGTAGACACTACTAATGTGTTCTGGCACAAAAGGGGAATAATTACTATGTGGAGACATTAAGGGGCCTGGGTGTGTATAGTTATGTTTTGGGCCGAGTTAGAGGCATGGCCTAGTATGAAAAAAATTGTCCCTTGGAAGGTGTTACATATTGTGATCTAAGTTCCAAAGTCTAACTTTACATACAGATGGTCCACAGAATTTTTTTTGTCTGACAGCACTTTTTTTCCCATTTTTTTTCTTACAGGACTGTTGATTGGGTGTTGTTAAAGTGTTCACAATACCTGCTACAGTGGAATAGTGGGTCTTCGAGAAGCAGGATGGTCCATCCTTCAAATCTCTGAAAGAGTTGGACCAGAGGTTTCTGTAGTGGTCATTGGTCAGAGGAGGTCAGTCAGACACATAGAGAGAGTTCTGGGCAGTCAAGACAGATAGATACATTCCAATATTTCAGCATAAGAAGAGCTGCTGTATCTCAAAGGACAGCCATGGAATCACAAATTGGTTTTGGATAGCCCCTGCAATGTCTGGCTGGATCATAAGAAACCATCTACTTGAAGCAAGATTTAATTCATGCACTCCATAAGCTCATTTGCCACTGACCTCTCATTATCACCAAGAATGCCTTCACTGGTACAGTGAGAGAGCCTATTGGAGGCATAATTGGTAACCAGTAGAGATGAGCGATGCGATTTGTTGATTAGTATCGAATCTTGGAAATTTTTAGCTGCGTAGCGAATCCGAATATTAGGTGATTCGCTTCGGCTTTGTACGCATTTGCTATGTAGTTGTCCTATAAATTATATGCTATTGCTACATATAAGTTAATCTATATGCTGTTGCATAAGAATTCAATTCATTAGCGAACTTTTACTGTTAGTTCGTTTATCGTGTACAAAAGCCCGGGAGGAAAGCGGTCACCTGACCTTGTGGGCAGGGCTTGCTCTGATTGGCTCAGGTTCGGTAAGCCAGTGACGCATTACTTCTGCTGCGATTGCTGAGACGAGCAGAAGCACTGTGTGTGAAGTTCTGAGACTCTGAGACCTGTTTCGTGAAAATTGGGCTATAATTGCTCTGGGAATCCATATTACACATATCAGGGATACTGCAGGGCAAGTGCAGAGCTAGTTCAGGGCTAGTAATTAATCAGGCAGGGAGAGAGACAGGGAGAGATAGGGAGATACAGGGACAAAGACCAGCTGCAGGGCCACAGAGTGAATTGAAAATGTCTGGAATGGATGAGCAAAAGGGATCCAGTTCCAGCCAGCTCTAAAAAAAAGGAAAAGGTGGCACAGGGCAGCAGTTCCAAAGGACCTGTAGCCGGAGCATCTACTCGTAGTATTCACAATACTCACCCTGTCGTATCTCTGCGCCGATCTCATTAAGCCGCTCTGGGCACTTGAACTTCAGATCGGACCATTTCCGCTGGATCTGGCCTGGGGTCCGCATAGTGTCGAAATGATCACCTGCTGGATCACCTCCTTTTTATGCTGGTTTGGGTAGCAGTGTGTGCCATCGTAATCCTGGCGGTCCATCAGCCGGATCATGTATTTCAGCTCTGCAGAGCTAAATGCTGATGATCGCCTGAATGCCATTTGTAAAACTGCGCTCTGCCTCTGAGGCGTGCACACCGTGGCCTCTCAACTTGTGCGTGCGTGCCTGTGCATTACGTAATCGCTAGACAATAGTACTCTGAGGATTTGTATGCAATTTGTACACTCATGCGTACGTGTTCAAAGAGGTTGCGTACCTTTTTTACCTGAACGTTCGTTATTAGTGCGCGAATGTTCGCTAAAAGCCATATAATTATATATATATATATATATATATATATATATATATAGAGTTCACAGGAGGGCTGGAGGGCACCTACTGATATCATGTATAGTGCAGAGATACACAGGGCCATCTCCAAGTGTCATGGTGCATTAGCTATCATGGACATTCCCATCTGGTATTCATGGAGGGAACATTCACCAGCTTTCAGTATGTCCAGGGCATTGTGACACCAGTTATACTGCCCTTTTTGTCTCAGGACATTAGGATAATGCTTGCCTACACACTGCTCGCATTACACAACCTGCTCTGGGACTGGAAGGAGTGTTGGATCTCCCATGCTTTGTAGCCAACAACCTCTAAACCACTAGTCCAAGATTCCACCAAGTATTGATGCAACCATGTCTCTACATATACCCTGCTGTAGAACCCAAAAAATAAAGAGTGCACCACCTTGGTTGTATGATCATTGACCAAGCACTACAGTTTATACTTTATCAATCTCAGCTCAAGTCACATTAAGTTTTCCAAGTTCTCTTTTTTGATTTTCCATTCTTGTATTTTTTTTTAAATATTAGTTTCATAATCTATTTTATATTTTGTCGGTCTAATAATTTGATAATCTGGCACCTGTCAGGCACCCTAGATTAATTAAAAATGATGGTGTTTTAGAAAACACGAATAAATACCAAACCCATCAGTTTTTAATTTTCAAGTAATTTCATTTGCAGCGTGAACATATGTTCATGAGAATGTTTCTGCTTCTGTTTCCCCACTGACAGAACAAAACTGTGTGCCAGGCCTTTTTAACTGCATTATTAGGTTCCCATAAGCATGCCTAGACAGATAAATCCAGATTAGTTCTTCTCGGAGGTCAATTCCTGACACCAACATGCACAGAGTCAGGCATTGTGTGACCCTAACCCACCACAGAGACCGCATTTCGACAAGCTTATTAAAGATTTCAAAGGCCACATTGTTTTTCAGCTGACAGAAAAATAAACATACTCAGGGACATTTAACACAGCACATACTGTGCCACGGGTAACACAATGCATTGCCATTTTTAAAACCGCAGCTGCTACTGCACCGGCGACACCACTAAAGGAATCCACCTCACAATCCCAAATAAAATAAATGAGGCTTCCTCTTTAGGGCCTGCACACATGAACATGTAATAACTAAGTACTATGGGTGTCACTTATTAAGACCAGTGTTTCAGACGCTGGTCTTAATGACCCATATAGCTGAAGGTGAATCCTCCTCTACATAACATTGGTGTATCCAGCACCAGTCTAAATGTAAGACAGCCGAGGGTCGAGAAATATCTCAGCGGTCACATGCCATTTCAGGACACATCACTGCTGAGGTGAGGCAATAGCTGCAACGGTGCATGTGACCACAGATGAGGAAGGAAGGAGTGGGGACAAGAGCATAGGCACTGGAATAAAGCATCATTCTTTTTTTTTTTTTCATTCCTTTGTACACTTTCCTGACCCTTGCTAAAAAAAGTTTTGGGGGTCCAACAATCTCTTTAAAGAAGTTATCCCAGAATCAGCACATAATCTATCCAAAGGGTAAGCGATAATGTCTTATTATTGATGGTCCCACCAGTGGAACACTCACCGATGTGTTCTGTATCCTCATTTTAATGGAGTGGTGGTTGAGCATTCGCATTTCCGAATACAACCAAGTACAGCACATGACTATCTTCACCAGTCCCATAGACCTCTAATGGAGCAGCAGATATATATTTAAGCTAGGTAGACAGGGACATTGGGTATTTCTGTCTTCCATGATCCTCATCCTGGTGGAGGACACTGGGCCACATGCCAATTTAAAGAGAGTCTGAGGCCTACTTTGTTTTTGGTGATTCGAATGTTTCACTTTACTCAACACTATACATGACAAACTCCCTTTAAGGAACCTATCCTTAGAATTTAGGTCCCAAAACTGCCACCAACCTGTTATTCAGGATGGTGACACTTTCACAGTAATTGCCTTCTATATTCTGGTAGATTTGGCATAAGCCAGAAAGAGAATGTTGAATGCTACATTCAAGTTTGTGGAGACTGTCACCTGCATAGTCAAGCAGACTGGTTCCTCTCCTGAACTGATTGATGATCCACCTGCCAGGTACATCAGGTGTACTGCCCTCTACTTTATCTGAACACTGCACATGTGCCGGAGGGGGATTGTGGTGCTTTACCCAGCACATGTGAGTTCAATCAAGCCAGGAGGGGGACCAGCCCCGGTCAATTCAATACAATATTCAAAGTTCATTTTATTATGTTATGTCAGAAAATAGAACATCACTGAATATGTCATCATTCTGGCAATTTGAACTAATCACATATCCATGTGTTCACTGATTGGTTGGGCGTTATCCACTAGGACTATATCGGATGCCTAGAGAGAAGTGGAGAAATGCAAAGGTAAGAACCTTTTCCTCTACTCCTGGTCCAGGGCTGTGTAGGAGTGCAACATAACTCTTTTTAATTGAATAGCTATATTATTATTTCAATTAGCGTTGAGTGAATCAAAGCATCCAAAGTGAAATTCAATCCGAAGTTTAGGAAAAATTCTATTTGCAACAAATCCGAATTTCCTCGTGCTTTGTGGCAACAAATAGTTTTTTTCCTAAAATGCGAGGCGTGAGAAGTGCTAGGGACAGTGTTGCTAAATGCTTTTAATTGTGGAATATTGGATAGGGATAGTGCAGGGACCATACAGAGACAGCGCAAGGAGATCATAGAAAGAGTTTTTACACACTGCAAGGAGAGCATAGAGAGAGCATAGGGAGACTGCAGGGACAGGGCAGACTCTGTAATCTGAAGCTGAAGGGATCCATAGGAAACAGCACACTTTGCATCAATCCCTGTGCAGGGCAAGTGTCCTCCTTGTTTAATAGATAAGCAATTCTATAATGTATTGATTCTCAAATTGGCGGTGAATATCTTGTCTAATTCTACTGTTATTGGGGTTTTAACCTTGTTTAATAGATAAACAATTCCATTAGGCCTGTATTCTTGCATTGGGGTGAATAAAGTGTCTAATTCTACTGTTATTGGGGTGTCCATAATGACACTGAATAACTTATTTTACATAAACAGTTAGCGTTACAGAATAATATGTTCAACAGATAGGTGCCACGGCCATCCAGAGGAATAGCCAGTATGTTGCTGGAGTTGGAAGAAGTAGCTGCAGAAGAAGGGGTGGTAGCAGCAGCCGCAGGAACAGTCCAGTGCTCCCACTATCATTCAGCAGTCGTGTTTTTCTTTTGGTTTCGCTAGGGATTAACTAGGACTGTTGGTGGCCTGCACGGCAATGTGCACTTCCATATACTGTATAAGACCTGCCTCACAGTACTGCCGCACAGAAACTGTCATACTGCCACACAGTTACAGTTTCGCTACCAGAAAGGACTAGCTATGCATGTTGCTTCAATGCACCGTGATGTACACTGAGATACGCTCTCCCTGCAGGATAGGATATAGCCAATTTAATACTCTTCATGACAAAATAATTCATAACGAAGCAAATTTTTATTGAAAAATTTGGCAAAACGTTGACCAAAAATGTGAAAACTTCGCTCATCTCTAATGCCAATCATAGTACCAGGTAGGGAGATGAGCTGTGTCAGAGAGAAACTTGATTGGCAAAGGGAATTACATGACACACATGGAACGGAGATTGCCGGCATTGCCGTTCAACATGCCATCAATGTTTATCTTTAAAGGGGTTATCCAAGACAATTAAATTCCACCATATGCCCGGGCCCCTCACAATGAATATACTTACCTGGCTCCCTACTTCCTGCGCCACTCCTGTTGGGGGGGGCAGCCAATTACAGGCAGCGATCGGGACCAGCCTCTCTAGCATCACCAGTGATGCTAGGCTGCTCTCCCCCCACCCCCGACACCGGATGTTTTCATCCGCGCACGGGGAGAAGCAGCAGTGGCGGTGCGGGAAGCTAGGTAAGTATATTCATTGTGAGGGGCCCGGCACAGGCATGGGATTCAGCCAGTTCCCTCAGGTTCTCCAGACCTGGTTGTTAACATTACAGATCCAGTGCTCTGGCGGTGGTGGAAGCGGGAGATGGGTGCTTCCATTCCATAGTTTAGCTCCTAAAAGTTGGGTGGTATGTGTGTGTAGTGTATTTATGGTGTATTTATGTTTATGTGTGTTGCATATATATGATGCATATGTAAACATGTGTCGTGACGCCGCGTGTCCGCCGTTGAGTAGGGAACCTGTTGTTAAAAATATGAATCCCACCCCTGCCCGGGCATTATTCTAGGATAACTCCTTTAATGCTAGATTTTAAAAAATTCCCTGTGTTTGGTCACCACATGAAATCCAGATGATATATCTACACACACTCTAACAGTATTAGTTTTCCTAGGATACTTCTAATTTGCCATGTCGATCAACCCTGTAGTACAGTCTCCATGTAGCATAATATTCTATACGTGCTACTAAAAGGCTTATCAGTTGCCCACAGCATCTGCACATCCTGTATCTTTTGCCTTCATCTCTCCACTCATTTCCTACTGCTCCTTCTGTCTTACAGTTTTATTCCTACATCCAGTTTTTGTTTGCCTCGTTGCCTCTTATTCATTGTAGTACTCCTCTTTTCTTTGTTCCTTCTATTCTCCATGACCCGAGACAGCTTTCTCTGTGTCTTCTCTGGATTTAAAAGTTAAAAGCTGTTCCTCTTGATCTTGAGAGTCTTATAACATCTTTCATCTCGATAAAACATTCATAAAATGATTGTGACTAAAAGGCCAAACAGAGAAAGCCAAGGAAAGCAAAATGCTTAGGGGCAAATGGGCATCAAAGATAAGTTTCCCCGAAGCTGTGAGAAATTTCCATTTCCATTGGTGTCAAGGGCCATTCTTCTTAAAACAAAATACAAAACTCTTGGCGTCAGTATTCCTACCATCGGACTATTGCCTATGCATACAAGTGCCGTCTACAGGGTGTGTTTTTAATATCTTACCCAGGGTGATGTTATGTAATGCTGTGAGGATTCTGAAAAATTGGGTCTGCATTAGCAATTACATTTACCAAAAAAGACATTTAAAGTACACCAGTCTTTAAATTGGGACACCTATGTTGTACTCCTCAAAAGGTAAGCATACACTTAAATAGAGCATCCATGACAAAATCCCTTGAATACATTTTAGGATACAACTTCCACCATCATATGGACTCCAGCACTGTGTATCTGTAATTCTTCTCCAACCAGCAGTGCCGAGTATGAAAAAACAAGCTGTTTGTATATTAACACAAGTGTTCAATTCGTTTGCAGTTCCTCTGAAGTTGAAATGAAGCATTACATACTGTCCACTGAAATCAATGGCACATCTATATAATGCATGGATGTGAAAAGTCCTCCAGGACGGAAGATGTTCTTTATAGCCACTGGTTGAACAGAGACATGTCTATTTTAGTAAATCCTTAGGGGCATATTTATTAAGACCAGCATTGTAGACGCCAGTCTTAATAAAGGCCCATAGCTGGCGGTGGTTCCACCTAAGTTATGAAGTGTTCTACATGTAAACCAGCTTCCGAGCTGTCTTAGATTTAGACCATTATCTAAGCCTAAAACAGGCGTAGAAAATGATAAATGCACTTTGGTGGATCCACCACTGGTCTAAATCTATGCCTGGCATAGATTTAGAACATTTTCTATGCCTAAAACATGCATAGAAAATGATAAATGATAGGGGCCTGGCGGCCCACCTCCTTCCCTGCCCAAACCACAGACCCTTTTTTTAGACCTATTTTGAGAGAGGAAAAGTCGCAGATTGCAGTGCAAATAACTTTTGCGCCGCAATCTGTGACAGATATACGCCAGAAATCTGGCGTATATCAGTTAGTAAATGACCCCCATAATACTCACAACATTCAGAAACAAGTGAATGACACACAGAAGAACATCTACTGAAATGTAAATAATCACAGAGTGGGTTCACCTACATTTTTGATAAAACATTGTACATTGCCATCATACCGTATCAGGGGCAACATTAAAGTGGAATCAAGCTGCTACATAAATCAGCTAGTCTGTCAGCAGCCCTTAATCTCTGCGAGAAAGGGCTAAGAATTACCAAACCGTGTGTACCCTGCAGGTATACCCAGTTCCCTAGTTGACAAATAGGTCAATCTGTCACTCATTTGAAGTTGTATGAGTTGTAGAGCATCTGTGGAGGATTATAGAAAATCTCATATTTTCATTAAAAAGACAGTAATCCCATGATATGTACAAAGTGCAGAGGCACGTCGAGAAACTATATATTTGAAGCACAATGTGACAAATGTTGTAAACGGTGCCTTTTTAATGATAATCCGGCAGTCGGTTCTCCAGGGTCACCGCACACTTTGCGCAGTATCACTCATCCCTTTGACTCACATGTAGATATTTAAGTAAATTCTGATGAAAGCTTTATTTATTCATGTGCCATCTGACATAGTGGCTGAAATGCTGCCGCTGTGTGTCCGAAATCCCGGAGTCAGGGGTTTGAAAATGAATCAAGTGCTAAATGGATGTTTGCTCCATGGAACACTACCATAATCATGGCTCATAATTCTATAATGTCCCCTCTTAAAATTATAGAATTCAAAATCCTGCACACCATGAACACAGGCACCTAAGGCCTCATGCACACGACTGCCTAAATTTGCAGTCCGGAAATCATGGTTCCATAAAACATGGATCCTGACTGTGTGCATGCCAACATTTTTTTCTAACTCCTCTAGAAATATCCTATCCTTGTCTGCAAAACGGTCAAGAATAAGATATCTTTGTTATAGACGGTAGAACGACATACAGCTGTAGACAGCACATGGTGTGTAGTCCGCTTCCTTTGCAGCCACACAGAAATGAATGGGGCAGACCAAACATACGATCGTGTGCATGGGGCCTATTGAAGAGTCTTTATTTAGGGATTGTTTTGAATCCCTTTTTTCTAAAGTGTAGAGCTTAAAGAGAACCATCACTTTATACTTGCAGTCCTGTCTGAAGGTAGCATTTTATAGAGAAGGGGGAGTTGAGCAGATTGAAATACAGTATAGTTTTGTGAAAAAAGGGCTCATGCACATGGCCATAGTTTCTGTCTGTATCTGATCCACATTTGTTGTGGATCAGATGCTGACTAGTGATGAGCGAGCCGAAGCGGCAATATTCGGGATTTGCTCAAATATTTGCCGCTTCGGCTCGGCTCGGTACGGCATCACGAGCCAGCGCGGACTCATGATGATCCGTGCCGCCCGGCCCCCCTTTAAAAAAGCAGACTTACCTGTTCTGGCCGCCGCTGTCCTCTGGCTCCCCGCTCCACTGTCTTTCCTGCTGGCGCGCACTATGACCTGACGCAGCGTCAGGTCATAGTGCACCCCGGCAGGGAAGACAGTGGAGCGGGGAGCCAGAGGACAGCGGCGGCCAGAACAGGTAAGTCTGCTTTTTTAAAGTGCTGGCTGGGCTGATCTGAGGTCTGATGGGGCACTGGGGGCTTGATCTGAGGTCTGATGGGGGCACTGGGGGCTGATCTGAGGTCTGATGGGGGCACTAGGGGCTGATCTGAGGTCTGATGGGGCACTGGAGCTGATCCTGAGGTCTGATGGGGGCACTGGGGGCTGATCTGAGGTCTAATGGGGGCACTGGGGGCTGATCTGAGGTCTGATGGGGGCCACTGGGGGCTGATCTGAGGTCTGATGGGGCACGGCGGGCTGATCTGAGGTCTGATGGGTGGCACCGTGGGCTAATCTGAGGTCTGATGGGGGCACGGCGGGCTGATCCGAGGTCTGATGGGGGCATGGCGGGCTGATCCGAGGTCTGATGGGGCACGGCGGGCTGATCTGAGGTCTGATGGGGGCACCGTGGGCTAATCTGAGGTCTGATGGGGCACGGGCGGGATGATCTGAGGTCCTGATGGGGCTGAGGTTGATGGGGGCACGGGGCTGATCTGAGGTCTGATGGGGGCATGGCGGGCTGATCTTGAGGTCTGATGGGGCACTGGGGGCTGATCTGAGGTCTGAAGGGGGACACAAGATGTTGATCTGAGGTCTGATGGGGCACAAGACGCTGACCTGAGATCTGATGGTGGCACATTGTGTTGATCTGAGGTCTGATAGGGGCACAAGACGCTGATCTGAGGTCTGATGGGGGCACAAGATGCTGATTGAGTTGATGGGCAAGATGCTGATGAGTCTGATGGGCACAAGACGCTGATCTGAGGTCTGATGGGGGCACAATGTGTTGATCTGAGGTTTATTATCCCTGTACGGTGACATCACTGTGTTTATTATCCCTGTACTGTGACATCGCTGTGTTTATTATCTCTGTACGGTGACATCGCTGTGTTTATTATCCCTGTACGGTGACATCACTGTGTTTATTATCCCTGTACAGTGACATCGCTGTGTGTATTATCCCACTGCAGGAAGAGGTAAGTGGTCTGTGTTTGTGTGTTTGTTTTCTATTTTTCAGGGTCGTGAATGCAGAGGACTACTTCGGATTCGCTGGACTACGTCGGACCAGCTTTTTTTTTTTTTTAATAAAATGGTCAAACAGGGGTCTGGGGGAGTGTTTATTTCAATAAAATGTTTTATACTGGTGTGTGTGTATTTTTTTTTTTTACAATACTACAGTTTTAGTAATTACGGCTATCTACAGAAGGCCCTGATTACTAATACTGGGCTTAGTGCTTGCCGGTATGGCAGGCCAGCACTAACCCCAACATCTATTACCTCGGCACCCACCGCCACCAAGGGTGCCGGGAAGAGCCGGGTACCCGCAGGACCGGACCTTCTAAATTGAGGGTCTGGCTCTGGGGCGGCTGCAGGCTGCTAACATTAGGCTGGGAAGGGCCAATAACCGTGTCCCTTCCCACCCTGGTAGTGCCAGGCTGCCGCTGCTGGTTGTATCTGGCTGGTGAAGGAGAACAGGGGGGGACCCCACACCATTTTCTTTTTAAAATAATGAAATTTTTGAAAAAAAAAAATGGCGTGGGGTCCCCCCCTTTTTTCCTTCACCAGCCAGATACAACCAGCAGCTGCAGCCTGGCACTACCAGGGTGGGAAGGGACACGGTTATTGGCCCTTCCCAGCCTAATGGTACCAGCCTGCAGCCGCCCCAGAGCCAGACCCTCAATTTAGAAGGTCCGGTCCTGCAGGTACCCGGCTCTTCCCGGCACCCCTGGTGGCAGTGGGTGCCGAGGTAATAGATGTTGGGGTTAGTGCTGGCCTGCCATACCGGCAAGCACTAAGCCCAGTATTAGTAATCAGGGCCGTCTGTAGTATTGTAAAAAAAAATACACACACACCAGTATAAAACATTTTATTGAAATAAACACTCCCCCAGACCCCTGTTTGACCATTTTATTTAAAAAAAAAAAAAAAGCTGGTCCGACGTAGTCCAGCGAATCCGAAGTAGTCCTCTGCATTCACGACCCTGAAAAATAGAAAACAAACACACAAACACAGACCACTTACCTCTTCCTGCAGTGGGATAATACACACAGCGATGTCACTGTACAGGGACAATAAACACAGAGATGTCACCGTACAGGGATAATAAACAGTGATGTCACAGTACAGGGATAACAAACACAGTGATGTCACTGTACAGGGATAATAAACACAATGATGCGACTTGTTAAGAAAAAAAAGTTAGCCATTTTGCAATCTGTAAAGTTTACCCGAAAGGGGGGGGGCCCGCAAAATTTTCCTGTAGGGGGCCCCGAAATTCCTGATGGCAGCCCTGTTCCAGGGAGTACGTGTCCACATGCAATCTCAATCCTAAAAGTCATACTGAGGCTCACCACCATGCTTTACACTGCAATCTTATTGAAAGACAGACAATCAGGGGTTCACTGCCAGGTTGTCAGGCAGCATTGTTAAGTGGGTCACCATTACCGTGTCCCTGAAAATTGCCTTGGGGTCATCCCCAGACTATTGCCAGATTTAAAAATGGTGCAATAGGGAGCCTCAGAGGCATCCCTACATGCTGCCCCTGGTGTTTCCTATGCATTTCCAAGGTGTTTCCATCATTTTCTGAGGTTTTCACATGTTGGGGCAACTTTTAGGCCCCATTCACACGACCGTATGAATGGGGCCGTATCTATCCGCAAAATTGCGGATAGATACAGCCAGGGGCGTACATAGAAATCATTGGGCCCCATAGCAAGAATCTGAATGGGGCCCCTAACCCCACCCACTACCCCGGCCAATCCCACATGCTACCCTGGCTCCTCCCATGTCACGCCCCCATTTACCAATAAAGAAATGTATACCTGAGCTACTGATTTTTTTTTTTTTTGAAACTAAGGAGACGTTATACTGAATGGGAGCAGCAACAAGGATAGATTATACTGTATATTATACAGCATGGTATATAAATTATACTGTATACTATACAGCATGGTGTAGGGATACTGTATAATATACAGCATGGTGTACGGATTATACTGTATACTATACAGCATGGTGTACGGCCTATACTGTATACTATACAGCATGGTGTACGGACTATACTGTATACTATACAGCATGGTGTATGGATTATACTGTGTATTATACAGCATGGTGTACGGACTATACTGTATACTATACAGCATGGTGTAGGGATTATACTGTATACTATACAGCATGGTGTAGGGATTATACTGTGTATTATACAGCATGGTGTAGGGACTATACTGTATACTATACAGCATGGTGTAGGGATTATACTGTATACTATACAGCATGGTGTAGGGATTATACTGTATACTATGCAGCATGGTGTACGGACTATACTGTATACTATACAGCATGGTGTACGGATTATACTGTATATTATACAGCATGGTGTACGGATTATACTGTATATTATACAGCATGGTGTACAGATTATACTGTATATTATACAGCATGGTGTATGGATTATACTGTATATTATACAGCATGGTGTACGATTATACTGTGTATTATACAGCATGGTGTAGGGATTATACTGTATACTATACAGCATGGTGTACGGACTATACTGTATACTATACAGCATGGTGTACAGATTATACTGTATACTATACAGCATGGTGTACAGATTATACTGTATATTATACAGCATGGTGTACGGATTATACTGTATACTTACATATGGTTTACGGATCATACTGTGTATTATACAGTATGGTGTATGAATCATACTGTACATTGTATAGCATGGTACAGGGATTATAATATATACTGTACAACAAATGCATGGCGGTTACACCATGCAGGACAATATAAGCCCTGCGCCACGCTGTACAATATACAGTACGTACAGTGTATGCATATACCCACACACACATACATACATAAATACATACACACACACACATATATACATACACACAAACTACACACACACATACATACACACACACATACATACACACACACATACATATACACACACATAAAACATAAAAACTTACTTGTCCTGACGCTGGAGGGGGCTGGGCCTTGGTCTTCTCGGCTCCTATGAAGAATCCCTATAGTTGTCCTTGCATACGGACAACTATAGGCATTTTCAATGGGGCCGCCCGGTGTGTGTTCCGTACGCACGGAACACAGGCCGGGCGGCCCCATTGAAAATGCCTATAGTTGTCCTACGCACGGACAACTATAGAGCTTCTTCATAGGAGCCGCGGCGTATCTATCCGCAATTTTGCGGATAGATACGGCCGAACCTTTGGCCCCTGCAAAATATTTCGAGTCTCCCATAGACTTTAATGGGATTCGGGATTCGGCCCGAATCCATGAATCCCGTGGAAAATTCGGGCCGAATCCCGAATCCACTAATCTTTTAGGATTCGCTCAACTCTAATGCTGACCCATTCATTTCAGTGGGGCCGCAAAAGATGCAGATAGCACATTGCACAGTGCTGTCCACATCCGTATGTTCGTTCCATGGCCTTGAAAACAAAAGAACATGTAAATGGCAGCGCTATACTTAGAAAGAATGGAACTCACCATTCCATTCTGCCCCCCCACCCTGGGGAGAAGTGAGCCAGTTCTGCTTCCTACAAGTAGGGAAGGGTAGCAGTTCCAGTTAGTTTGAGTTGGAGTTCTAGTTGTCACGGTCATTCCTGCAACAGGTTGCAGAAAGTCGTCTAGGCTTGCACATGTGACATAATCTGATATGTTTTCCTTTTTGTGTTGTTGCTGTTTACCACACCCCTTCCCCTCAGCTGTTGTGGGTGTGGTAATTGTACTTCCCCTATTTATTCCTGCTTCTACCACAGTTACTTGCGGTTTATAGTTTCTGTGGACATTCTGGTGGATTAGTGTGGTTCTCTCCTGAGATCAGGTTGCTTTCATTTCTTCTTAAGATAATTGTCCACTTTCCCTTTTGTGTTTACCCTGCTTTTCCCTGTTCTGTTATTTGGCCTTTTGGAGACTCCTGTTCGTCCTTCCTTTTGGAGGAACGGGTAGTCTCAGCCCTGTCAGTAGTTGCAGGGTCCTATATGGTAAGTTTGGTTTAGGTTCCTGTGTATGAACTCACCTTCCTTTGAGGCCTGTTCATACTGTAAGTCAGTCAGGATTGGTGGCAGGGTTTCCTGCAGGAGTGACCTTTTCCCTTTACTTGTTTCCTGACCTGATCCCCTTCCCTCCTACGCTTGGTGTGGTTTTCCCCTCGACACCAGAGCATGACACTAGTCTGGACAGGTGAGGAGCAGGGTGTGGCACACTCTTAGCCTGACATGCCTATGTCAGCCAGAGAAGTCTAAGCTCTGCTGACCATTGAAGCAGATGTCTGGAAGCTATAGGGACCAGAGGAAATTGTTCTTCGGTCGCCGTATGAGATATCAGCAGGAGGAAATTGTTCTTCGGCTGGAAGTTATTTACTGAGTGTCAGGAGGGAATGACAGCCAAAGGCACCCCAATCCAAGAACATACCAGAACAGATACCAGAACAGACCTAAAGTACAGAAACCAGACCTAAGCAGAGTTTAGTGCAGCACAGAGAAAGAAAGCAAAGTGTTTAAAGGGGTTATCTCACTTCACTTCAGTACGTTGCATTTATCATGTAGAGAAAGTTAATACAAGCCACTTACTAATGTATTGTGATTATCCATATTGCTACCTTTGCTGGCTGGATTCATTTTTCCATCACATAATACACTGCTCATTTCCATGGTTACAGACCACCCTGCAATCCATCAGCGGTGGTCGTGCTTGCACACTATAGGAAAAAGCATCAGCCTCTCTGGTGGCCGGGACCATGGGAGCACACATAAGTTAGTGCTTTTTCCAATATTGTGCAAGCGCGACCACCACTGATGGATTGCAGGATGGTCTGTAACCATGGAAATGAGCAGTGCATAATGTGAGGGTGGCACTACCCAGTGATTGACAGCCTTTGTTCTTTGACTATGCATACAGAGATAGCTGTCCACAAGGACTGCCCACTGGACTCCTAAGGACAGAAAGATCAACAATTAAAAAATTAATACTGAATCTTATTCCACAAACTTGTGTATCAATATGTTCAGCTCCTCCTGATGCTACCAGATTCATCCAATAGATTGCAGGTTTAGAGCCCCAGAGGTACATGAAAATCACAAATTCATCAAACAGAAGAAAATATATATACAGTATATTTCAAATACCCATGTATATTCTGTTGAAATGTTGGCGTGAGATATTTCAAGCAGTAGAGTTGAAAGTAAATTTGCAAGCTTTTTACATGAGCCAATTAGTTCAATACTAAGAAAGGTGTGTAGAGGAGGGCAAAATTACTCCTCCAAATCAACCCTCACCCCATTCCAATCATTCCAAAAAGCAGACAAGGCAGGAGCATCCATCAGACTTCTTCAATGATCCAACAACACACTTGAAAAAAAAACAATGATTCAATTCCTTATCATGGCTGGGTTGTTTGCAAGAATTTCCTGTATGTTGTTGGATGAATAAAGAAGTCTAACGGATGATGGATGATGTTGCCTCTTCAGCTTTTTGGACTAATTACACAGGTTCAGTTAATTTATGTAATCTACTGCTTAAACACACCATATTCTCTTGATCTGGCTAATGACTGAGTTCTTTATGCAAAGAAGTCTTCAGATATTCAGCAGAAATATTGTAGTAAATTAGTAATCTATACTGATGTCTAGAAGACTATATATAGTGTGCCCCTAGGTACCGCTGTTGAGGAGGAATGGTTTTGACATACAGTATATAGTAACACTTGATCTCACTTTTGTGCATATTTTTGATATTCATTTACAAGTTTTCTAATAATACAATATGTCATTTAGAACTCACAGAGAATACCAACCACCACATACATATACTGTATGTCTATGTGAAAATCAACCCCTGCCATTACCACCTTCTTCATGTCAACTCCAGAGCTTGGTCAGAGCTTCCCCATTTCCTATTATGTAATATCAGTTACAACACGTTGCCTATAATGATCAATTAAGAGACTCGGGCACATTGTTTGCCACTCATATAATAACTTTCATTTACAATCAGAGCAGTGTTCTTGAAATGGCCCTGATGGTAAATCCCTGAGTCACAAAGAGTCATCTTTCAACACTCGGTAGAGGGAAAGAAAACTGTGGAGGAAAGCCCTAGGGAACTGTGGCTAAAGGACTGCCTTCCCCTGGGCAAGGTGGTAGAAAGTCAACATGTGGTATCTTGTACTCTGCAAATCGATCAGGCTGCGGTAAGTTATAAGAGGTAAGTGGTGAAAAGTGAGAACAGAGACCAAGCCTGGAATGTTCCTCTGGATGCAGCAGATAAAATATATATCTGACTGTGAATAGTTTGGTAATGTCATTCCAAAAACTAAGTTTGGAATCTGTCTTTTGAATCAGTAGATGGGCATAACTATGGCCACAGCAGCCATAACTGCAGAAAACCTGGGAATGCAAGGTCTAGTATTGTGAACAGAGACCGCATCTGGAATCTACCTTATGATACAACAGATACAATATATATTTGACTGTCCTTTATCCAGTAAATGTCCTGCCTAACATCGAAAATAGAGATCAAGATACACATCGATAAAAAAATTGAGTGGTATAACTTTAAATGCTGCTTCAGTAGTCACTTAAAATGGCTGGCAGCCTGGCTGAGTTAGAGTGACCTGTCCCTAGCTAAAACTTATATCTCTGACTGACAATTAAATAAATCTAGTATCTATTGCCTCACTAAAATATCCTGTTAATCTGTCTTTAATTTTTTTAAGTCTTTAAGTAATTTTTTTCTCTGTTAGCCTATCACAGCAATATATCACTCCAGAAAACATATGTATTTCCTATATCTTATATAGTGCCTATGACACGTGCCAGTATAGTTTGTGGCTGATGGTAGGGCATTGTAGGCAAACCCTTCAGCCAGAGCGCCATACTTGGTCATGACGAAATCTGTAGTTTTGCAGCAGCAGGAGTGCTGTAGGTAGCGCATTGCTGATCTAGAGAATGGAAACT
Source organism: Rhinella marina (assembly GCA_900303285.1). Taxonomy (NCBI): domain Eukaryota; kingdom Metazoa; phylum Chordata; class Amphibia; order Anura; family Bufonidae; genus Rhinella; species Rhinella marina. The sequence continues at coordinate 166,651 of ONZH01020594.1, read as the reverse complement.
CATTTATGTATTGTAATGTGTAGAGTGGTGAAAATGAATGTTTTTTTTTTTTTAATATACTTTACTTACTGAACTTGTGAAGTGGCCCCTTAGCAACAGTATTTAAATGAGCATTACTAAGGAAAGGCCAACTTCTACTTACTAAACTGAGGAGACGCGCTACAGGCGTAATTATAGCCAAAGCTGCCATAGCACTTGCTATGGGGCCCAGAGGATGAGGGGGGGGGGGGAATCAGGTGCAAGAACATTGTACCTTTTGTGCAGAATAACAATAAGGTGGCTTTTTGTTCTAAGGTGGTTTCTCTGATAGTTCTATTACACATACATCGAAAATGAACCTGTCATGTTGAACATGGTGTCTGCAGGCAGCATATTATAGGGTAGGAGGAGTTGAACAGAATGATGTATAGTTTATGGAAAAGATTCAGTAAAACTTTTAATTTATTCATTTAAATTCCTGCTCATTCTGTATTTTGAAGTCAAGATGGCGGTCATATCAGTGATTGATAGCTTTCTCTGTATACACAGTCATAGAGGAAAGTTAATCTGCTCAACTCCTCCTGCTCTACATGGTACCGGTTGCTTACATTGCATTTTCATGGTGAGGGGTTCCTTGTCTGGTTGAGAACCCTACACTGTCAGCAGTATGCCTGTAAGTAGGGGTGAGTGAATTGTGCTTCGGATCCAAGATCTGAAGTCGCTTACTTCCCCAAGTTCATTTTAATGCTGTACGGAGACCTATCTTCACAGAGGCAAACTTCGTTAAGTCTGAAGTCGCGCAAGACTTCGGTGAAGAACTTCGGCCTTCAGTTCTACAACTTTATAAACAGTCAGCTTCAGTACTGAAACACATACATTTTAATGCTTTATGGAGACAGGTCTCTGTAGAGCATTAAAACAAAGTTGGGGAACAAATCAATTTTGGATCTTGGATCCCAAGTGTGATTTGCTCACCCCTACCTGTAAACCTGGAATGCCATGTAACCAACCTACCGGAGATGAATGAGAGTTGAGAAGACAGGGAGAAGCTTTTCTACAATACATAGGGACAGTTATATACAGTTATGTACCATGGTTATATATATGTCACCTCAGAATGAGTAAAACAAAAGAAAATTCTGGATGTCACCAGGCTCCAAAATGCAAGTATTGGCAAATCTGGTATCTTCACCTTTATTTTCAATGACCTAATGCATGCCATTTAAACTGTAGTGTGAATATAACTAAATACCAGGTCGTTTTTTTTTTTTTTCCTTCAGTAAATTATTATGAGGCTGATATGGCAGGATGAAATTAACCTAGGTTCCTGACCTGGATGGATTTTTTCCAAAAAATCCATCGACCTGAGGAGAAAGGCAAAGTAATATGTCATATCCTGAGTAAATATTGCTGTTGTGCCAGGCAAGAGAAGGTGACATCCAGCTGTTCACAGTGTACCGTAACATATTAAAAAATAATTATTTTGTCCTTCAGGAGCAGCACCTGACATGCATCTCTCTGTCTTGTTTTAGGCATGAATCATGCTGAGGTATAATGAGCGTTCACTCATTCTATATTCATAAACCTTGTCGGTGGAGTGTAGATTTGGTTTAGAAGCATATTTTGGATTTTGAGTACAGAAGCTTACCTGGTCTTGTATGGCCTATTTTCTCCCATTCGGTGGAGGCAGGGATGGTTTAAGACTACATTTCCCGCGTGGTCTCCGTTATAGTACTGTATTTGAGAAGGCAGTGGCACTCTTGTGAGCACCACTGGCTTATCTCTGCTTTTCCTTGGCCAGTGATGACACAGTCACGTGGACTAGGAGCAGCATGGTCCCATTAAAGTCAATACCAAGCACAACTGCTATACAATGTATGCCGCTGTGCTTGGTAAGCTGTGAAAAAGGCCACGGGGCTCATAGAAGTGCCAGTGTGTTCTCAAACAACTGATTGGCGGGAGTTCCAAGTGTCGGAACTCCAGATCAGACACTGATGATCTATCCTGAGGATAAGCCATCAGTAAAAAAAAAATCTTGGAAAACCCTTTTAAGGTTATGGTCACACATGAAAGATATGCTGCAAATCTCATCCACTGTGGCCCCTTTGGAATGGGAGCCATGGACAATTTTATAGTTTTCACCAGTTCCCTCCTTCCCCCCCTCCAGACCTGATCTATGGCATATTCTATGGCTCTGGGGAAAAAGCCATAAAACTTTGTTGGGTTCATTTTTAGTATGATTGCAGAGACCAAGATGGTGCAAATATGGGGTCGGAGTGTGATAGCAAGCTCTGCACCCCCTATTGTGTTATCACTGCATAAATTCTTCGATTTTCATTTTCACTGCTGCAAATGATGAAACAAAATTTTTAATGCATCTTTGCTCCAGTTAAATAGCCTTCATAATTTGTTATTTAAAAGAGCACCCTCTACTGAAATAAATCACAGGCTCAGACCCTACCATATGATCACATTGTGACACTGATCACATTTCTATACACTTGATAACCTGCTCTCACATTTTCCATCCAGTTCTTCATGTTTCTACCTTTAGGATTCTTTCAATAAGTGCAGTTTTTTCATGCATTGACATTGAGAATAACACTAAGTCCAACAAGTGTTTTCTTTCATTTGGATCCATTTATATTTTCTAAGGTCAAGAGTATGTTTCAACCTCAGACATTTTTAGTTATTGTTTGTCCAAAGTCAAGCATTTCTGTTGTTACAATTTACTTGTATATTTCAAGGCTGTAATGGGATGAATCTATGCCCTTCGAAGAAAGCATGACAGAGCTGAAAGGAAGTTAATTGGCACAAACTGTAACTTACCTAACGTAGCTACCACCAGTGTCTATCTTAAACGGGTGTTCTAGGATTTTAATATTGATAGACTATTCACAGGATAGGCCATCAATATCAGATTAGCGAGAGTCTGACAAAATTCGATTTAGGCTCAATTCAGATGAATCAGTCAACCTGTCACGACAGGGAAACAAGGGATAGTGTGCCCTGTCTGAACCCCACCTTTTTCCTTGCCTACTTACAGTAGATGCCCTAGGCGGCAAAACCGTAACTTGGAGACAGTCCCTATGCTGAGTACGTGCACAGGGAAGGAAAGGGAACACAGGGAAAGACGAACACAGACAGAACAAACACAATAGCAGAATAGTCAGCAAGCCAAGTCAAGAACAGGAGGTCACGTCAAATACCGAGGGGAATCACAAAAGCGTAGTCTAAGTCCGAAGCCAAAATCCAATATACCAATAATCAACAGCAAGGTCCAACACACAGCACTGATCTCAGAAGACTAATCACAGGCATCTGAGTGAGGCAGTTGCCATCTTTAAATAGCCCGCCCAGGATCATGTGATGTGGCCAGCATCACATGACCTGAGGCGGAGAAAGCTGTCCAAACAATATGTAAAGTAGCCATGTGGTGTGATCAGCACCACATGGCTAAACCCAAACAGAGAATTAACTCATGAAGTGCTGGCTGACAAGACCAGCACTTCAATTCCCTATTGCTCGTCTCTAGGGGGGCGGAGAGGTCCGGCGATGTCGTGCAGAGGGAGCGCGACGCCGACCTCGCGTGACACAACCGATTCAGGTCTGAATCGATTTTACCCAAATCGAAGATGCTTCAATTAGTCTGAAAATTTGTGGTTAATACTCTGAGGTATCTTAGGTGTCATAATTTTTGCTTCTTGTTTCTTATTTTTTAAAATAATTTTTTACTTCTCTCTCTTATACAGCACCAACATATTCTGCAAGATACATTCTAAATCAGACATTAAAAAGTGCTAAAACAAATCAACTGTTCAGATAATTAGAGTAAGAGGTTTGCTCTCAAGATCTTGCAATGTATGAGGAAACAGGGGACACAAAAGGTAAAAAAGGCTTGTTTTGTACAATGGCCCAGAAATCTTTAAGGGGGTGAAATAGGAGTGTATATGTAAAGCTACATGAGTCAGTCCCCAACTAGTATCTGTGTATATGCAGTGGCCAGGTTTGGGGTGGCAGCAATGCTACGCTGGGTCCCCAGGACACCGTTGGGGTATCACCATGTGTTGCTGCTCTCTAGAAGGGATGGTAAGAAGTGGTGCACTTCAATGGGAAATAAGTCCAGAGAATCAGGGTCTACAGTAAACCAGGGTGCTTCTTTTCTGGAGGAATTCAGGAAATACCTGAGCAAGCTGTCCCTCTCTCTTTCAGAAGACCGGTATTCTGTCCAAAGGCTGGTGGCCCAGGTCTACATGCAGACTATCCCCATCTTGGCACCATATTCTGGTCACTCAAGTAGTCTGGCAGAGTCTCCTCTTCTAAGCACTGTTCCCTAACTGCAGAGGCTCTGAGTGCTCTCCTTATATACAGTCTCCAACTGAACTAGAACCTTCTAGTAGGAGAGGTGGAGTGGAGAAACCCAGCCCAAACAAATAAAATGTTACAACGTCGAGTTTCTCATAAACTTGCATTAGACCTTCAATAATACTCAATGACACAGCAGTTTTTCCAGACAAAAACAAGTCTTCAGACATAATATAGTTAAACCAGACATTCAAAAGGTCAGTCTGTCTGGTTTTAATGGTAAACAAGTCTGGCTTTTTCCCCCTCTAAAATATACTCTTCTTTAAACTTTACAGTAACTGTCGAAAATTACTAGCTTCTCATTATTAGCTAGAAAGTCCCGAAAGTCTATCAGTGTTGATTAATCAATTCCACAGTGCTGTGCAAATACAAATGAGCATTCGACATATATTCGACAACATTCGACGTATATTCGACAACATACATATAAAATGCAATTTCACAGTATTAAACAGTATAAGTCAGTACAAGTGAAATTAAGTAAGAAGTTGATGACTTTGCATAGGGGAAACAAATATTCACAAATGTCCAGACTTCAAAGTACCCTTGCTCCAAGGCACTTCATATGCTATGGGATATACTGTTGGATGAAGGAATCAAGTCCTGAGTAATAATTTAAAAGAGGGTGAATGGAAAAGAGTTAGATTAGGGAATGTGATAGTCCACTCCAAAAAAAGGGTATGCTTAAAGTTGTGGATTTGGGGAATTACTCTGATTGTCTGGGTTAGCACATTCCAGAAAACTGATGCAGCTCAAGAGAAGTCTTGAAGATATTAGTGTGAGCTTCTGATTATGGAGGATGGCAGAATGAACAGCATGGGTAGAGGCAGGATCGAGATTAGGGAGGAGAATAGGTGGGTGCAGCGCTTTGGGTAGCTTTGTGGATAACTGGTAAGTTTACCTCAGTATTCTCTACTGTATAGGCAATCGCTACAGTAACTGGCATAGGGTCAACTTAATCTATACCAGTTAACCAGGCTATATGTAAACCTTTTGTGATACATCTTCCCAAAATTCTACAGGGGTGGCAGTATGCATAGTATATGATGGAATTGAAGCTTGCACTATGTATGCCCCTTTTGATCTATGCCTATATAAATAGCTGGCAATGAACTTCACCAACCACTCTAGACAAAACCATTAGCAAAACATTCTTTTATATATGCATGTGAAAGCATTACTGTGAGATTTTAATTCAGGTGAACTTGACCTTAATCTTAGGTCCTTTTCAACAAAGGAACAAAGAACCTGGAGCACTCCAAAGTTCATAAGGAACACAACTTTTATTCACTCATGTTCAGCTCTGATCTGATTGAATGAGCCAAGCCATTGAAGTGCGAATCTGGTATGACTTGTGTGGTCACGTTAACTTATGTTTAGTTGTGTGAAAACCTTTAATTCATCCATCATTAGTCAAGTGAGGTTTCTATTCTCAGAGCTAGCGTCAAAGACCTTAAGTGCCTGAATAATTTCTATTGAATGCATGCGAAAAATCAGAACTTAATAGCGCCAAAACACAGAGACAAGATAAAAACCGAAACACTGGGTCTGTGCACATCTCTATGCAGGGGCATTATATACAGTAGTAGATGTCTGTCATGTATCATCCCTGTAAGAGGTCTTATGAGCTGTGCTTATGCGTGCTCATATAGTTCAGCACAGCACTTTATTTGCTGCTAGCATTTGCAGGATCTCAAGTACCCCTTCACAATCAGCCATCTATCTCCTGATGCCTTTTCCAGTCCATGTTTCACATCTCTTCTTGTTTGATGTATTGATGTGCTAATTAAAATCTATGTGTTATACAACTTTCATTGACTGGACATTGTGATCCGAGTTTTTTTGTGCTCTGCCGCCTGTAATTTTACTCTGGTTTATTGCTTGCTTAGCAGGCTATGGCCAAGAAATAACAAAAGGATTTTCTGATTCATACGTCCTACATATAAGTAGGAAATTCTCTGACTCCTTGACTCTGACATATTTTCTTTATTTCAGTAAAATATAAAAATGTACATAAATGTTTGTAGATGCTGAAAAATAAATCAATCCGATAGTGGCCACAGCACTTGTCTTTATGGCTTTTGTTGGGTCCATGTCAATGGTTGATCATTCTCCACCCAAGGACCCATTTTTAAAGGGGTTCTCCAGGAATTATGAAAATAAAAATACTTAGATATTACTTAGATATTACTTATACTTAATTATGATCCTGAATAGGGCTGTAGTGATGGAGGCTGCATACAAGAGCTGCTGCTCATTAGCCACATCCCCACCTCCTCTCTGTACTTCATGTCTCTTCATGAACTCCATTCCTACAGAGATTCAGCTGAAGATCATATTAAACTGTATTCAGGATCATAACTCCTGACAAGCAGAGAAGAGAGGAGAATGAGGCAGTTCTTCACCTCAATGTTTTAAAGTAACTTGTCCTCCTGTGTGATTAGGACAGGTTCTGTGTGTCCTAATAGGACGGCGGCCAATTTATTTCTCCTGATGATTGCTCTGTAGACAAAATGAGCCATTATAACTAATGAAAGGTATTTGGGAATATATTGATAATAAAGTAATATTTTAGTATGTTCATTTTCCTAATTCCTGGAGAACCCCTTTAATATAGCACAATTTCAGACAGCACACCTGTCACGAGGGTATCACGACCTTGCTGACCATGTTGTGCCTATGGTCATAAGGTGGCAGCGGGTAGCTACTTGCTCAGTTTCTCAAGAGATCGCTCCATGACCTAATGGTGGCAATGGATTCTGTAGCTTTTTCCTTTCAGCTGTTCTCTGTCAGCCACTCCAGGCTACTATATATTTTCCCTTTCTGCCTTCCTTGTTGCCAGATATTGACATTCTTTCCAGATCTTCCATTCTGACCTCTGGTGGAGTTGGAGTTGCTGTGGAGCTGTTGGAACTAATGCTGTCAGTTCTCTGGTTCTCTCCTGTTTGTTGTCTCCCTTCGGGGATTGTTTGTGTTGTTTGTCCTTTCCCTGTTGTTACCCTAGGTGTCAGTGGTGAGGACTTTTGCTCCTACCGCCCTAATCACTACCTAGGGCTTATTTCAGGGTACACCAGGGACGAGGAACATGATTGGCATACGAGTTAGCAGCCTGTGTAAGGACGTCAGGGCAGCCAGTTGCCAGTGCTAGGTGAGTTAGGGGTCACCACTCCTCCCTCTCCATAGTGAACGGGTACTCCCCTTCCCTCCCCTCTGCACCGCACGTCTGTTACCTGCCAAATCAGACGTGATAACACCAATGTGATTTTTTAATATGCTTGTTTATTCATTAATTTTATTCTGCATTAGGCATCAAAGTAGCAACGTTTTGGGCCCTTTTAGGAACCCTTTCTCAAGCTGGTAGACATAAATACTATACACCATCGATAATTCATAGATCTACAGATACATGATTCTTAGAAATACATAATTCACAAGGTTACTGTATATACATATTTACAGGTACATGATTCATATAATAGCTATATTTACGCACAGCATCTTAATACTGTATGTCCGTTCAAGGTGCACTGTCCACTGTACTTGATCACGCTGTTCACATTTCTTCAGTCTTCCTTTCCTACAGTTACTGTATATATACAATCATGACTATGTCTACAAATATATTGAACTGCAACCTCATAATCAGGTTAAATGGATGTATATTGACCATGTTGATACATGTGTGGAAACGCCACTCACAATCATGATTGATGGATGTGTAGCAGATATCAGCGCTATCATGTGCAAATAATACCGCAGGAAATAGTATACTACCTAATCATGGTCATTTCATGAAATGTAACTCTATACCCTATCATGACTGTTAAAGGGGTTCTCCGGGAATTAAGAAAATGAAAATATGTAAATATTACTTTATTATAGATATATTCCCAATTAACTTTCAGTATTTATAATGGCTCGTTTTGTCTAGGGAGCAATAATTTGGAGAAACAAAATGGCCGCCGTCCTATTAACACACACAAAACGTGTCCCAATCACACAGGAGGACAAGTTACTTCACAACACCGAGGTAATGATCTGCCTCATCCTCCTCTCTGCTTGTCAGGGATTTTGATCCCGAATACAGATGATAAAATCTTTAGCTGAATCTCTGTAGGAATGGAGTTCATGAGGAGACATGAAGTACAGGGAGTACGGACAGGACAGACTGTGGTAATGGAGACTGCATACAAGAGCTGCTGCTTATTATCCACATCTACTCATGAACTCCATTCCTACAGAAATTCATCTGAAGATCTTATTATCTGTATTCAGGATCATAATACCTGACAAGCAGAGCAGAGAGGAGGACGAGGCAGCTCTTTACATCAGTGCTGTGAAGTAACTTGTCCTCCTGTGTGATTAGGACAAGTTTTGTGTACTAATAGAACAGCGGCCATTTTGTTTCTCCTAATAATTTCTCTCTAGACAAAACGAGCCATTATAAGTAATGAAAGGTATTTGGGAATAGATTTATAACAAAGTAATAGTTAAGTATTTTCATTTTCTTAATTCCTGGAGAACCCCTTTAAGATGCTGTGTGTAAATATAGCTATTATATGAATCATGTACCTGTAAATATAATGTATATACAGTAACCTTGTGAATTATGTATTTCTATCAATCATGTATCTGTAGATCTATGACTTATCTACAGTATATTGTGTTTATGTCTACTATCTTGAGAAAGTGTTCACCAGTAAAAGGGCATGAAATGTTGCTAATCTGATGCCTATGGCTACTTTCACACTAGCGGCACGGGTGTCCAGCCGGTTGGTCACCCGCTGGAATGTGATAGACCACCCCAAAAAAAGATGCGTTTTAGGGTACGCTTAGTTGTGGATTTGGGGAATTACTCTGATTGTCTGGGTTAGCACATTTCAGAAAACTGATGCAGCTCAAGAGAAGTCTTGGAGATATTAGTGTGAGCTTCTGATTATGGAGGATGGCAGAATGAACAGCATGAGTAGAGGCAAGATAGAGATTAGGGAGGAGAATAGGTGGGTGCAGAGCTTTGGGTAGCTTTGTGGATAACTGGTAAGTTTACCTTCTATTATCTACTGTATAGGCAATCACTGCAGTAACTGGCATAGGGTCGACTCAATCTATACCAGTTAACCAGGCTATATGTAAACCTTTTGTGATACATCTTCCCAAAATTCTACAGGGTTGGCAGTATGCATAGTTTATGATGGAATTGAAAATTTCTAACAGGAAATCTGGTCTAAACTAAGAAGGTTCTAGTTCAGTTAGAGACTGTATATAAGGAGAGCAGTCAGAGCCCCTGCAGTTAGGGAACAGTGCTTAGAAGAGGAGACTCTGCCAGACTACTTGAGTGACGTTGCTAATCTGATGCCTATGGCTACTTTCACACTAGCGGCACGGGTGTCCAGCAGGCTATTCCAGCGGGTGACCAGCCTGCCGGATCTGTGTTGCCGCTAGTGCACGTGTGCGACTGGAACTATGCTCCGGCCCCATTCACTACATGCCTAGAGGCGGCCGGACTAAAACTACTATTACATGTGCTATATTCAAAATGGATACTTGGGAAGAGAAGGGTTAACCATTGCCATGCACCCAACACATTTTTTGGCATCTACAAACATTTACGTAAATTTTTACTGCAATAAAAAAATTATGTCAGAGTCAAGAAGGAGTCAGATACTTTCCTACTTATATGTAGGACATATGAAACCAAAAGGGCCTGAAACGTTGTTACTCTGATGCAGACGGAAAAATAAAATCATGAAAATTGATGTAAAAATTATACATTATGTAAGTGTGAACTCTTAATTCACATGTAGGTTAGGTGTTCCTGAAAGTCCTATTTTTGCCCGGAGACAGGGGTTACCAGCTCTTCTCTTACCAGTCAGGGGTCATCAAACTCCTTCACTCCCAATGTTGTGAAACCCCCAACATGCACCCTTGTTCAGCTGTACTCAGAACTCCCTTAGAAGTGAATGGAGCATGCTAGGAGTTTTAGTCTCACAATACCTGGAGAGCTGGAGGTTCCTGACTCGCTCCCTATTTTATGCTCACCTTTTGAACTGTTGGGACCATGTGTTATTTTGGGAATAGGGTCGATTCCTTCCCTTCCTGGGATTTTTAACTTTTTTCTCAGGGCCACTTCATTCTCATATTATATTTTTGTTATAGCTTCTGATGGTTTTTTAGATCTTCGATTGCTGCCATTCAATATGATCCTTTATTCTTTACCTTCAGGAGATAAAATTCTGTTCTAACCATGTGGTGAACACAAGCTGCCCAGCCCATTACAGATGCAATCAGAAGTAAACCAGGCATTTCTAGGGGCTCTAATCAGGACAGCCAGCCAGAAATCACTATTCCCGGCAACGGTTCCCTGTCTGTCCCCAACTGTATAAAGGTGGTTCCTTCAACATGGCTGCACTTTCAGGTCCCAAGCAGAATTACCTCATCATGAAATACATTCCTTTGTATGTTGCTGGAACAATGATGGGAAATGGCGATCTCCCCCTGTCAATGCACCCCTCAGATGCCGCGTTTATCCCTGACAGAGGCATCTGAGGCTACAATTTAGGTCTTTCAGGGGTTAATCAGGGTAAAAAAAATGTAAAAAATACTTGTCTCATCCATTTTCTCACATAAAGGCCGTTGCAGCACCTTGATTGAATTGATTGAAGACACAGCACAAGATTTTGCGCTATTTCTGCAATCAAGATGGCTGCAATGGCCTCTTCATACGCTTATGGATGAAGTGAATATGTATCTTTTATTTTCATCACCATTTCAGGAAAAGTATATTCATTATCATGAAGTGCGGGGAAATTTGGCTTCAAGTCGAATCAAATCTTTCCTGAAATTCGTATCAAAGTCAATTGCAAAGTGAATGACCACAAGACAAATGTAAGTCAAATCAATATTTGATCTGACCAGCCTTTGCCTGCAAAGCAGTTCTTCTAGGTGCACTTGTACACAGGAACTCAGCAGGGAAATTAATCATCTTGAATGAACTTACCAGAAATCTTCTGTGAATGTAGGCTAGCTCAAGTCCTTCTGTCTCTTTGTATAATCCCTGACAGACTCAGTGGTGACCATATGATCACTTCCAGGACTCGTTTTTACTCTTTACAGATTAGTGTATGTTTGCGGTTGTTGTCTTGCAAAAGAATAAATCTGGAGCCAACCGGACGCCTCCCTAATAGTATTGCATGATAGGTCAGTATCTGCCTGTGTTTGTCAGCATTTATAACACTATTAATCCTGACCAAATCCCTAACTCTATTTGCAGTGCTGCTATTACCAACTCTGTCTGTTACACAGCGGACAGTGCTGTGTAGTTCTGGTGCTAGAGGTACTGCAGAAGAGCTGATCAGTGGTGTGGAAATCATGATGACCATCACTTGTAACATCCTGTAATATCCCTGATTTCAGTGAGTGCTATGCAGTTTTCTATGTACTATTCCCCTGCAACTAAATGATAATGTAAGTAAAAGAAAACTAATCCTCTATTATCAATAGGTATCTGGTTTAAGAAAAAATAAAATAAAACATGCTATAAAATAAGAAATCACTACTTACTTCTTCAATCCCCGACGATCCAATGTAGATGCTTAAAGGGGTTGTCCCACGAAAAATATTCTACAGTTTTCAAACCAGCCCCTGGATCTGAATACTTTTGTAATTGCATGTAATTAAAAATTTTGTATAAATACTGAGTTATTCAATAAAATGTATCTGTATAGGACCACTTAATTTCTTATTTCTTTGACCTATACACTGAGCAGGCCGCACATGCTCAGTTTCAACTTTTAACTGCCTCCTGAGCTGTGATAGGAGGAGCTGAGACACGCCCCCTTAGCTGCAGCAGAAAAGACACTCCCCTTGAGCTGCCAACCTGATATAAATCTAGCAGAGCAATGGATGTGGAGATCTCTGGATCCATGTGAGGTACAGGGCTGGTCCTAGCTTTGTTAAAAAGAAGTTGTCATGTTCTGTATGATGTCTGATTTTCATTTTTTACATTATTCGTGGGATAACCCCTTTAAGCGAATGTGAGCTGAGTTGCAGTAATGCTGAAAATCGGTCATCAACATCAGGAGTAGTGATGATCAAATTAGGATATTTCAGGATAAATTAATTTTGATTCAGGATAAATTTGATTAGCTGGGAAGCCAAAGTTCCTTGTGTTTCACGGTAACAAATCAATTTAACCTGAAATAGTGTAAAAAACAAAGAAATAATACCTACCTGATTAATTTGCTCACAATTGGCTCACCATCTTGCTGGCATGATGATGTCATCTCTGGCCATGCAAGATTTTGCGGCAGACCTTCAAGCAAGATACCGCTGCCCGGCCCATCGCAAGCAAATGGATCAGGTAAGTATAATTTTTTTTATTTTTATATTTTTAAATTTCACACTGTATTATTCCAATCAGATGCCTCTATCAAATATGAACATGGCATCTGAGGGATACAATCATGTCATTGCACCCACTGCACTACTTACAAAGAAATGCACTTTGTGACGAAGTAATTAGTCACGAAACGCATTTTTTGGGAAAATTCGTCGAAAAACAGCAAATTTTACAAAAGTTTGCTCATCTCTTATCAGGAGCCTAGAAAACCCCTTTAAAAGTACATTTTTTATAGCATTTGTGGCTCTTTTATGTTTCCTTTAGAAAGCCAGATAACCTCTTTAAACTATCATTGTTCAGTGACTCATGAGCTGTCATAGGGAGCTTGTATTTGTAGATGCCTCAAAGTACTTAGCTACTTAAATTGGATTTGTAACATTCTCGAAGAAGCATGAGACATTTTAATAAATGTGATTCAAATCTAATGTCAAGAAAGCCCCCATAGATTAAAGTCAGATACAGCATGAGTTATAAATTCTAATCCTGTTATAGTTACAACAATATTAATTTTTAACTTTTTTGTCTTTCATTACAAAATTGTGTTCTCTGCAATACAATATTACACATTATCCACATTATCTGGATATTCCTACTTCATAAATAGATTTTGAAACAGCAGCTATCAATACTAATGCTTGCACAAACAGATTTTGGCTCGGGTTACACGAGAAAGTGTAGTCATGTACATAGATATGAGGATGTAATGTTACGCTACTAGGCCACAGCTAATGAAAGTGAATGTGGCTAAAGAGGACCTTTCACCACTCCTGACATGACTGTTTTAATATCTTCATGCATTCCCCATGTAATGACAATTCTGGAGCATCTATTCTTATGTCTGTATGTTGTGTCATTCCTTTATTATTTCTACTAGAAGTTATGAATGAATTACTAGCAGTCTGCAGTAAGGGTACAGAGGGAAGGTAACCAGTTGTGGTGTGTACATGCACAGACTCACTCTATTCAATCAGTTCTGCCATTGCCAGACTGTGCAGGTACACCCCCCCCCCCCAACTGGTTACCACCCCTCTGTACCCTTACTGCAGACTGCTAGCAATTCATTCATAACTTCTAGTAGAAATAATAAAGGAATGGCACAACATAGAGCCATAAGAATAGATGCTCCAGAATTGTTATTACATGGGGAATGCATGAAGATATTAAACCAGACATGTCAGGAGTGGTGAAAGGTCCTCTTTAAGTCGTGACCTGAAAGGTGCATGTTGGCAGAAATCCATCCCTGCTGGATTTCCTTGTGACCACTTTCACTTTCTCTAGGTACTGTAGTGATGTGTACAGTATAAGTGCTGGAAGGCGTGTATATCTCACCCAGATACCTCAGCTGGGTGAGATAACTGAAATTCAGAAAGCTGCAGTGGTTTCAGCAAAATGTAGTTTGTTGTGACAGTTTTGTCTAGATGTTCTTCTTGGTTGGATTTCATTTGGACTGGTGGATAGGTTTGGAAGTGGGATCTGCCAGTCCACACCCTGTCACTACAGGTATTGAAGTTAGCTAAAGAGATTGCAAGTGAGGCCTGCTATTGTAATCACAGAGGGATAAAACAACCCTCTGTGTATGAGTGAGTAAGAGAAAAGCTGAGGAAACCTGAGAGTCTGAGAGACAGAGGAGGGCTGAGGGGCCACAAGGCTTTGTAAAGCCTGAAGTTTGGGGGGCCCAGCGATGCCTACGGAAAGAGGGTCACACGGTCAGCAGAACTACTGGACCATCTCCCCCCAAAAGTACTTGTGAGGTCACAGCCTGGAGGCTGCTGGACCGTATGGCTGTGGAAGCCGGATCTAAAACCGGGTATGAACGGCGCTCTGTAGGTGAGATAGAGACAACATGTGTATTAGGTAGAGCCTAGACGGGTAGGTGTTTATTTGAATGTTTTCATGTGAGTTGGTGCCAAAGAGTGAAAATAAAGCACCATTTGGACATTAAAACCCCAGTGTGTCAGAAGATTTGTGATTGCAACCCCCTGAGAGAGAACGATCCCGTACATAACTATTTAAATCTTAATCTTGCGCGCCCGAATGTTGCCGTTTAGCCCTAGCCTCATTTTCCAGGGTGTAGCGAGGGTGTGCTTTGACAGAAGCAGGCCATGCTGCTGCTGTCTCTTGGAGAGAAGATCCCCAGTACTTGTTGGTCTCATCTTCTTGCTACTAGGTGGCACAAACATGTGAAGGACTCTACTGCCCAGAAGAACTACATGACTCTACTGCCCAGAAGAACTACATTAGTAACAAAACAAGGGTGAGCACTAGCCCAGAGGTCATGCAAATAGTATAGATAAGCCTCTTGTCCCCATCACCATAAAGGTGGACTTTTTATCTTTTGTATGGGACACTCTCTCTTTATTGCACATCCTTGCTCTATGGAAATCTGGTAAGAACCCCGTATGGGCACAGTAATTGGAACCACTACTGCTCATCTTCTACAATGTATCCATTAAAAAAAATTATAACCGAAAAATGGTTCCAATTTCAAAATACAGGTTGAAAGTAATTTTTGGATTAGATGGTAAAAGTCTAATATCTGTAAAACTCTATTAGTGTATGAAATGATACAACTAGGGAGAGTGAGCGAAAGGAATGAACTGCAGCTCTATTACACTGCTGCACATTAATCTGTTAATCCTCCATCATCCAGTTAGCCTCTCTTATTTCTCTCTGTAAGGCTTTACTTCCTATAAAGCCCATGTTCATCCCTCACAATTCACTGCTGGCGGCAAAAGTGGAGGCTGAAACATGCACTCATGTTAGTGCAAATTCACTGACATCTTACCCACATGTACATCTATGTGAATCTAAACTGTGCTATGAACTGACTTATGTACTTTTCTTCAGTCTTCGTCAGATAACTGTTTAAGTGTTCCCAAGAAACCATTTTTTGCATTATATTCCCATGCACCACTAGCTTACTGTTGTTCACGGTGCTCTACATGATTCCACTTGCCTGTGGGCAACACTTATGTGATAAACATTGCATGAATCTTCTACTTCTTGTGCTGTTATTTAGTGCATCAGGAACTCCATTGTACTTTCACTGCATATTTCATTTTGCAAGCACAGCTTTTTGATTAAATAACCTATTTTTGGGAAATGTGGTTACCCTTTGTCCTATAGACGCATTATTTCTGGCTAAGGTGCATTTTATAATATCTAGAGCAAATCATTCAATTGATTGTTGTTGTCTATGGCACACTTTTTTGGCAATTGGGAACCTCTAAGTGTGTGTCCACATGAGACATATGGCCCTGATTTATCACACCTTCACTCCAGAATTCTGTCTTCAAAAAGTCGCACGATAGGGCTTTTGCGACTTTTTTGCGACTTTTTGCATGTGTACACCACTCACTCCAGTTTGTAATATGGGTGGAAAAGTGGGTGTGGTTAGCCATGTTAATGAGTTTCACTCCAGATTTATCATTGCGACTTTTTTAAAAAAGTCGCAAAATAGTCGCAATCTCACTCCAGGAGGAGGGTGGAGTAGGAAAAGTGGAGTAGCTTCTCTAGACAGAAGTGTTAGGTTTAAGGACAAGCCACATTTATCAAACAACCTGTGACGTTTGATAAATGTGGCAGAAAGTACTCCAACACAGACTGAAGCAAAACTGACTTCAAATATTTTCCTAATGATAAATTCCCCCCATAATTTGTGGCAGAAATATCTACAAAAAATTGTTGCAAAGTCTACATGATTTTTATGGATTTGTTACAGATTTTGCTTTGCATTGCAAAGGGTAAAATGCATGGTGGAAATCTGCAGTATAAATTGATATGTTGTTGATTTAAAACTCACACTACAAGTCAAATTTTGATAGAGTTTGTTAGAGTTGTTTTTGACACTTTGGGGTCTCTTAGGATTGTATCAAAATCATTTCAAGCTCTTTAAAGCCAAGACAGACAGGTATTGTTTAACATCAGACTTTTTTGTTTTAAAGGGTTTCTGTCATCAGGATTTACCATAGTAAACCGAGTGTCATTTGCAATGTGCAAATGACACCTGATGACAGATCTGTATTTTTTATACTCCTCAGTAAAGTAGTTTTTGTGAAAATTGCGTTTTTATAATATGTAAATTACCTCCCCTAGGTGCAGTAGGCGTGAACCCTGCACCTAGTAGCGGCCGTCATTCCTCCTCCGAACCCTCCTCCGTAGCGTTGATTGACAGGGCCAGGCAGCCAGCTCTTTCGGATCCCGGCCCTGTTCGAGTTCCAAATCCCGCGCTTGCGCATTGCGATCAGCAATGCGGGCGCATTGAGGAAGCCGGGAGCCGGGCGGCCGGCAGCTCAACGCGCATGCGGGTCCTTCAGCTAATATATATATATATATATATATATATATATATATATATATATATATAACTTTATTTTTAAATGTTGTAACAATCAAGAAAATGGATGCCAGCATGCCTCAGCGTGACTTCTATCCTGTCTCTAAAACCGATCCTTGTCAGCTAACTATAAAATCTGACTAGCTATTGTCTTCTCTTCACTGTGAAAGAAGGTCTTTGGCTCTAAAACATCTCTATTCTTTTTCCTCTTTCAAATAGATGTGCTATCCCTCCAACATCTACTGACATCACAGCTATAGTCCTTCATGATTGACTGAGGCTGACTGCAAGTCATTATGGGCAAGCCTGCTGAGATGGGATCGTGGGATCCTCTGGATGAGTCATCAATATCAAATCAGTGGGGAACTGACATCCAGGACCTTCACAATCTGAGGTTCCCTGCAGTCTCTTGAACCAAAACTACAGTAGCACTTTGAAAGGAGACAGAAGAACAACACCATTCAAAATGTAGTTGCCATGCCAGGTTTCTGCAGTAATCAAATGAATTGGAGATGACCTATGGTCACTCGACATGGCCACTGGACTTTCAATGGATCTATGCTTCTGGCTCTGTGTAAAGTGCTAGTTCAAACACCAGAGACTGCAGCAAACAGCTGATCAGTGGGGGTGGAGGTGTTGAACTCTCACTAATCTGATATTGATCTTATCTTGAGGAAAACCCCTTTAAAAGGGTTATCTGAAAGTATAAAATTCCCCCCATATGCTCGGGCCCCCCACAATGAATATACTTACCCTGAACCCTACTCCCTGTGCCACTCCTGATCCCCACACCGACGCTGCTAGGAGGAGGGGGTGATGCTGGAGAGGCTTGTCCGGGTCCCTGCCTGCCATTGGCTGCTTCCTCCTTACACCGGATGTTTTCATCCACGCACAGGGAGAACCAGCAGCGGTGGTGCGGGGACCAGGACCGGCACTGGGAGCGGGGAAAGAATATTCAGTGTGGGGGGGCCAGGGCATATGGGGGGAATGTTATACTCTCAGATAGCCCCTTTAACACCACTTGTCATATTGTAAAAGGTTGGAAACTCTAATGTATAGTATTCTAGCCACAGTACAAGAGGAGTTTTGGGAGGACACTTGTAATCATGGAACAGGTTGACTTACATGAATCGGATACAAATATCAGGGTAAAATTCATGAGGTGTGCCTGCTCCTACATGGGATTTAAATCATGGATTGAATATAACAATTGATTACATATTTTAGTTGATTGTGTCGTCTCAGGCTTCAGCTGTCAGAGAACTATAATAATGAGTTGCATCCAATGTACTGCCTTTTTTTAGGTACACCTACAACAACATAAAAATCTGTTCTGTGATGAAAAATCTTGACTTGCATCTTGAGTATGTTTTATTCTGGAAATGATTTTCTAACTCCGGCATGTTTATTTTATGGCACAACTTCCAATTACTTGCAGGTTTGTGTTTAATTAGATAGAGGCGATGACGGATTTACAAACAGCACCCCACAGAACGCGGCACAGGGTAATATATGTCGCTACCATACCTCATAATACATTAAATGGATAAAAATGAAGAATGTAGAAGATTTCTTTATTCATAAAGAAAATTCACTCTGGCTCTTTATTAGCAGACGCATGGGAGACAAATGATGAGAAATCACATTTTACTATTCATAGAGGCAGATACGGAGGCGGGCCGCTAAAGTATAAAGAGAAATAAGCCATCAAGGAAAATGTTTGTTTTTATCTATAAAAACAAATAAAAATCAATGGCATACAAGTGAACGCACATATTACAAAAATTAATAATTATTCATTGCTCTATTTGCATTTATCATTTCCCATCTGGACAGTAGTTATGTTCTAGTAAGACTACATTTTCAGGATCGCATCTATTCTGCGATCTGCAAATCGAGGATCTAGAAAATATGGATACGGTCCATGTGCATTTTGCAATTTTTGTGGGTCCCTTTGTAAAACTGCCAATTCTTGTCCTTTTTGCTCTGTTCTATAGCCACACAGATGCAGACAGCAGAAAAATAACATTCGGGTGACCTCCGCATTTTTGCAGCCCCATACAAATAAATGGGTTCACATACGATCTGCAAAAAATGCGGATCGGATGTGGATAACAAATACTGTCATGTGAATATAGCCTAACTGGGAGCTACACACACACAAGCACTTAGATTCTTGAAGTAAGCATCAGTACTTTCCCTTATTAAATTTTTTAGTAAAATTCAAACTCCATATTCATAGAAAACATTTTTCTTTTCAAATTTGTGACTGTTTTTCTTTTTCATTTTAGCAGTTCTGTAACATTGAAAATTAAGTTCAAATAATTGTCCTTCTGCAGCAGTCAGTACGGACAGAATAAATGGCTATATAGAGAGGGAACCCATTGTTAGTTTACTGCTGCTGTAAAGGAAAAGTATTACTATTAGTCAAATAGTAGATTAGTAGAATTAGGATAACAGGACAACACATCTATTGTTTTCTTAAAAGACTACCCTTAAAAGACTACCCTAAAAGATACCCTTATCAGTGTAATGTGTGATGATGTAATTGAGTCACTCCCCCCATTTACTCTCTGGTTGGAATGAATAGCCTGACGGAGGAAGTCAAGTGAGGCTGTTTGCCATTCTGAAAATCCAGGCAAAAGGGGAAGTTAAAGAGCCTGTACAGGAAGTAGATGAAGAATGCATGGAGTGACTTCAAAATTCAAAATTATATCCAGAAAACTATCCGCCCATAGTTTTCTGGACTATTTTGAAAGTAGTACCCCTTTAAAGCTCATTTACCTGAGTATATATATTTAAGTTTCCCTATAACTTTCTTTTGATGCTTTTGGTTTATTAATCTGTACTTTTTAATCATTCTGCCTTTGTTTTAGGGGAAATCAGCTCTTCATTCTCTGACTTCCTGATGATAGACTTGTGTTTATGTAGAGCAGTCAATCTAAGGACACAGAGCTGCAGGGGGAGGGAGAGAGCAACAGCTTGAACCAATGATGAGACAGGGAATGTATCTCAGACTACCTCAGACTTAGTGTAGGCACAGTTATGCACTACTAAGCAGCTAAACATCTGAGGAAAATAAAATAACAGGCATCTTCTAGATTCTGACTTAAAAGTATTTCAAACCATCACCTAGGTTTGAATACTTTTGCAATTGCAGGTCATTTAAAATTTAGCATAGACACTCAGTTATTCAGTAAGATGTATCTGTATAGCGCCACTTGCTGTGTTTTTTCTTATTTCTTTGTCCTGGTCCCTGAGATGGCCACCCATGCTCAGTTTCATCCTTCAACTGCCTCTTGAGCAGTGATAGGGAGATCATGGACAAGTCCCCATAGCTGCAGCAGAAAAGACACTCCCCTTGGGCTGTCAGCTTGACATAAATCTAGCAGAGCAATGAATGGGGAGATCTCTGGTTCCATGTGAGGTACAGGGCTGGTTCTAGCTTTGTTAGAAAAGAGATTGTCATGATTGCTTAGTTTAATTGTTTACATTAGTCACAGGATAACCTGTTTAAATTGAATTATTGAGCTCCTGATAATTGCTTTAAAACAGAAACATCGCTGCACTCAGATATTGCGAAATGCGGTATAGTTTATTTCACATTGACATCAACAATTCTGATCCAGTAAATTGGATAATGGTAATTCCTTTAAATGATTCACCAAATGTTTCGGTGATCCAGTCTTTCCAGGCACTCCATTACCCATAACAGATTAAACCGCTGAAGAAGGTCCATCTGGACCAAAGCGTTTGGTGAATCATTTAAAGGGATTACCATTATCCAATTTACTGGATCAGAATTGTTGATGTCAATGTGAAATAAACTATACCGCATTTCGCAATATCTGAGTGCAGCGATTTTTCTGTTTTCTGGACATTGTGACTTTCCTGTCACTTTTCGCTTGCACCAACATAAATCCGAGAGTGCAGATCCCAACTATATCCATTTGATAATTGCTTTAACCCTTTCCCGCATTTGGACATTACTGTACGTCCAAATCGCAAGTAATTCACTGCATTTGGACGTACAGTGACGTCCAAAATGCTTACCTGGGCTGTGACACTATAACGTTTCACAGCCCCGGGGTCTCCGCTCTCCCCGAGAGCAGAGACACCGGGGAAGCCGGCAAGGAACCAATCAGAGTGGTCCCTTGCCGGCAAGCGTTCCGATTGGTTAGTCTATGCAGACTAACCAATCGGTGCGCTCCATTCAGAAAAAAAGCCGGTTTCAGGCTGTGATCTCCATGCTGGAGATCACAACCTGAAGACTGTCCTGAATACTGTGGGGGTAAGTGACCCCCCCTTTGCCTCCCCCTTGCCTCCGTTGCCCCCCTCATTTCCCTGCTGCGCTGTATGTTATGATGGCAGCGGCTCACGATAGGAGCCGCTGCCATCAGCAGAGAGTGTGAGCTGTAATTACAGCTCACACTCTGCCCCTACAGCTGAAATCGGTGCTGGCACCGATTTCAGCTGTTTAACCCCATAAATGCCGCAGTCGGTAGACGCCCGCGGCATCCATGGGGTTAAGAGGGAGGGAGCTCCCTCTCTCTGCTATCCGGCCGCCGCTGCTGCAATGGCAACGGCCGGATGGTTACCATGGCAACTGGACGCTTTACAAGGGGTTAAAGTAATCCATGAGACAGATGCTCTTTCATCTACATATTGCACATACAGGATTAAGCTAGTGGGCGCTACAAGCTCCTGCCATATGAATCCTAAATCTTTGATAGGTATACTGTGCCTGGCATACAACAAAAAAATAGGTCATTTGGGAAGAGGATTATGCAAGGGGCATTTGCTTGTTGGTTGCATGTTGGATCACTGTTTGCACTGGACATTCTGCTGCCCAGGAATGATGAATTTGGTGGCAACATCATGTTTGTTCAATCTTTCAGCAATTGTCACCACCTTACATGGGCAATTATTGGGAATGAGCATTTTTAATAATTACCCCAATTGTCAGGCCTTTACCTATATTGAGAACAAAAGGATCAGACATTTTGAATAGTGATGATCGAGCACCCCGATGTTTGGGTGCTCTGGTGCTCTGGCCGAACACTAGGTGGTGCTCGAGTGCTCGGCCAAGCACCCGAGTATAATGGAAGTCAATGGGAGAACCCCAGGCAGAGGGGAGGGTGTCTGGTTGATAGGCAAACGTGAGAAAATGGTGGAAACACCACAGAGATGGTTAGCGAACAGCATGGAGAGGGTGTCTGGTTCATAGGAAAAGGTCAGAATCGCGACTTCTCCTCTTTCACTCCTTTCACTCGTAAAAGTACGCTAATTAACTGAATTCGTAAGCATTGGCGCACAATGTGTAGCATTAACATACAAATTTGTACGCATTAGCGTACAATGCGTAGCATTAGCATACAAATTCGTACGCATTAGGTTTGTGCCAGATATAATAGCCCTTAAAAGGGCTTTTGGGTCTTTTCTGAGTGATTTCTATCCCTGCCTAGCGTGCTTCTCTCCCTACAGTGTATGTCCCTCCTTGCTGCAGCAGCGCTTGTGGCGTTAATGGCAGGCCACCTAGCGCTATTTTCAACACCTTAAAAGTCCTCAAATATAAAAAAATAAAAGTTTGTGCCAGATATAATAGCCCTTAAAAGGGCTTTTGGGTCTTTTCTGAGTGTTTTCTATGCCTGCCTAGAGTGCTTCTCTCCCTACACTCTCTGTCCCTCCTTGCTGCCGCTGTCCCTGGCTTGGTATGAGCCGGTCACGTCACCAGGTGCTTTATAGCACCCGATGATGCGTGTAATCAGTGTAATGCCAGTAGCCTCCCACACACTAATTGGCTAATTAGCATGCGAGGAGGGGGCTCAAGCATGGCGCTCGAGCACACGCGGTATTCGCCATGTTTGGCCGAATAGTGTATTCGGCCGAACATGTTCACTCAACACTAATTTTGAAATCTAACATTCGAGTCTTTTATCCCCCGGCAACTAGAAAGTCAGCTTAAGAGAATTCCAGCAGACAAGAGGACAGTGTCCAAACTCCTCCAATTCAAACCAAAAAAAGTTACTTGCAGAGCTCGAATGACTCGGATCATTCAGTTGTTAAGGTCTCCAAAGAAAAATGCATTACTTTCCCTCAAATGTTACGGCCAAATGTTAAAGCTGTCACAGCTATTCAAGAAAGAGAATGGTAAACATACGGTGGTATAACAAAGCCTTTTTGTGTTATTAAAGGGGTTGTTCAAGTTCAAGAAAAACTTGGGCAGGCCCTTTATATGTGCTAAAATAGCACAAGAACAGATTAATCCTTCTACCCTGCTTTTTCCAGCCCTGTATACTAGTACTTCCTGTTGCTGAAGTAATCTTCTTGGCTGGTGTACACAGGTCACCGTGCAGCCAATCACTGATCTCAGCAGTACAAGGGGTGCCGGCACTGCAATCAGGAAGACATCAATGGCAGAGAAGACTGGATCACAATGCTGGAAGAAACACAAGGAAAACGAGGTAAGTATCTCTACTTCTATTATTTTTGCACATTTACAGGGGCTACCCAAGTTTTTATTGAACTCGGACAAGGGGTTAGCCTATGTAAATTATTTTTATGCAATGAAAATGGCATTTCAAAAGAAGTTTTATTGCCATATACATGCAACAAAAATTTTGCTCATTTTCTTTTAATGTACATCCACTACTCTGGTAGCACCCAATGCTGTGTCTCATGTGGCCAAAATCGTGGTCCACTATGTCCTGCATTTTGTGCTGGACCCACATGCTCAGTTGTTTTCCATTGCTCCTCCTCCTCTCAGTGGAGTTGTATAGATCTCACAGAGACCTGGCCCTGACATTTTTCATTCATGTTTCCCTACTTTTTAATTCATAGATATACAGTATATAGCTCTATCTCTCTCTGGACAGTGGAGAAGTTTGTTTTTTGCATACCATAGTGCTATTTATTACTGCAATCTGTGGTGTCGTGACTATTTTCTATGCAAGAAAAGAGGGCTTAAGAGAAGCTTATCGCAATGCACTTTCTGGACTTCAGGGGTCCCAGGTGCTTGATGAGCTGCTGCACAATCACATAAAGGGAAGCTTTCCAGGTACCAAGAGTTAAAAGAAAATATAAATAAGATGAAAATTTTACTGGAGAGCAGTGTTGGTTTACATTCACATACTTAAAATAATGGTGTTCATTACTCCAGATATTTTTTTTAATTCATGAGACAACCCCTTCAAGATACCTTTAATAAATTTTACAGTCTATAAACAATAAAAAACAC
Organism: Rhinella marina; assembly: GCA_900303285.1. Classification (NCBI taxonomy): domain Eukaryota; kingdom Metazoa; phylum Chordata; class Amphibia; order Anura; family Bufonidae; genus Rhinella; species Rhinella marina. Next base: position 142,336 of record ONZH01020594.1, on the reverse strand, counting down.
AGTGGCCACATACATACATTGAAATTGTTTGCAACAATACAATTATATTTTCTATGATTTTATTGATTCAGGAAAATTTTGAAAATGTATATTTTCACGTGATCTGGGTACCATGAGTCCATGACATGGAAGAAGCCAAATATGAGGTGAAACTCGAGTTGGGCAAGTGTGGACTTTTTATTGTTAATGTGCTGTTAAATCCATATGTGTTTATGAGTGTTGTAGGTATAAGTAAAGACACCTTAATAGCGCCAAAGAAATCTGAGATGCTATTGCATTTATTGCACATATTTGCATTAGTCTTCACTGAACAGCTCTTACAGCTAGTGTGGTTAACAGTCAGTGACATTGGCGGGAAAACAGTGCAAACCTTAACAACTGAATGATCGTTGGTTACCTTGGAGTGTGTCCCCTGGATAATTTGTATTTGATACCATTGAAACACGAGAAGTAACTTTTTCTTTAATCCCCGAGATCTGACGTTGGAGAGGATCAGTAAACACTCATACACATTAGATGATGGGGAGGTCCCCCCGAAATCCTGACATTCATCTAATCCATATGGCCAGTGACTTACAGGCTGGTGAAATATATGATTCCCCCAACCACCTTGGACTTTTATACAGTCTCAGAAATCCAGGCAGTAGGGGTAATATGTCATGTTTCACTATGTCAGGTCTTCCTACTGATCAATTCCTGCTCCATTATAGGCTTCAGGATACATGCATCTGTACTGCTGATTGCACAGTGTTTGGAAACACGTTAATGCCATACAAATGATGAATGGGAATACGGATTGTATTCTCTCCTGTGAAGAAACATTGACTTTACTATGCCAGAGAAGGGTAAAACAAGCTGCTTTGATTTACTGCACAAAGTGGATGACTAATTTGCTGCTAAAACATATCCATCAATCATTCAATTAATAAAAGTGGCGGCCGTTGACATTGTTGATGTTTCTTGTCGTTGTGTGGTGTTTGAAAGGGAATGCCATTAGAAGGTGTGTAGTAGTGGACGGCATAGGACATTACCGTAAGAGAAGGGTGACCGCTATGTGAGTGATCAAGAAATGGAAAACTACACTAGGTCAATATGGGGACAGCAGGGCCAAATATTAATAATAGCCTTTTACCCATTTCACTTTCACTTGCAAGATCCTTTGAGTTAATGACCAGATTTTAGGAGAAAACCTTGTAGAAAGAAAGGATTTGTGATCACATCTACATTAGAACAGTTGGAGATGCCATTCCCAATGAAAACACATGCATACCGCTCGGCTTTTTTTTGTACTCCCATAGAAGTGAATGGAGGGCTGCTGCATGCATGGTCCACTTTCCTTCTCTTTCCAGAGGTGGGACCCGCACCTATCAGACACTGTGGGCATAACCTAGAGATATTTCCTCAGTGTATGAGATGGACCAACCCATTTAAGGGATACAGTGCAGCTACTAAACTATCATGGTTGAATGAAGTTCCTCAGGTTTCTTTACCGAAAAAGGACAGTTTACACAGAATAAAACAGGATTCGCACAATGTTTTCAAGCAGTCTTAGTGGTTCTTGAATTTAATGTGTTACAAACATTCTACCATAAAACATTATGAAAAACACTTCAATGTAATGTCTTGTCTTATGTGTGCGTAAAATGGTTCAAAAATTGTTTGCGTCAAGATCTACACATCGATTCGTTGATTCGTATCGAATATTGGTATTCTTCAGCTGCAAAGCGAATCCGAATTTCCTTGAATTTGCTTCATATTATTCGTCAAAGTAAGCAAAATTTTACACGCTAACTATACGTACGATACGTATGAACCATACGAAACGTACGCATTATGCATGAGCGGGACAAGTTCGCAAGAGCGGGAAAGTAAAGATACGCCCCCCTCCGAACTGGAAAAAAACAGCCCACCAGGGATCTATTTGCACGTATAGGGAGTGAAGACTCCTCCCTCAGTACTCCACCCTCCTCTGAGTCAAGCAGTCTGAACCAGTTTAGACCAGTGCTGACTGCTGACTTTGAAGCAAGCAAGATAGCAAGCATGGCTCTAAAAAAGAAGCGTGACCTGCTGCGGCCCAACTGGAATGAGATGTGTTTTGGGGACAAGTTTCCAGAACCACCGCCTGCTACAGACATTAGGGCGTCACAGGTTAAACTGTGCTGGAGAAACCCAGCTTCAGTGCCTGCCTGGCCATCATCATCATCAACTGAAGCTGCGAATAGTGAGACAGCTGGAGCATCTGCTGGTGTTCGCGCGGCTGGAAGGTCCGGTCTGTCTTGTTCAGCGTAAATGGCTGGAGCGTCCACTTCGTCGTCCAGGAGGAGTTCAAGCCAGAACCCCGTTGTTCCGGCATCTGTCACAGCCCGTGCACAGACCCCCTGGGAGTATAAAACCGCGGTGGAGGAATGGGTCATACAAGTTCTTGACCACCCTAGGCCGGGAGATCCTTCACTAGAACGAAAGGAAGGGAACTGTGCTGTGGTTTGCAGTGGGGCGAGGGTCTGGCTTCCTGCAGGATGACAACTCGAGTATTTCATGGGCCGCCGGTCGGTGAAACGACTGTACCTGCCACAAGCTCGTCACAGCTTGTACGTGGGGGATCAGGTAGAGTACACCCCCATGGAGTCCATGAAAGGATCATTTGCAACCGGGGTTACCCTCCTTTCCAAGCCCCTGGTGGCTTCAAGTGACGCAGAAGTGTGGCCGGATGAACCACCAGGTCCAGGACGCTTGCTCTGCCCGCAGGAATTCCCAGATGGCGTCCTCCGGTTCTGTGAAAAGCCTCAGCCTCAGCCGGAGCCTCTGATTCCAGGACTGCCAGCACCACCACTACCACCACCACCACCACGACAGTCCTTACAGCTGGGTCAGCTGACCACGTCATCCTTCACCTTTCAGTCAATGGTCATCAACCAATACTACCAGCTGCCGTGGAAGGTGAAGCCAGCAGCAGCCGGGGAAGCTGGGTCATCTTCCCTGGATCATGCAACCTTTCCGGAACGCTGCAGCCGGAAGTTCTTCTCACCACAGCTGTCCCGGCAGGAGGATCCGGAAAAGCTGAAGTGTCTGCAGTACTCGCCAGCATGACCACCACCCGGACCCGGTCAAGTCCAAATTCCGGAAGAAGAGGGCACTGGAGTTCTACTATGGTGGCGAGCATGGCCTAAAAGAGGCAGGAGCGTCCTCTTATGACTTTTAGCAGCAGCTCGAGTGAGGAGGATTTCAAGTCCCTCATCTGTGGAACCAACTACTGGCTGGCTGCTGTCCAGGACACTGCTGGAGGAGTCAGGAGGACCTATGGGAGCCACACCATGGACTACACCTGACAGGTTAGATGCTAGTTGGCTGTAGTTTTTGTTTAGTTTGTGTTGCCCCCGCTTGAATCTCACCCAGATGGGCATGGCTGTCAGGACTCCCCCATTCTTCAGAAAATTCTCTGTTGCGCCAAAGTGCACCTATTTTCCTTTTTATCCCCTTCTCAGGTTATTTGGGAACCACTTTTACAAAAAGGGTTCTCTATTTGCTGCTATTTATTATCCGTGTGGATTACACATGACATACCTGTTTGGATTACAATTTTACCTCACGTGGATTACAATTGAATTTTGGAATATTTGTTCCAGACAGACTGTTTTATCATTGCCAAGCCAACTAGGAGCCATAAGGAGAGACTCAAACGTATATCTGAGCTTTTTATGCTTGCAAATGTGAAATTAATTGCACTAAAATGTTTGCATACCTATGTGTTTGCTGTATTTTAGCTACACTGTTTTTAATGGTACAGCACTTTATCCCATTGTGTGTATTCTTTTTCTGTTACTGCAATGTGTCTTATTAATGCACTTATTGTACAGTGTTTTTAGTAAATGATTAACTTATTGAAAGCTAACAGAAGTGAGCAGCTTATTTTTCTAGTTCATATAGTCTTCCTCTAAAGACTCTAGGCCGCGGCCTAGCCTCGTGCGTATGACGCATTCGCGCGTCATTTGTACGTTAAGGATTCGTACGCACTTTTGTACGCTAATACTTACATGTTGCGTACTTTTACATACGCTGACTGTACGTACGTAATTTACGCAGGAATGTTCGCAAAACAACAATTGTTTTTTTTTACGCAGATTCGACCGAATGAGTTTGTGCAAATACGAATCTTGTCAGATATTCGGCGAATATTCGGCGAATAAAAATTTGAATGATTCACTCATCTCTAATCTACACGTATAACCTGCCAAACCAGCAGTCAATACTGAAACCAATTTGGTACCGATGACTCTTATGTCAGCACACATATAACATATACAGTACAGACCAAAAGTTTGGACACACCTTCTCATTCAAAGAGTTTTCTGTATTTTCATGACTCTGAAAATTGTAGATTCAGACTGAAGGCATCAAAACTATGAATTAACACATGTGGAATTATATACTTAACAAAAAAGTGTGAAACAACTGAAAATATGTCTTATATTCTAGGTTCTTCAAAGTAGCCACCTTTTGCTTTGATTACTGCTTTGCACACTCTTGGCATTCTCTTGATGAGCTTCAAGAGGTAGTCACCTGAAATGGTATTCCAACAGTCTTGAAGGAGTTCCCAGAGATGCTTAGCACTTGTTGGCCCTTTTGCCTTCACTCTGCAGTCCAGCTCACCCCAAACCATATCGATTGGGTTCAGGTCTGGTGACTGTGGAGGCCAGGTCATCTGGTGTAGCACCCCATCACTGTCCTTCTTGGTCAAATAGCCCTTACACAGCCTGGAGGTGTGATTGGGGTCATTGTCCTGTTGATAAATAAATGATGGTCCAACTAAACGCAAACCGGATGAAATAGCATGCCGCTGCAAGATGCTGTGGTAGCCATGCTGGTTCAGTATGCCTTCAATTTTGAATAAATATCCCACAGTGTCACCAGCAAAGCACCCCCACACCATCACACCTCCTCGGCCATGCTTCATGGTGGGAACCAGGCATGTAGCGTCCATCTGTTCACCTATTTTGCGTCGCACAAAGACACGGTGGTTGGAAGATTCCAACTGGTCTAATGTCCATTCCTTGTGTTCTTTAGCCCAAACAAGTCTGTTATGCTTGTTGCCTGTCCTTAGCAGTGGTTTCCTAGCAACTATTTTACCATGAAGGCCTGCTGCACACAGTCTCCTCTTAACAGAGATGTGTCTGCTGCTAGAACTCTGTGTGGAATTTACCTGGTCTCTAATCTGAGCTGCTGTTAACCTGTGATTTCTGAGGCTGGTGACTCGGATGAACTTATCCCTCACAGCAGAGGTGACTCTTGGTCTTCCTTTCCTGGAGCGGTCCTCATGTGAGCCAGTTTCTTTGTAGCGCTTGATGGTTTTTGCGACTGCACTTGGGGACACTTTCAAAGTTTTCCCAATTTTTCGGACTGACTGACCTTAGTTTCTTAAAGTTATGATGGCCACTCGTTTTTATTTACTTAGCTGCTTTTTTCTTGCCATAATACAAATTCTAACAGTCTATTCAGTAAGACTTTCAGCTGTGTATCCACCTGACTTCTGCCCAACACAACTCATGGTCCCAACCCCATTTATAAGGCAAGAAATCCCACTTATTAAACCTGACAGGGCACACCTGTGAAGTGAAAACCATTTCAGGTGACTACCTCTTGAAGCTCATCAAGAGAATGCCAAGAGTGTGCAAAGCAGTAATCAAAGCAAAAGGTGGCTAGTTTGAAGAACCTAGAATATAAGACATATTTTAAGTTGTTTCACACTTTTTTGTTAAGTATATAATTCCACATGTGTTAATTCATAGTTTTGATGCCTTCAGTGTGAATCTACAATTTTCATAGTCATGAAAATACAGAAAACTCTTTGAATGAGAAGGTGTGTCCAAACTTTTGGTCTGTACTGTATCTCTTGCACAGCTATTGGCGATTTCATAAAATTCTCCGGGGCAGTTTTGTGGTAGAAGTTGCATTGAAATACATATTAAATTGTTCATCAATCAATTCAAGGCAATGCTCTAATGGTGTGAAAATCCTTATACCTTACCTTCAGGTCACCCCAAGTGAAATTTCCACTCCTGGGGAACACCTATTCTCTTTTTTTAATTCAATGACTGTAGATGTAGTGGAGGGTAAAGCATTCCATAATTTTAAGTTTTGTTTTGCCTGTACCCATGCCAAGCATTTATAAGTAAGCTATAAAAGCTTTTACTGTTACTGTCTCCCGGGAATACCTGACAAGGTTATAAGGAACTTTGGTTGGGACTTACTGGCCTACTTAATAGTTTCAGGACAACATCCTTCAAAATGATTTTTCCAATGACCATTTTTGCATTAAGGTTTTTCCTCAACCTTTTTTTAACTTTCTAGTAGAAGACTCAATACCTCTGCCATGAGCAACAGAGATTTTCTCTGTTTCCTCATGCTTTCCTTGCATTGTTGCGGTGGTTGCTATAGAATAGATTTGCATCTGAGTCTTGGTTAGGTTATGGCCTAGCTTGGCCTGGATAATGTTACATACAGTTGTTGATTGCTCAGCCTTTATAGATCCAGGCCTTTTGTTTCTCTGGTTGTGAACATGGAGTATGCTCTGTGCATTTGTTTCTAGATTCAATAACTTGATCTTGCATACTGCCTTGTTTCAGCATATTCTGGGACCAGGGATGTAACTATAGGAAGTGTAGAGAGTGTGTTACACCCAGAAGCCTGAGAGGGCTCATAAAGTATCTCTTCCCTAAATGAGGAGATCTGTACCATAAATAGAGCATCATAGGTAAGGGTGTTATTAATGGTTTTGCATTGTGGCCCCGGAGCTACTAGTTGCATATCTGCTTGGACATGTGGTCCTCCAGTCTTTTCTTTGCCATAAGCATTGAAGTTTGTCTGTTTTCTGAGTTGCTTTTTATTTGTCTTACCTATTTTGCTGGGTTGTATTCAGAGTAGGGTCAGTTCAGTTTAACTTTATTTCTGTTAACTGTCATCCACTCTCCGCCTATATGCCATTACCATCTTCCATCTACTCCATCACTGGACTTCCATTTTGTTCATCATTTGGTTCCTGTCATCTACTGGTGAGTTTATTTCAGTACATTGCCATCTGCCAGTATTGATGTTTTTTATATGTTCCCAGTAACCATCTGATTTTTATTCAGTTCAGTCCTACTGGGGCGATCCTCAACTTCGACTGAGCTACGCCTTCTGGTGACGCAAACACATTCTTAGTAACAGGATACAATGTTCTGTTTCTCCCTAAAGCGGGGGTGTGTTGGAAGAGATTAGCAGTGGGCTGATTGCTCAGCTGCTCTATTACTGTGTACTAGTGTCTCTGACTAATGGAACGCCTAATCATGGACCTATCAAGTTCTGATCCAAGGACTCAATGTTGTTTAAATCCCTTCCTGGAGTTTGAAACAGTAACAACCATGGATTAGATGGCTTTGTTTGATCATAGGTCTACCTACAAGCTCCTGGGGTGCAATACGTCTTGGGTGCAAGTGTCCCCTTTACACTATCTATAACTACTACTACTTCTTCATTGTTCTGCTGGAATCGGATTATAAGCCTTCGTTCATCAAAATAAATGGAAAGAAGCCCTTGGTTGAAGGAGCGTAATCAGGTTTGCTAACCGTCCAGAAATTTCTGGACAGTCCATAAAAATAGGCAACTTTTTTTCCCATGTCCTTAAAAAAATTGTGTCTTTGATTTTTTCAGACTGGTGGTACTTGACTGGATTATTTTGGTGGTAATTATCATAATTTTACAGCTCACAGTAAATGCTGGTAATGAGTTATTATAAGTATACTGAGCTATAGACATGTATTACTTGAAATCTTTATCATTCATTATGATTTTCCAATTTGTCCTTAAAAAATGTTGGCTGTCTGTGATTTTGGGATAAGCCGTGCAAGAAAAAGAAAAATTCTGTTTGGCAACCCTGAGTGTAATGGGCACCTCATTTAGGGCATATTTAATCATACGGAATTTGCCTGTGAATTGTGAAGTGCACATTTTAAACATTCTTTTTTTGTGGCCTTGAAAATGCTGCCCAACTTCAAACACATTTTTCGCTTTTATTATTTCCTTTTTTCGTTACCACATATTTACTCTTTAAGGATCAATCTGCTATTGCAGGCTTTTATTTTCCAAAATGTAACCTGCTTGTGCCCATTCTGAGAGACCGTAGAAGCATGCAATAAAAACACCTGTCTGAAAGGAAAAGTGGATTTGTATTTCTATTTTGAGACCCTTTTTCATGGCTTCATAAAGAAAAAGCATTACTGAATTCCAATTTTTTTTGTGTTTTTTTCTATTTTCTTGTTAGTGTTGATCCAGAGTAAGGCTACTTTTATACTAGTGTATATATTTTCCGGAATTGAGATCCGTCATAGGGTCTCAATACCGGAAAAAACGGCTCCGTTTTGTCCCCATTCATTGTCAATGAGGACAAAACGTAACTGAACAGAATGGAGTGCTCCAAAATGCATTCCGTTCCATATGGTTGTGTTCTCATACCTTTCCGCCATGGGATGCAGAGCAAGACGGATACATCATGACCCACAATGCAAGACAATGGGGACAGATCCGTTTAAGGGTGCATTCACATCACCGTTAGGGCTTCCGTTCAGGCTTTCCGTTATAACATCGTTATAACGGAAAGAAACGGAATCCCTAGGACGGACATCAAAACGGACACCTTTAAGAGGCATTCCGTTTTGATCCGTCATAATAGAAGCCTATGGCCCTGCATAACGGATCCGTCTGGATGCCGTTATGCTGGACGGAAAACAAAGTCCTGTCGACAGGACTTTGTTTTCCGTCCAGCATAACGGCATCCAGACGGATCCGTTATGCAGGGCCATAGGCTTCTATTATGACGGATCAAAACGGAATGCCTCTTAAAGGTGTCCGTTTTGATGTCCGTCCTAGGGATTCCGTTTCTTTCCGTTATAACGATGTTATAACGGAAAGCCTGAACGGAAGCCCTAACGGTGATGTGAATGCACCCTAACTCTGACACAATCAGACACAATAGAAAACGGATCCGTCCACCATTGACTTTCAATCGAGTTCATAACGGATCCATCTTGGCTATGTTAAAGATAATACAACCGGATCCGTTCAGAACGGATGCAGATGGTTGTATTATCAGTAACGGAAGCATTTTCCTGAACCCTGACGGATCCAGCAAAAAAGCTAGTGTGAAAGTAGCCTAAGAGAAAAATGAGCCACAACATGTTTTATGACACAGGTCTAAAACATTGGAGCGTTGTACAGGCACACACATTCATACATATACACACACACTCTCACATGAACCTCTTTAACCTTGATTTGCAAGGGTGGGTTTGCACTAGCGTTATTTCATTCCGTTATAGGTTCAGTTTATAATGGAATATAATTAGAGATGAGTGAACATGCTCGTCCGAGCTTGATGCTCGTTCGAGCATTAAGGTATTCGCATATGCTCGCTACTCGGATGAGCATATCGCGATCCTCGAGGAAATGGCAACTTCCTCTTCCTGCATGTTAGACGCCTTTTTTCAGCCAATCAACATGCAGGAGAGTCTTTGGTACCTCCTAGCATCACGTGGGGCCTTTACAAGTCGATGGCAGGGATTGGCTGGCCAGATCAGATGACCTGGGAATATAAGAATCTGGTCCCGCGCTGCTCGCGTCATAAGCCGTCTGCATGAGATTAGGGATAGAGCTGCTGTCTGTCAGGGAGAGTGTTAGGGCCTGAATTTAGATGTTGGTTAGGCAGGAATCACCCACAAAGAACCCAACAGCCCTTCTAAGGGCTACAAGCAGCTTTTTTTTTTGGTCTCCTCCTGGCTGCTGGCTGGGACTTGTAGTGCAGCTACTGCCATCTTGGCTACACACAGTACACAGTGACTGGTGGCAGAAGGGACAGCACGTGGTCCACACAAACCCAAAATAAATTGCCCAAAGTACTCATTTTTGCTGCTGCTGTACCTTGGCTTGCTGAGATCTGTAGTGCAGTCTAGGGAATACGTTTTTCTCTCATTTCTATACACTACAGTCCAGTGAACAATTATGTAGCGTACTGTACAGTAGCGTCAGTCTAGGGAATACGTTTTTCTCTCATTTCTATACACTACAGTCCAGTGAACAATTATGTAGTGTACTGTACAGTAGCGTCAGTCTAGGGAATACGTTTTTCTCTCATTTCTATACACTACAGTCCAGTGAACAATTCTGTAGTGTGCTGTACAACAGTGTCAGTCTATAAAATACGTATTTTCTCAGTTATATGTATTATAGTCCAGTGAAAAATGTAGTGGTTTGCAGTAAAATAGCCACCATTTAAAGACTACGTTTTTTTCTCATTTATATATACAACAGTCCAGTGAACAATTCTGTAGTGTGCTGTACAGCAGCGTCAGTCTATAAAATACGTATTTTCTCAGATATATGTATTATAGTCCAGTGAAAAATGTAGTGGTTTGCGGTAAAATAGCCGCCATTTAAAGACTACCTTTTTTTCTCATTTATATATACAACAGTCCAGTGAACAATTCTGTAGTGTGCTGTACAGCAGCGTCAGTCTATAAAATACGTATTTTCTCAGTTATATGTATTATAGTCCAGTGAAAAATGTAGTGGTTTGCGGTAAAATAGCCGCCATTTAAAGACTGTTTTTTCTCATTTATATATACTACAGTCCAGTGAACAATTCTGTAGTGTGCTGCACAGCAGCGTCAGTCTATAAAATACGTATTTTCTCAGTTATATGTACTACAGTCCAGTGAAAAATGGAGTGGTTTGCGGTAAATTAGCCGCAGTCTAAAAATTCCTTTTTTTCTCTCAGTTATATATACTACAGTGCAGTGAACAATTCTGTTGTGTGCGGTATAGTAGCCGCACTCAAGTGTTGACACCAACAAGAGACCAAGTTAGTTGAGGTAGCAGGTGAAGCACATAAAATTTTACACTGATACAGCATGGCGGTGAACCCAGAGTGACCAAGTTACACTCAGGTAGCAGGTGAAGCACATAAAATTTTACACTGACACAGCATGGCAGTGAACCCAGAGTGACCAAGTTACACTCAGGTAGCAGGTGAAGCACATAAAATTTTACACTGATACAGCATGGCGGTGACACCACCAATGCCTTGGTCAGACTGAGATTGCAGTCAAATGGCTGTAGGTGAGCCTCCCAAAAATTTGTTTTGGAGTGTCTGAAGTTGACCCTCCTAAAAAATTGTTTTGGAGTGTCTGTAGTTGACCCTCCTGTAAAATTGTTTTGGAGTGTCTGTAGTTGACGCTCCTAAAAAATTTATTGGAGAGAGGGCCTGTAGGTGGCCCTCCGTAAACATTGTTTGTAAAGAGCGCCTGTCCCTCAGAAACATTGCCTGTTGGCTCAGCGTTTGTGTGCGAAGAGGAGGAGGAGAGGAGAGGAATCTTTATGTTGAGTTGCTTTCCCCCGGTGGAGATTTGCATTCCGGTGAAATCCAGGCTTTATTCATTTCAATAATCATCAGCCTTTCAGCGCTGTCAGTTGACAGGCGTGTACGCTTATCAGTGATGATGCCACCAGCTGCACTGAAGACCCGCTCTGACAACACGCTAGCGGCAGGGCAGGCCAGCACCTCCAAGGCGTACAGCGCCAGTTGTCATGTCCAGCTTTGCAACCCAGTAGTTGTATGGAGCAGAGTGATCACGCAGGACGTTGGTATGGTCAGCTAGGTACTCCCTCACCATCTTTCTGAACAGCTCCCCCCCTACTGGGGGACGGGTGACATAGTCTTGCAGTCTTGCTGGGGTGCCATAAAACTGGCAAAGGCCTTGGAGAGTGTTCCTCTGCCAGTGCTTGACAAGCTGCCTGCTCCCCTCCTCTCCCCCGCTAGTTGGCCCACAGAACTACGTCCTCTGCCGCTAGCGGTGTCAGATGGGAAGGATAGTTTCAGCTTGTGCACCAGGGACTGTTGATATTGATTCACTCTCATACTCCTCTCCTCTACAGGAATGAGAGTGGAAAAGTTCTGCTTGTACCAGGGGTCCAGGAGGGTGAACCCCCAGTAATCGGTGTTGGTAAAAGTGCGAGAGTCACGGGAAAGGCAGCCTAACATGAAGTCAGCCATGTGCGCAAGAATCCCAACATGCAAGAATTCCGTTTCCTCAATAGGCTGACTCTCCATGTCCTCCTCCTCCAACTCCTCCTCTTCAGCCCATACACGCTCAACAGATAAGAAGGAATGAGCATAGGTACCCTCTTCAGTCTCGCCAACAGTCTCCTTCTCTTCCTCCTCTTCCTCCTCATCCTCCTCATCCTCCTCCAATACGCGCTGAGAAACAGACCTGAGGGTGGTCTGGCTATCAAGCAATGTATCTTCTTCCCCCATTTCCTGTGACAAGCGCAAAGCCTCTGACTTCATGCTGAGCAGTGAGTTTTTCAGCAGACAAAGCAGCGGGATGGTAACGCTGATAATGGCGGCATCACCGCTGACCATCTGTGTTGACTCTTCAAAGTGGCTTAACACCTGACAGATATCAGACATCCACGTCCACTCCTCATTGTAGACTTGAGGAAGCTGACTAACCTGACTACCAGTTCTCGTGGAAGTTGTCATCTGGCAGTCTACAATCGCTCTGCGCTGCTGGTAAACCCTGGCTAACATGTGTAAAGTGGAATTCCATTGTGTGGGCACGTCGCACAACAGTCGGTGAGCTGTCAGTTGTAAGCGCCGTTGCACTGCCCTGAGAGTGGCAGCATCTATGGTTGACTTGCGGAAATGCACACAGATTGGTCGCACCTTGGTGAGCAAATCAGACATATTGGGGTAGGTCTTGAGGAACCGCTGAACCACAAGATTGAACACGTGGGCCAGGCAGGTTTTATATGCAGTGTTTATATGGGTTGTTGTTAGTATATAAATAGTATTGGTGTATAATGGCACATGTGTGAGTCTGCTGAGTTGCAGAGCCACCACCAGGTTACGCCCCTTGTCACACACAACCATGCCTGGTTTGAGTTTCAGCGGCGCCAGCCAAAGATCATCTGTGCCGTGATGCCCTGTAACAGCTCTTGGGCGGTGTGCCTCTTGTCACCTAAGCTCAGCAGTTTCAGCACCGCCTGTTGGCGCTTATCCACGGCAGTGCTGCTGCGCCTAGAGCTACCGACTGAACGCGTCGTGCTCACAGATTGTATTTGAGAGTAGGAGGAGGAGGAGGGGTTGGAGGAAGAGGCATAATAAGTCTGAGAAACCGTGACCGAGGTAGGCCCCGCAATCCTCGGTGTGGGCATTACATGAGTGGTCCCAGGGTCAGACTCTGTCCCAGCCTCCACCAAGTTAACCCAATGTGCTGTCAGGGAGATATAGTGTCCCTGCCCAGCAGCACTTGTCCACGTGTCCGTGGTTAGGTGGACCTTCTCAGTAACCGCATTGGTCAGGGCACGGATGATGTTCTCTGACACGTGCTGGTGTAGGGCTGGGACGGCACATCGTGAAAAATAGTGGCGGCTGGGGACCAAGTACCGAGGGACAGCCACCGCCATCAGGTTGCGGAAAGCCTCAATCTATACCAGTCTATAGCGCAGCATCTCCAGGCTCAGCAGTTTGAAAATGTGGCTGTTTAGGGCTTGTGCATGTGGATGGGTGAAATTGTATTTGCGTTTGCGCTTGCGCTCCAATGTCTGATGCAAAGACAGCTGAACGCTGCGCTGGGACACATTGGTGTAGGGTGTGGAGGATCGTGGAGGTGAAGGGGTGGTTGTAGGGCGGGAGGCGCTCGTGCCGGGGTCCTGGGCGGGGGGTTGACTCACAAAGCCAGCATGTGACACAGGGGAAGGAGCAGTGGTGTGATCCACAGGAGGTGAACGGCCTTGGTTCCATTGAGTCGTGTGCCTGCGCATGCTGGTAGTGGTTAGGCTGGTAGTGGTGCCTCCCCTGCTGATCCTGGTGTGGCACAATTTGCACACCACGGTCCGTCGGTCATCCTCACTTTCTTTAAAGAACCTCCAGACTTGCGAACATCTAGGCCTCGGCACGGGAGCTTCACTCCGTGAAACAGTTGCTGATCTACTTGTTATGGCCCTGCTTCTCCCTCTGGCCACCCCACTGCCTCTTCCAACCTGTTCTGGTGCTGCACTTGCCTCCCCCTCAGAAGCACTGTCTTGACTAGGCTTACCAACCCAGCTCGGGTCAGTCACCTCATCATCCACCTGCTCTTCCTCCAATTCCTCACTCTGCTCCCCCCTGGGACTGCCCTGACAACAACGTCAATGTTTGACAACCGTGTCTCATTATCATCCGACACCTCTTAACGCACTACTTGCACTAAGTCCACACTCTCATCACCCACAGACTGCGAAAGTTCTAAATTTTGGGCATCGGGACAGAGCAACTGCTCAGGTTGCTGTTGAGCAGTGGTTTGTGTCTCTGGGTAGGGTCCTGAAAAGACTTCCTGTGAGTAAGCCGGATCTGAATCCATATTTTCCATGGGGGGGGGGCAGGCTGGGGGGAAGGAGGTTAAGCTGGAGGAGCCAAAAGTGGGTGGACTTTGTGGAAGACTGGGTGGTGGATAAATTACTGGACACATTATCCGCTATCCACGTCATCACCTGTTCGCAGTGTTGTGGTTTCAATACTGGTGTACCACGTGACCTTGTAAGTTGCGAGATGAAGCTAGGGAGCGAAACTCTGCGGCGTTCCACTGCTCCCTCATCAGTAGATACTGTGTCACCCTGCCCAGGACCACGGCCTCTGCCCACCTACATCACTTGGACGCCCACGTCCTCGACCCTTAGCCCTTGGTTTCAACATTTTGTGTAATCACTAAACTGTCGAATTAATATCTGAGGCCAAAAACGTATTCTCTAGACTGCGGATAGTGTACCACACACCACAGAATTTTTCACTGGACTGTATTAAATGTATCTGAGAGAAAAAAAATGTATTCTCTAGACTGCCGCTAGTGTAACGCACACCACACAATTTTTCACTGCACTGTAGGATATATGAATGAGAGAAAAAAATGTATATTTTCTAGACTCCGGCTAGTGTGCAGCACATGACAGAATTATGTACTGCACTGTAGGATATATAACTGAGAGAAAAAACATATTCCCTAGACTGCACTACAGATCGCAGCAAGCCAAGGTACAGCAGCAGCAAAAATGAGTACTGAGAGGACTTTGGGCAATTTCTTATGGGTCTGTGTGGACCACGTGCTGTCCCTCTGCCACCAGTCGCTGTGCACAGCGTGCAGCCAAGATGGCGGTAGCTGAACTACAAGTCCCAGCCAGCAGCCAAGAGGAGGACAAAAAAAAGGTCGTTGTAGCCCTTAGAAGGGCTGTTCGGTTCTTTGTGGGTGATTCCTGCCTAACCAACATCCAAATTGAGGCCCTAACGCTCTCCCTGACAGACAGCAGCTCTATCCCTAATCTCATGCAGCAGCCAGGAGGAGACCAAAAAAGAAAGGTGCTTGTAGCCCTTAGAAGGGCTGTTGGGTTCTTTGTGGGTGATTCCTGCCTAACCAACATCTAAATTGAGGCCCTAACACTCTCCCTGACAGACAGCAGCTCTATCCCTAATCTCATGCAGCAGCCAGGAGGAGCCAAAAAAAAAAGGTGCTTGTAGCCCTTAGAAGGGCTGTTGGGTTCTTTGTGGGTGATTCCTGCCTAACCAAAATCTAAATTGAGGCCCTAACACTCTCCCTGACAGACAGCAGCTCTATCCCTAATCTCATGCAGGCGGCGTCTGACGTTCACCACCATTCCGTGTCAGGGTAAAATTTTAAGTGCTTCACCTGCTACCTCAGTCTCACTTGGTCACTCTGGGTTCATCGTCATGCTGTGTCAGGGTAAATTTTTGGGTGGTTCACCTGCTACCTCAATCTAACTTGGTCACTAAGCTGTCACCACGCTGTGTCAGGCTTATGCCTGCATCGTGGGGTGGGGGATAGGACAGCAGTGCCAGCATGGGCAGTGGTGTCACCCGCAGGCGGTGATAGACCTTCGTTGCACCAAGTTGGGTGCTTTACTAACATGTGATGGGCATGTGCCTTGCCCATCTTGGTCTGGGTCAGCACAATTGTCTTGAGGGTCACCACCAGGCTGTTGCCCAGAATTTGGCATAATGGTACGATTAGGCAGCCTCAGAGGCATCCATGCATGCTGTCCCTGCTGTTTCCTGTCCATTTCCGTGGTGTTTCCATCATTTTCTGAGGTTTCCAGGTTTTCACGCAACCTTCCCTATGCAGAGCTCCAGTCCCCTGCAAAAAATGCTCGAGTCTCCCATTGACTTCAATGGGGTTCATTATTCGAAACGAGCACCCGAGCATCGGGAAAAATTTGACTCGAATAATGAGCACCCGAGCATTTTAGTGCTCGCTCATCTCTAAATATAATGGAGTGTCCAGACAGAATGCAAAACGGAAGCCTTTAAGAGGCTTTGTCTTAATAGAAGTCGATGGGTAAGCATAATGTATCTGTCTAGTTTCCGTTATGCGGAACATAAAAAAAATGCCCTGTCATAACGGATGTTATGTTTTTTTTATTAATTTTGAGTTAGAAATATTCTTTTCTAATGGAAGTGTCCCTTTAATCAAATTAATTTCTATGGTCTAATAGCTGCACATAGGCCTAAGGCCTTATTCAGAAGGCCATAAAGTGGGTCCAACAGGGATCCCTATGATGCTGTTAGTTTGGGTCATAAAACTGGGATTTGAGGTTATAATATGGATGCTAAGTTGTGCATAGGATAGGTTATCAATGCGGATCCGACACCTGGCACTCCCGTTGATGAACTTTTTGAAGAGGCTGCTGTGCTCCAATGAGAGCTGCAGCCTCTTCTCCTCTTACTAATCCCAGCACCATCCACTGGATAGCAGCTGTACTTGGTATTGCAGCTCAGTCCCATTCATTCTAGGTCATGTGACCGAAGAACATGACGTCACTGGCCCAGGAAGAGGTTGCAGCGTTCTTCTAGTGCGCGTGCTGGGAGTCGAACCCCCCCACCAAACACATACTGATGACCTATTCTGAAAATAGGTCATCAGTATTAAACAAATGGACAACCCCTTTAATGTGCATGAATCTCGATTTTGCAAATGCTTTGAGACACTACACTACATTTTGCTATAGTAGCTATTTTTCATATGCTTATATGTACATACACGCTCAAATATGAGTTCAAATGTACACACACATACATATTCAACATATATACTCCCACATGCACACTTACACATACCTATGTTCACATATACAGTTTTTCTCATGTATAGACTTTAATTAAAAAAACATCATTTTGAGAATAATCTAAAACGTGAGAAAAATGTATGAACAACATCTGTCTGTTTTCCAGCATATTCAATGATGTTTCAAGTGCCTCCAATGTGTGAATATAGCTGTATGGCCTCCTTCAGAAGATTAATACAACCAAGAAATAATTAAATTCGTTAGTAACTGTATACATTACATGACATTTAAAGCACCGTATTGAACATATAGTGCAGATAAATTAGCATCATGAAGAGGTGAAATGATCTAACATTTCTTTATTCATTTTTAGCAATAAGCAATAATTACTGCTTCTACCTAAAGTAATGGAGTAAACTGAGTTCTTCATTGAGGTATATATCGGTATTAAGTTTGTTTCCAATACCCAAACCAGACAATACCATGATGAGGCCCATTCATCCACTATATGCTCCTATTCAGGGATGAGTACTGGCCAATCCATGGATCCACATTCAACTTCAAGAGCTGGTCAAGAGCAACATTCAGTTAAAGGGGTTGGCCATCTCAGACACTGATGACGTATTGCTAGAAATATTAGTCTCACTTCCTTTGGGAATTTGTGTCCCCACATATACCTTGGCTTGATGGACTTATGTCTTTTTTTCAGTCGTATTAACTATATAATGTCAGATAGGTGTAAGTCTCACTTTTGGGACCTGCTCCTATCTCCAGAACAGGGCCCCTACAGTGAAATAGAGTGCACAGCACAAGCACAACCACCCTCTATTCAATGCTATGGACGTTCGGAAAATAGTCGACCATTGCTATTTCCGGCAGTCCCATAGCGATGAATGGAAAGATAGCTGTACATGCACAATGCGCTCTCCATTCGTCATCATGGGACCCCCAAAAATAGCTGAGTGTGCTCACACAGCTATTTTTTGAACTCCCATGGCAGTGAATGGAGACACGCCATGCATGGACGGACTGGAGTGCTTTTCTTTACTTCGGGGGCCCCTTTGTGGAGACAGGACAAGGTCCCAAAGGTGAGACTTGTACTTATCTGACATTGATGGCATATTCTAGCAATATGTCATCAATGTCTGAGATGGTCAACCCCTTTAACTGAATGTTACTCTAGACTAGCCCATGAAGTTGAATGTGGATCTATAGATTGGCCAGTATTTGTCCTAGAATAGGAGCATATAGCGGATAAGTGTACCTCATCATGGTGTTGTCTGATTTGGTATTGAAAATACAGATATGTATCTCTGTGCTCTCCATTCACTGCTATGGGAGATTTAAAAAAAAATCTCATTACTTCAGGGGGCCCATTCTGAAGATAGGAACTGGCCCCAGAGGTGGGTCCTGCACTTGCTGCAATATGCCGTCAAAGTCTGAGATGGGAATACCCCTCTAAAAAAGATACATTTTTAAGGGGTTGTCTGAGTGTTACTTATTGTAGATGACCTATCCCTAGACGTATCCCAGAATCCCTAATTAGGTGTGTGGAGAAGCACCTACACTATAAACAGTCACAATATTCATTCCCTGTGTAATGCCTGAAGCTTGTTACCACAGAGCTGCTCCTATTCAAGTAAAGGAGTGACTAAAGTCAGTCCCCCACCGATCTGATATTGATATCATACGGATAGGTCATCAATAAGTAAAACCTGGACAACTGCTTCAAAGATGGAAAAATAATGAATCGTGAAATTGCAAACATTTGTAGATATTCTAATATAAAAATTGACGCACTTGTATTATATCATAAACACTGGCATTGTTGAAGGGATCTAATGGTGAGCCACCAAACTGGAGGAAGAGATCCGGATATGGCTTCTGAGCCACTAATTGAGGGGAACTGTTTTAATGCAATGAATTTAAATTGGAGCACTATAAATGTTCAGTTATCTCCATTTTATTTGCAGAGTCACTTTTACATGGATGATCTTTAAAAATGAAGACCACTTTGTTACAGCAGTGGTTGTGCAACCACAGTGTCAACCAACTAGTTTTAATTTGAGCTAAACATAGGAGCATTATCCAAACAGTCCCTTAGTATTCACCGTTTAACCCCTGTACAGGGATCTAGGCTTTGCTGCAGGGGAGCCACCAGGCAGCTACCTCTTGAAGGAGTCTCAGTGTTGTTGACAGTTGACCCATGGGGGTCAGGGACACCAGTGTCAGGCACCAAAGGATCAGGTAAAACTCATAGTAAGCAACAGGCCAAGGTCAGGGCATGCAGAATTCATGCAAATACATGGAACAGGTCCAAGGTGAGGGCTGGCAGGAATAGAACAAAATAGTAAACAAGCACAGGTTGGGTCAGACAGAGGAGGGTCAGAATGCAGAATCCAGGCAGAGGTCAGTACATGGGCAGACGACAGAGAACAAACACCTTAGCAAACTAGCAAGCTAGTAACCTAATTGTTCAGGCAAGGAGTGTGAGAAACAGTACAGCATATATAGCTAATTAGCAAATTCGAAACAGCCTAGCAGCATCAAAGAGTGCCGAGGAGGGTATTACCCCTTGCAGTACTGCAGAAGGAAGTGAGGTTCAAAGAAGAGACACAGCATAAGTGGAGCGGTGCCACATGGCAGCAGTGAGCATGAGCTGCCGATGTACAGCAACACAGCTCTTCTCTAAAACAGCCCCTTAAAAAAGTGTGCGACAGCTAGCCATACAATTTCACTACAGTTGCCACTACCTGAGAAATGTAATAATGCCACCATTCAAGTGAATGGTCAGCCATGTAAAAAAATGGGACTACCCAGTTGGAAGCTTGGATCTTGAGTAGCACATCCCACTATGACATCCATGTGCATATGGACAGGGGTTGTATTGATGATAATGGCTTGTTTTTTGTAATGTATACAGAGGTTATACATCATACAGGAATAATCACTAGCAAGCCCTCTATCATAGTTCCACCATTCCCATTGGGCCTGGATACCCCGCTGTTAAGACCGCCACATACATGACAGTGACTGACTTGCAGTGCAGTTAATAATGTCTCTGCTGTGTTGTCTGTCACAGGTATAGCTAATCCAGTCATTCAGAGCCCAGAAATTTCTCCACTGATCCATCAAAACACACCATTTAGTCCCTCTACCACCAGCCCGGAGATCTCTCTGCTACACCGCTGCCAAGTCCTATGTTCATCCTTGCGCACAGAACTGTCATTTTAAAATATTCACAATGTTCCATAATCTCCCATGCCTTTTCTAGTCCAATGGGTTAATTCACAAAGCAGTTACTGTAGCCCGCGTTAGGCGTTGGGTTTGTTTGAAGACCCCCTCCCAAGCTTGCACTTTTCTCACCTCCTCTTCTCCCCGCCACCCATGCCTTATTTCCCGGCTATATCAAGCGGGAGCATACTAAAGTCACATTGTTTGCTGTGCCAGCAGGGAATGAAAGTTAGTGTCTTTTGTTCAGGTGGAAAGAAGTCAAACATTCAAACAAGACGTTTGCTTTCTTCTAAAAATATAAGTCCAGCCGCTCGGCGCGGTTCCTCTGGGAGAGGAGCTGCATTTAAACAGCTGTGGCTGATTTTTCAGGTGATTGGAAGGTCCCCAAAGAGTATCTAATGGAGTCACCAGAAACCAGAGGAGTGAGCGAGAGAGAATGAAGATGATATGGAGGGAGACAGGATGGAGAGCGGGAGGATGGAGGGGTAATTGCACAGTGTGAGGGGAATCAGAATAAGGCAGTCTGTGAGCAGCAAACAAAACACAGCCTGAGCGAGCGCCTATAAACCCTTATAAACAAGTGCCTCGTATACGAGAACCAAAAGGAATAATTTTCCCTTTAAATATTAGTCACAGACTTTACTTGGATGCCCGTAAATAATTTACTAGATCTCATAGGTATTCAGATGTAGCTGCATCATTTCGACAATTCAGTTATGATAAGACATGAGCAAATTATTCAAAAATTCGATTTGGCGGCTTTGCCGCATTTTACAAAAAAAATAGTTTCGTGACGAATTACTTCATCACAAAGCACATTTCTTTGTAAGTAGTGGGTGCAATGACAGGGAGCGGCGATTAAACCGCTCCCCATCATTGTACCCCTCAGTTGCTGCATTCATAAATAATCGTGGCATCTGATATAAGTAAGAGTGTAAAATAAAAAAAATAAAAAATAACACATACCAGCCAGCCGCTGCCATTTTGCTTGAAGATCTGACACAAAATCTCATCGTGGCCCGTAATGATGTTATAACACTGGCCTATTTATTTAGTTTTTACACATTTTTAAAGCAATTTTATGACTAGTACCTGCTGTATGGCATGGCTTTAGATGAACAAATTTTTTGATCTTTTTTTCCTGTGTAAAGTAGGCCAACTTATAGGTGGTGTAAAGTTAAACTGGACAGAATAACGGTGCACCGGATGTACCATCCAGCATCAGCCTCTGTGGTAAATCTGGCAGAGTTTAAAGGGGTTGTGCCAAGTTTTGAAGTTGTCACATTTAAGCCTTATTCACACGTCAGTGTTTTGGCCACTGATTTCCATCAGTGATTGGAGCCTCCACAGACATAAGGTATAAGGGAAAGATCTGCATCTGTTCTGTGTTTAGAGCCGCACGTGGTTTTGGCTCACAATCACCGATGGAAATTACTGACTGAACCCTGACGTGTGAATGAGGCATTGGCCAAATGGCTAATGGTACTCATTTTTCATTATCCTTAAAATCTTGGTGCGCTTTAAAAACTCAGCAAGATTGTCTCTGTAATTTGCTGCGTGCCTTTTAGTTATGGCTGTGATACACATAATGTATATAGGTAGTGATCATGGAAGTGTGAAATTCTGCCACTGATCCTTACAAACATGCTTGCAAGATTTAGCACATTACTAATGCTGACTTTCTAGACTACCAACGACCTGCTATTAAAAACTGCTTCAATCACTGCCCCCAACATGTTTCACCAGATCCCAGACATCCTCAGAGGTATATGGGCAATGGCTCTCAATAACATAGTTTGTAAGGCCGAAAAAAGACATCTGTCCATCCAGTTCAGCCTGTTTTCCTACAAGTTGATCCAGGGGAAGGCAAAAAACCCTGTGAGGTAGAAGCCAATTTTCCTCACTTTAGGGGGAAAAATTCCTTCCCGACTCCAGTCAGGCAATCAGAATAACTCCCTGGATCAACGACCCATCTCTAGTAACTATAACCTGTAATATTATTACCCTCCAGAAATACATCCAGGCCCTTCTTGAACTCTCTTAGTGAACTTACCATCACCACCTCCTCAGGCAGAGAGTTCCATAGTCTCACTGCTCTTACCGTAAAGAATCCTCTTCTATGTTTATGTACAAACCTTCTTTCCTCCAGACGAAGAGGATGTCCCCTCGTCATGGTCACTGTCCTCGGGATAAATAGATGATGGGAGAGATCTCTGTACTGACCTCTGATATATTTATACATAGTTATTAGATCTCCCCTCAGTCGTCTTTTTTCTAAAGTGAATAAGCCTAATTTTGATAATCTTTCTGGGTACTGTAGTCCACCCATTCCAGTTATTACTTTAGTTGCCCTCCTCTGAACCCTCTCCAGCTCTGCTATGTCTGCCTTGTTCACAGGAGCCCAGAACTGTACACAGTACTCCATATGTGGTCTGACTAGTGATTTGTAAAGTGGCAGGACTATGTTCTCATCACGGGCATCTATGCCTCTTTTGATGCAACCCATTATCTTATTGGCCTTGGCAGCAGCTGTCTGACACTGGTTTCTGCAGCTTAGTTTGCTGTTCACTAAAATTCCTAGGTCCTTTTCCATGTCAGAGTTACCCAATGCTTTACCATTTAGTATGTACTGGTGACTTGCATTATTCCTTCCCATATGCATAACCTTACATTTGTCAGTGTTAAACCTCATCTGCCACTTTTCTGCCCAAGCCTCCAGTCTATCCAGATCCTGCTGTAGCAGTGCACTGTCCTCTTCTGTGTTAATTACTTTACACAGTTTAGTGTCATCTGCAAAAAATGATATTTTACTGTGCAAGCTTTCTACAAGATCATTAATAAATATATTGAAAAGAATAGGACCCAATACAGACCCCTGTGGTACCCCACTAGTGACAGTGACCCAATCTGAGTATGTACCGTTAATAATCACCCTCTGTTTTCTATCACTAAGCCAGTTACTTACCCACATACAGACATTTTCTCCCAGGCCAAGCATTCTCATTTTGTATACTAACCTTTTATGTGGTACCGTGTCAAACGCTTTGGAGAAGTCCAAATATACGACATCCATTGAGTCGCCGCGGTCAAGTCTAGAACTTACCTCCTCATAGAAACTGATTAAATTGGTTTGACATGACCGATCCCTCATGAAGCCATGCTGATATGGAGTTATTTGCTTATTTTCATTGAGGTACTCCAAGATAGCATCTCTCAGAAAACCTTCAAACAGTTTACCCACAACAGACGTTAAACTTACCGGCCTATAGTTTCCAGGCTCTGTTTTTGGACCCTTTTTGAATATTGGCACCACATTTGCTATGCGCCAATCCTGTGGAACACTCCCCGTCAGTATAGAGTCCTTAAATATCAGAAATAAGGGTCTGTCGATTACATTACTTAATTCTCTTAGGATAACGTTGAGAGTTAAGACGTACACTTTGTTAGGATAAATGAGAAACGGGTACTGTTAGCCAATTTTGCTGAAAGTGCTAAGTAGAAGTATCTAATATCCCTAAAGGGTTAATGTACAGTACTTTAACTGGATGTGGGCTGGTTCCACCCCTCTAGCTAAGAGGCTGCTGAATCTGAGTGTCTGGCTGAGAGCCAGAGAGACAAGCTGTGTGAGAGAGAGCAGGGACAGACTGGGACACAGAGCCAAAGAGACTGCAGAGCGGCCATTACAAAGGAAAGTTTTGAAGAATACAAGCCAGTGAAAGGTAAAGTCTGTAGTTAGGGCTATGAACTTCACTGCCATTTGGAAGGACTAAAAGTTTCAATTATCTTGCAATACTTAAACAGCTTACTCACCTGTTATATTCTGCCCCAGTAGTGGGAACCGTAGAAATACATATTAAACTAGCTGGACATTGTAGTGCCGCATTTTGGAGAGTCAGCAACCTGAGAAAGGAACAGAACTTAGTCCATCATGTAGGGGGAGTCCTCATAGGTGCAAAGGAAACGTTTGATAGGAAATCTGAAAGATAGAAAGACATCATCCTTTAGCTGAATTTGAGGAGATTGCTTATCTGTAGATAAACTAAGAGGAGACTAGTAAACTGCCTACTTTCTCATGCACACAACCTTGGAGGAACTTGTCTAAAACATCTGTAAAGACTGTACTGACTCCAAAACCTACTTACATCAAGTGCACCTACACCACCACCAGAGTATCCCCTGAAGCAGAGTGAACCTCATGAGAAGAAAGTATGCACCCTCCTGTTATTGCATGGCCCAGGGAGCACTGGAGTGAAATCTGCCACTGTGAGTACAACTACTCCCATGCTCTCCACGGCTCCCTACACCATGAAATGTTACAGATCGGCAGCCTGTATAAACAAGGATTACTAAAACTGTAGAACTGGGTTTTTTGCCCTGTGATTTTCAGCAACATGCTTTAGAGAAGACACATGTCATGGACCATAGACAAAATAGACTGGAGTGGACTCACTGACACTTGGAGAGTGTTGTGGGCATGCTCTAAGTGACTACAGATGACTACAGAGACCATCATCTATTGTACATGGTGGATCCCAGGTTATCTTTATATAGATACCACCTTCCATTGTACTCCTGCCTGTGATGATAATGAGATCACTGGTGAAATGCTGTATCTACAGAACAGGACGTCTCAATATATTATTAGACTAGGCTTAGGGGCAAGTGTGAATATTAGGATTTTGTTTTTAAGTGACATGGAAAATTTTTGCTAAAAGACCACCCTCTATGAG
Source organism: Rhinella marina (assembly GCA_900303285.1). Lineage (NCBI taxonomy): Eukaryota > Metazoa > Chordata > Amphibia > Anura > Bufonidae > Rhinella > Rhinella marina. The sequence continues at coordinate 117,233 of ONZH01020594.1, read as the reverse complement.
CCGCAATGAACATCTCACTTTGGTAAACTCAACCTGTCTATGTGTTACATGGATGGCCATTCATTTGAATGCCCAGTATGTAATACTTCAGGGGAAATGTATGGCCGGCTCACCTTTCCCTGGGTCTAACGGCTGTTTTCGATGAATTTCAGGAGTACAACAGATACAGTATATCTGCCTTTTAAAAAGGTCAATATGTGACAACCTTTAACCTTAATAATTATTTTCCTCTAGAGCTAATATAAAGGCTCCCTCACACTGCCCCATTGCACATTCAACTGTCACCAGATCCAGTTGAAACCAATGGGCTTGGCCAAAAACTGCCTGATGTTTCTCCTCATCTTCAGCAACCAGATTCATTTTGCAAAATACTAATTTCCAACCAACATGATGTAGAGATAGAAATAATTTTTTTCCCTGCATGTATGAAAACTGAATTTATACTGCAGCCATCCAGTTGATCAGATCTTACGCCCCCTGAATGCATTCTCTAAATAATTATAGGTCATCTTAATCTCATTTGTGGGTAACGGGGAAGCTCTATAATTGGAAGAAACAGGAAAGTCAGTTTCTGCATGTCTGAATCCTGAAACATTCTGATTCTATAGACCTAATGACCTTTGGATAAAGTGCATTTCTTAGTTTCTATGTCGGAAGCTACGAAGCCTACTTTATGAAGGAAACAAATTTTGACAAATGGAATCTGCTGGTCAGCGAGACATTGTCATCTTGTGAGAGAGAATCAGTGGAATGTAACAGGCAGGTAGAGCATGGCAGCCGCACGTTTAATGCAGTCAAGCTTTTCATTCTAATAATAGCCTGGAAAGACAGAGAAGAGGGTGTTCAACCAAACTGATTGCACATCAGGGGGGTTTCTTACACCTGGATTTGAATAAGATAAGAGTCAATTTTATGCAGCTTTTATCCCCTCTGTACAGCGGGAGGGGGTGATGGGGGGGCGTAGATGTCTCTGTTGACATGTGAAGCTTCCTGTTTGATACCTCATAGGGAGCTCTGTTTATGCGGTTGATGCTATTTTTCTGCCTATATTTCCCCCAGGGCAGAGCTGCCCTTAATATTTCCCTCGCTACCGTAACAAGTCCCGGCACGGCACAGGCGGCAGCCGCTCTACTGAAAGCACTCTGGGGCCATTTTATCAATAAACACAACCTGCTGAGGTCAGGTCGCATATCTGAGGAATCTGGTCCAATTCCTCCTGCTATGGCCAGTATAATAAGTAATTAAGGGAGTTAATTGGCATATTTATAATTAAAGGAAAGTACACACAGCCTTGCCGGCTCCTTCATTTTCAGAAAACAGTGAAATTTTTGATCCTCTTTGACAAAGACTTAAGGATTTTATTTTAGTTTTTTTTTTTTCATCTTCTACATTCTTCAACAGGAGACTGTTCTATACGTTCATCATCTTCAATAAAGATATTTCCTGCATGTTTATTCCCTCCTGGCCTTAAATCCTTTACAAAATCTTTCTTGGAAAATCTGTTTTTCTCCATGTCCTGTAATGTCCTTGATCTATTAAGTCTGTTACATGCGAACAGCCTGGTTATCTGCAAATATGAGCTCCAGCGTACAGTCCCAGTGTATGGGGAATAGTCATTTTAAAATAAAAATAGTGTATTATTTATTTGTATGATTGACAGTACATTATTTACATAGAAGCATCTTATGCATTTGTGTGGTACAGAGTAAGGATTGTCCAGAATTTAAAGGGGTTATCCAATGACAGCAATGTATCCCCTATCCACAGAATAAGGCATGTGTCTGATCAGCGGTCCCCACCAATCACTAGGCTTGGAGTCCGTGTTCTCCATTTGAATGGAGCAGATGCACATGGGTGTCCGCCGCTCCATTCAGCTCTATGGAACTATCTGAGATAGCAAGCGCCTGGACTCAGCTAATTCGACAGCCCCATAGAAGGCAGCCACATGTGTGGATATGTTGTTGTCATGGGATAACCCCCTGCTGATGACCTATTCTCAGCACTGGGACCTTTACTTCAGCCTGTAACTTCACATCCATTGGTTACATGGACTTTTTGCATCTCCATCTTATTCAATTGAATTGAGTTGCAATACCAAGTAAAGGTGCTATACAATGCATGTTACTGTGCTCAGTATGCCTAAACAGGTCGCAGCAATCATCTGAGTGTTGCTGCTCTTTCAAACGGCTGGTCGGCAGGAGTTCCAGGGAGTTTGACTCCCACTGATTACATATTAATTGTTATGAAGCAGGTTAGACCCATTGAACAGATTTGACCTAGGGCTACTTCTAAGGGCATTTGCAGTGGCCAGGCTTAGGGTGCCTCAAACGCCACCCCTAGTACAAGATAAGGGAAGTCAGAATGGAAAACAGTTCACCTTTCCAGGGACTAACAAACTAGAATACCAATTGCTCAGGCACCCTCCAACAGGGAAAAGTGCCTTAAATACCCAAGTGAGTCTAGTCAGTAGGAAGACTGGTAGAGGGGAGGTATGTGCCACTGAGATTTCTTATCTCAGTGGTGTAAATCCCAGAAAAGTTTATTGCTCATCAAAGTAGTTGGTGAGCAGGTTTTTTTTAAAGATGGATTTCAGGGTCCGGGATATAGGAGTGGCTGTAGAGAGTTTGGGTGGGATGGCCATTCCCATTCCTCCACTCCAGGTTTTAGTGCTAGAGGTTTCTCAGCTGGCCCTGATTAAAAGGTGGAACCTGACAGTGTAGGTGTGTGAAGTCTGGCAGAGAGCAAGGAGGAAGGCTAGTGGTTCCTTTTTTCCTCCAGGGAGACTGCTACCAGCAAACACCTAGGAAAGGACACAGGCACGGTCAGGTGGTGGCTGCTACAGGGTGAGGACTTTCCATGTTGTAGTTTCTTTTGTGTCCTACTGAAGAAAGTTATATGGTTTCGTCTATTCTTTTGCTTTACGTTGTGGAAAGAAGACCTGTGCAGAAAGTATCTGTTCTGGTTCATGCCAATAAACCGTACCTGCTGCTTATGTTTACCGCGTTTCCATGTGCATAACTGCCTACTACAGCAACCCAAGTGGGACGCTGTCTCACATATGGTGGAGGATGAGGGCAATGAGCTAGCTCACCCTCACATGGTCCCTAATCTGGTTGGACTATCTGTATGTCCTGGGTAAAAGCAGCAACCAGCTTGAAAAAAGAGGGTGTTGGTATGGACGAGCTTGTAAAACAGATGGTGCAGGCTAACCTGCAACAGCAGAGGGCTCATGTGGAGGCTATGCAGGTTCAACAGGAGACAAACCGCCTGCTGGGGGAGCAAGTTTACGCCCTAAGAGAGACTATCATGGCTCAAACACTGTTGCCACGGGAAACAGCCACCACCCTGACAAATGTGCGATAAACGGTGCAAAGCACCCTGCAAAAAATGACTGCTGCAGATGATGTGGAGGCATATATATACATGTTTGAAAGACTGGCAGAGCGAGAGAAACTCCCCCTGACAGAGTGGGCAGAGGTCCTGGCACCTTTTTTAGTGGGAGAACCACAAAAGGCGTACTTTGACCTGACACCGGAGCAAGCCAGAGACTATCACCTGTTAAAAGCAGAGATTCTGGCTAGGTTAGGGGTTACCCTTTCTGTGCGGGCTCGTCAGGTCCATGCCTGGCGGTACGAGGGGACTAAACCACCTTGATCCCAGCTATACAACCTCCTCCATCTGGCACACAAGTGGTTTCAGCCTAAAATCCTAAGTCCAGGGGAGATTGTGGAGAGAGTAGTGATGGACCGCTACATGAGTAGCCTACCAAACGAGTTATATCGCTAGGTTGCCCAGGGAGACCCCCAGACTCTGGATCAAATGCTTTCTGCGGTCGAGTGGTATGCCTCCACTGAAGATTTTCTGGCCCCTGAACCAAAAGAGCGAGCCTACCGGGTCCACTCTGCCGCAGTAAGGGTGACTCCGGTCCCCAGGACCAGAATGGCGGAGTTGCCACGAGGAGGGAAGCCAAAGATTAAACCCCTGGCAACAGGCACCCAACAGTTCCAGTCTTCAATCCGGAGTAGAGCTGACTTTCTCTGTTGGAGGTGCCAGTAGCCGGGCCACATTGCGGTCCATTGTCCCCAACACGTGAAGCCTATGGATTGCAGTGCTACTAGACGATGCTCCCTGCTTGACTTTGTCGCCTGCAGTACTGGTCCCCGACAGGATGAGGGACTACAGGAGCGACAAATCCTTGTGAATGGGGCTGTTGTCACCGGCCTCCTGGACTCGGGGAGCCTTGTTACACTCTTGCAGGCCACCCTACCACATGTACTGGTTAAACCTGAAAGGCGGCTGGGTGTGATATGTGTACATGGGGACACCAAAGACTACCCCATGGCCAATGTCACTGTAGAGACTGACTATGGGACTCAGTCCTATGAGGTCGCTGTTGTAAATAGTTTGATTCATCCCTTTATCATTGGCCATGACTTTCCCTTATTCTGGGAATTGTGGGACCTCAGGTCGACCAGGGTAGATAGGAATAATGTTGATACGGTGTCCTTACACCCTGTTCCTTTAAATGGGGATGGGCCTACTGAGGCAGTAGGTGTAACTGAAAAGGGAGCCGACCATTTTCCTCTGGCTGTGTTAGCAGGAGAAGAGGGAGAACCTGCAGGTACTGAAGCAAGTCCCCTTGAGCTTGAGGTGTCACGGGACAACTTTGGAACCGCTCAAATGAGAGACCCCTCCCTAAAAAATGCCTTTTGAAAATGTGACAGTCATTAAGGGTGTTCTGCAGGGATATAATGCTGAAAACTGTTTCCCTCATTTTGCTCTTAATGGGGATTTACTGTATCGTGTCACGCAAATAAGGGAGACCATAGTTGAACAGTTGCTGGTACCCGGGCCATATAGGCGTATGGTTCTGGACATAGCTTACACCCATGTGTTAGGGGGTCATTTAGGTACAGATAAGACCCAGGAACGGATCCTACAAAGATTCTACTGGCCAGGCTGTTATAGAGAGGTGGCTGACTATTGTAAATCCTGCCCAACCTGTCAGTTAACTGCCCCTGCAGCCCACTTTCGGAGCCCATTAGTTCCCTTGTCCATAATCGAAGTGCCTTTTGAAAGAATCGCAATGGACCTAGTGGGACCATTGGTTAAGTCTGCCCGAGGCCACCAATATATTCTGGTAGTGTTGGACTATACCACCAGATACCCCGAGGCTATTCCCCTGCGAAACACCTCTTCTAAATGTATTGCCCGGGAGTTGGTAAACATATTTTCAAGAACTGGTCTGCCAAAGGAAATATTAACCGATCAGGGAACCCCTTTTATGTCTAATATCATGAAAGAGCTATGTAGGATGTTGCAGATCAAACAAATAAGAACCTCTGTTTATCACCCTCAGACCGATGGGCTTGTAGAGAGGTTCAACAAGACCCTGAAGGGGATGTTAAAAAGGGTTGTGGAGAAGGATGGTTGAGACTGGGATGGTTTATTGCCCTATTTGTTGTTTTCCATCAGAGAGGTCCCTCAGGCCTCTACTGGATTTTCTCCATTTGAGTTATTGCACGGCAGGCACCCCCAGGGTCTCCTAGATATTACCAAAGAAACATGGGAGAGTGAGGCGACACCTTATAGGAGCATAATAGAACATGTTGCACAAATGCAAGAGAGGATAGCCAGGGTGATGCCCATAGTAAAGGACCATCTCCAGAGAGCTCAGGAGGCTCAGAGCCGGATATATAACAGGGCAGCCAAAGTGAGGCAATTTAATCCGGGTGACCGTGTGTTGGTGTTAATTCCCACGGTTGAAAGTAAATTTTTGGCCAGATGGCAGGGCCCCTATGAGGTTGTGGAAAAGGTTAGTGAGGCTACTTACAAGATACACCAGCCAGGGAAAAGGAAGCCGATCCAGCTCTATCACATAAATGTAATTAAACCCTGGCAGGATAGGGAATCCTGGCTAACCTTCTCAAAAGTATCCGGAGATCTAGATGTACAGATTAGAAAAGTTAAGGTTGCTGAAACCTTGTCACCATCACAAAAACAAGAAACGAGAGAATTTTTACAGCGTAATAGGGACCTATTTTCAAATCTCCCAGGGGTCACTGATGTCATAGAGCATGATATTATTACTGACCCGAAAGTCAAAGTAAATATTAAGCCCTATAGAATGCCAGAAGCCAGGAGACAGGCCATCTCGGAGGAAGTCAAACGCATGTTAGCACTAGGGGTGATCGAAGAGTCTAATAGTGGGTGGTCCAGCCCCATAGTGTTAGTTCCCAAACCAGATGGGACATGGAGGTTCTGACTTTCGTAAGCTGAACAAAGTCACCAAATGTGTTGCCTACCCTATGCCTAGGGTAGATGAGTTAATTGAGCAATTGGGGCCCGTCAGATATATTACAAGCTTGGACCTCACAAAAGGGTACTGGCAAATACCTTTGTAAAAAGAAGCTAGGGAGAAAACTGCCTTCTCCACCCCAGAAGGGCTGTTCCAATATGTAAAAATGCCCTTTGGGTTACAAGGTGCACCGGCCACCTTTCAAAGGGCGATGGATCGGATTTTGAGTCCGCATAAAAGATACGCAGGCAGCCTACCTAGATGATATAGTCATCTTCAGCACTGACTGGGAGACCCATTTGAATAAAGTTCAGTCGGTGTTAGATTCCCTCAGAAAAGCAGGGTTTACTGCTAATCCAGAAAAATGTGCCATTGGGTTAGAGGAGGCCCGGTATTTGGGCTATATGGTAGGAAGAGGTGTAATAAAACCTCAAGTGAACAAAATTGAGGCAATACAAAATTGGCCACAGCCCCTTACAAAAAAACAGGTGAAGGTATTATTGGGTATTGTGGGTTACTATCGGAGGTTTGTCCCAAACTTTGCCTCTATAGCAGCACCCTTAACGGATCTTACGAAAGGGAAGAAGTCCGTCATGGTTCAGTGGTCCCTAGAGGCAGAAAGGGCATTTCAGGGGCTTAAGAAAGCCTTGTGCAGTCAGTCGGTATTGATAGCACTGGACCTTTCTAAAGAATTTGTTGTTCAGACTGATGCCTCCAATGTTGATTTAGGGGCAGTCCTATCGCAAGAGGTGAAAGGGGAGGAGCATCCCATAGTGTACCTAAGTAGGAAACTTATTTCTTGTGAGAGGAATTATTCAATAGTGGAAAAGGAATGTTTGGCCCTAATGTTTGGCCCTTGGCAAGTGGGCACTAGAGACGCTGAGATACTATCTACTAGGCAGTAGTTCCGTCTAGTTTCGGATCATGCCCCCTTGAGGTGGATGTGCCACAACAAAGGCAATAATGCAAGGGTAACTAGATGGTTCTTAGCATTGCAAAATTTTAATTTCAGTGTGGAACACAGACAAGGGAATCCACGTGTCAATGCTGATGCCCTTTCACGTCGATATTGCTTTTTGGCTACAAGTGCCCAGTCTCCTGGCCTTGGGCAGAGGGGGGGGGGTATGTAAGCAGTCAGTAGGAAGACTGGTAGAGGGGAGGTATGTGCCACTGAGATTTCTTATCTCAGTGGTGTAAATCCCGGAAAAGTTTATTGCTTATCAAAGTAGTTGGTGAGCAGGTTTTTTTTTTAAGATGGATTTCAGGGTCCGGGATTTAGGAGTGGCTGTAGAGAGTTTGGGTGGGATGGCCATTCCCATTCCTCCACTCCAGGTTTTAGTGCTAGAGGTTTCTCAGCTGGCCCTGATTAAAAGGTGGAACCTGACAGTGTAGGTGTGTGAAGTCTGGCAGAGAGCAAGGAGGAAGGCTAGTGGTTCCTTTTTTCCTCCAGGGAGACTGCTACCAGCAAACACCTAGGAAAGGACACTGATACGGTCAGGTGGTGGCTGCTACAGGGTGAGGACTTTCCATGTTGTAGTTTCTTTTGTGTCCTACTGAAGAAAGTTATATGGTTTCGTCTATTCTTTTGCTTTACGTTGTGGAAAGAAGCCCTGTGCAGAAAGTATCTGTTTTGGTTCATGCCAATAAACCGTACCTGCTGCTTATGTTTACCGCATTTCCGTGTGCATAACTGCCTACTACAGCAACCCAAGTGGGACACTGTCTCACACTAGCTATAGGCTGCTGAACAGATTAGGGTTTGTGTGTACTGCCCCTTTGAACTGTGCAAGTGCTCTGGCGCAGGCCAAGGCACTAAAGGCAAGAGAAGTAGACTCTTGGAGTAAGGTATTAGGAGATTCAGTGTTCCCATGACTATGTCTGCTGAGAGCAGGGAAAGCACAGAGGGCCATCACACTGATGATCTGTCTTAAGAGATAGGTGCATGTGCTAGAGGTGGAATATCCAAACAATACGCCACTAATGTATGTGATGGGCCAACACCTTTAAAGAGTACCGTATTTTTCGCCCCATAAAATGCATTTTTTCCCCAAAAAATGGGGGGGAAATGCCCCTACGTCTTATGGAGAGGATGCTAATGAGCGCTTCCATTATGGAAGCGCTCATTAGCACTGGAGGACAAGGAAGTGGTAAAGACTCTGTACTTGCTGCTTCCTGGTTCTCCGTTTGGCTGTGCAGCACACAGCGTGAGGGTGCTCTGTGACCTCACGTTGTGCGCGCCGGGTCACAGCACAGCCAGCGGCAGGGAGAAGAAAGAGCGCGGGCGGAGAGGAGCGGCGGTGTCCAGGAGCAGGAGAGGTAAGTGGATTTTTTTATTTTTAGATCTGAGGCATAAGGGCTGGCATGAGGCTGGGGGTGGCATGGGGGCATGGGGGCTGACATGGGGCTGGCATTACGATGGGGGCTGACATGGGGCTAGCATGAGGCTGGGGGCTGACATGGGGCTGGCATGAGGCTGGGGGCTGACATGAGGCTGGGGGCTGGCATGAGGATGGGGGCTGACATTAGGCTGGTGAAGTGAAGCTGACATATGGCTGGGGGCTATGAGGCTGCTGGGGGGTCTGATATGAGGCATATGGGGGCTGATAAGAGGCATGGGGCTGTTATCTGAGGTCTGATTGGGGGTTATTCACATTGGGGTCTGAGCTGAGGTCTGATTGGGGTCTTATCAACATTGGGGGTCTTATTAGGGCTGTTAGCTGAGGTCTGATTAACATTGAGGGTCTGATTGCTGGTCTGACCAGAGGTCTAATGAAAAATATTTTTTTTTCTTGTTGTCCTCCTCTAAAACCTAGATGCATCTTATGGGCCGGTGCATCTTATAGGGTGAAAAATACGGTAGCCCTGTGTTCAGTGTTTCTACCAAAAATTAAGTGTAATTAGTAATTAAAAATGTGTAATATTTTCTCTTTCTCTACATATAAGGCTTTACTCTCCTCTCCTTCGATCTGCACTCAGTTTCAGAGCTGGGATCCTTGCCAATCAACACTTCTGATGTCCCTATGACATAAAAAAACTGAAAAAAAGTTACTCTTTAACTGTGGGCCATTTTCTTTAACAGCAGTCTTTCTTATAAAATTCCAGATGGATAGGGTTATATGCACTGTTGCAGCCAATGACTGGCCTCAGCAGTAACAAGTCTCCAAGTAGCACATGACCCAGCAGTGACATGCCACATGGGGACACATCACCGCTGAGGAAAGTCAATGGAAAAGGCTCTGTTGTAGGCCTACAGTGTGGATCACCACATTATATCAAAACCTAAGCACAGATATAGTTGTCACCCTGCTGTCTCATAGACTGTTGTTAAGCAGCTTGGAGTATTTACAGCATTTAACCATAGTATTTAAAAGGCACCATACTTGTTGATGGATTGTTCCTGATACTATAGCTCAGCTGCACTGCAGTAAACGGCACTGTGTTGGGCATTCCTTTTAATTTGTGGGGAGGGGGGATCAAAATGTGCATAAATCATCAAATTGCACTTGTATTTTTATCCACATAGGCAACATTATTTGTTGTATAGACAAGATATAATAAGAACATTTCTATGTATTGGAAGACAAAGGGATGACTACAGGAGGCAATAACTGTTAATTTGTGAACCTGCACATAAATACTGATGTGTCAGCGTGGTTGGCAATGTTTTTTTAATGGGAGGATCTGGACAGTTTTGCTCAGCTCTTGCTACGTGATAGCTATATATAGCACTCTCTACATATTTATTGTAAAATTTTAAAGTGCCAGTAATGCAAAGTAAACTTATTCAAATAATCTGAAATATCCCCGCATGTATCTTACCATGTGCAGTGCACATCTGCTCTCTTCCTAGTGTCCGCATGTATTTACATTTCAGTCTCAGCAGTCAAACACCTGTTCATTCATTTTATCATGCATGGAAGTGTAGATCTAGTCCTTTGTATTTTGTGATTTGCTCTGTAGGTGGTGACTGTCTTCATTTTGGCAGCAGGGCTCTCAGCTAGCTCATTCCTATCTATAGTACTACTGTATATGCAGATTTGAGGCCATGGAGAGAGGTATATGTCTAAAACTGCAGTAGCTATTGTAGCAGTGGATTTTGTAAAAGGCACACAAAGTGTCCAATATATTACTTGTAATTAGTGTTGAGTGAATCGAAGTTAACATAGTGGACTTCAATCCGAATTTAAGAAAAAATTAAATTCATCACAAAGCGCTTCATGGTAACAAATAGATTTTTTCTGAAATGGCGGTAAAAAACAAAAAAACACATACTGACCTCATCCATTTGCTTGCGGAGATGCCGTCACGGCCATCTTGATTGAATAAAACGTGCCAAATCTTGCGCACGCTGATGTGTGACACGTGAGAGATTTACAGAGTTTTCTTCAATGAAGATGGCCACAACGGCCTCTCTGCGAGCAAATGGATGAGGTTAACCCCTGAAAGACCTCAATGCGACTGTTGAGGCATCTGAGGTGTTAGGGGAAAAGACGCGACATTGTGCCTGCTACATATAGTGGAATGAGATTCGAGAAGAAGTAATTCTTAATGAATCAAATTTCTTTGGGAACTTTTGTGAAGCAGTCGAATTGAATTTCTGATAACTTCCCTCATCTTAACTTGTAATGACCCTACGGAAGGGTATGATACTGTTGAAAAAGTGGCATTACACGTGTTTACAGTCTCTTAGTGAGGACACATACATGTAGCAGTTACAAGTCTCTTAAAGGGCGCATACTCTTGATGGTTACACATACGCAGTCCGGAAGTGAAATAAGTGTATTGGTGCTCCATAGAGGCACAGTTCTTGAAAATCTATACAGTGAATTAACTAGTTCCAAGATGAAACTCTATGTTACAGGGGTGATGTTATTCATACTGGGCCAACATGATTAGAAGTAGGACTACCACCAAGAGGGGAGGAACAGTTATCCCTGTTCTTGCCAACCATACCTCTTACTGGTACACAGAGCCAAAACAATGAAAAATACATAAAATTACAATACATTACAAACATTTCTAGATACTCCTAGGCTTGGGGGACTGCAAATATAAAAATCTATGGCACAGCTACTTCATGTCCAACCTTAAAGACTATCTGTCACCACTCCTGACATGCCTACTTTAATAGCTTCATGCATTACCCATGTAATAACAATTCTGGAACATCTATTCTTATAGTTCTACTAGCTGAAGGAGCCGGCTTCGCCCGAGTATATTTAATTTATTTCATTTACTGTTTGTGTGTGTGTGTGTGTCGTTAAAAGATATCGAGAGTGACCTCTACAGCGGCCCACTCCTTTAACAGTGACCTCTACAGCGGCCCACCCCTTCAACAGTGACCTCTACAGCGGCCCACCCCTTCAACAGTGACCTCTACAGCGGCCCGCCCCTTTAACAGTGACCTCTACAGCAGCCCGCCCCTTTAATAGTGACCTCTACAGCAGCCCGCCCCTTTAACAGTGACCTCTACAGCAGCCCACGGAGAACAGGTAGCCAGAAAACTGCACTGTCCAGCCTAAATCTGGACATCTGGCCACCCTAACATCAGCCTGCCCCTAGGGTAGCCAGAGGTCTTGTTTTAGGCTGGACACTCTGGCTTTCAGACTCCCTGTCCTCTGTCATGCACAGGGCCTGGATGGACACAGGGATGTCCTTTTGAACAGCTCACTCTCAGCAGCAGCACTGTGCAGTCTGAGCAATGAGCTGCAGGGAGAAAGTCACCCTCCCCCCACCCCTGCAGCTGAAAGAAAATTATTTTTACCTATATTTTTAATCTCGGTCAAATGCGGCATGGAAGGGGCGTGGCCTGACTGAGTCAGGGGCGTGACTTAGTGGGATCTGGGGGTGGGGCTTTTAAGTCCTTCTTTTGACGGTGGCCTGAATTACAGGTCGATGCCATAGTAATTTAGGAGGAAGGTGGGTAGCAGTGGAAGAATACATCTTTTATTACTACTGAACAGTAAATATGTGAAATTTACATAATATGAAGTAATGATTGATGATGAATTAGTCTAAAACATAAGTTATATTTTTGGTAACCGAAATACCCCTTTACCATTGTCATCCACAGTGCTCTGCCTCTTTAATTAAGACCTACAGCAGTGAACTGGCTAGGTTGTCATAGAAACTTGGTGTGTGGAGACTGCCTGTGAGCTTCTATTGGCTGATAAGGGTCATGTGACCAGGCTACTATTGGATAATGAATTTTTGGGAATATCTCAGGAACGGTACATCCTGGAGAGCTGAAAACTGCTCTAAAACCTTCCTGGACACCTGATGTACCTGTGTGCCAAATTTTGTGATTGTAGCTGCAGCGGTGCAGATTCCTTTAGCTGACATACACACATACACACACACATACACTCAGATTTATATATTAGATGTTGTGCCATTTCTTTATTATTTCTACTAGAAGTTATGAATGAATTGCTAGCAGTCTGCAGTAAGCGTACAGGGGGGAGGTAACCAGTTGGTGGTGTATACCTCCACCGAATCACCCTATCCAATCAGTGCTGCCATTTTCAGACTGTGCAGGTACACACCCCCAACAAGTTACCACCCCTCTGTACCCTTACTGCAGGCTAATAGCAATTCATTCACAACTTCTAGTAGAAATAATAAAGGAATGGCACAACATAGAACCATAAGAAGAGATGCTCCAGAATTGTTATTACATGAGGAATGCATGAAGCTATTAAAGCATACATGTCAGGAGTGGTGAAAGGTCCTCTTTAATAAAGTTCGGCTCAAAACCTTATAATTCTTATCCTTATACCATTATCTGTTTATGAAGTTTTGACTGTACTATATTGAAGTGATGAATATCCTAAAAGTTATCTGTACAATGTTGTAATCAGAATGATCCTAAAAAATCTGAAGAATAAGAATAATATACAAACATAAGAAGCTAAAGAAATGATTGAAACATAGTACCTTATACGCCCCATCTCGTAGGTTACTCATCAGGTCTTCAGACAACTCTTTAGCACTTCTCAGTAGCCGGGCAATTTGGGCTTTTAATGTGTTATGAAAAAAATTTTGAATAAGTTTTGAACATTATTTGGATTTGGTGAAGTACAGGAGATGATAAAGAGAAGGGTTGCTAGAGAGGCACTTGTCCTAAAATCTCCAGAGAACAGCTAGAGAGTTATCTTCCCTCCTTGAAGATTACATAATTGGGCTTGCAGGTCTCTTACTTCCCTTCTCTATTTTTTTTTTTATAATGTAATGAGTGTTAGATGCCAAATAGGAGTGCACACTGCCCACCCCATGCAAAGTCTGCAAAAGTGTTCCTTAAGGTAATCAGGCAGGAAAATATGGATCCAAGGTTTGTTAATGTCATACACAAGTAAAAGAGTTTTTAGAAGCCTATGATCTCTGATGATGTTCTCAATAATTTTTCATTGTTCATCTTATATTTAAAAAAAAAAAAAAACACTATGAAACTTTCAAAATAGTCTGGAATAAAATGTTCTACCATTATGTGTGCACAGCTTCTATGCAGACCTATTTGTACTGGGTTTACTGTTTTTGCTGCCTCATGGAAAGGAAACCTTATGTGATACCTTATGAGTCTCCTGATACTGTAGTCACATGTTCCCTTTCATCTGCCCTCTGCTTCTTTCTATCCTTACTCGGTACTAACCTCTCTATTACATGGTTAACTATAGCGTTGAATAGTTGGCATGTAAGGGTACAATTTTGCTGCATTATTTACCAAATTTCATCTGTGCTGATACAGTAAAAACTGCAGTTTTTCCATATGCAGTTTTGCTGCACAAAATCCACAGTATGTATCTCATTTTAATACATTTTCCTATGAAGTGATCACTACTCATTTATGGACAGCTGTAGAACAACTCCCCCTCATGGCAATTGCTGATGGGTTTTGCATACAGGTGAATAAACCTATTAAGATTCGGTTTGTTTCAGGTTCGCCAACTTTTTTGAAAAATTTGGTTCACAAATCAATTCTACGAGAGAGAGTATAATATGACCGCCATAGGTTTTACTCCTGAAAGGCGCACAACTAAGAATTAACAACAGGATTCTACTGGTTCTTAATTTGTTCCAAATTTCCTCAAAAGTTTGAAACAAAGCAGAATTGTTTTGTGATTCGTTTTGGGCGAGAGAGAAAGAGAAAGAGAGAGATAGGAAAGCTAATTTGAATATATTTACCAGAAACTAAGAGAGGCATTGACTGGTCTACAATACTGCACAAACATACTCTCCATAATGAATAAGAGTCCCTCCCCAGCCAATGTATGGCACCTTGCTTGGTATGTTGTAAGGATGCTACTGAGCTCAAACAATGTCGGGAGTCAGACCCCCAGTGATCAGATATTGATGAACTCTCCTGAGGATAGGTTATCAGTATTCTACTCCCAGAAAACCTCTTTAAAGGCAGCATAAATTGGTGACAGATACACTGACAGCAAAATGCTGGGTCACAGCCCTCCCCGGCTCTCACCACTCCCTTCCGCTGATTGCCATTTTTTTTTCCTATAGTTCGGCAGCATAGGTTCGGGGAGAGCCAAGGGCTCATGAATACCGTATGAGGACTCTCCGATGCATATTATGTATTGAACAGCTCCAGTACGCGACGAGCACTGGAGCTGTTCAATAAAGTCCCGATGTTTTGCTAAAGGTAACTGTCACCAGTTTAGGCACCCTTAGTTAAAGGGGTTCTCTCACTTTAGCAAATGGCATTTATAGGTTATAGGGATACAACCTGCTCTGAGCTGCGCCTGAGCTGCTGCTGTGCTCCGTTAAAAGCAGTTCATTGATTTGCTTTATAGTAGCCACATGGACATGGGAGACTGGCATATGGAGATGATTCATTAACTTCTATGTTAGAGTCTTGTGGGCATGCTCTGTGACCTCTGCAGAGGTCACTGTGAAGGGAGGGGAAGATAATAAGTGAGGTCCATCATTTGAGACAGGTGGATCCTATGTTACCTATATTGCCTCGGGGATCAGTGTGACAACTGCATGGGCTAAAGCCAAAACATTTGCAGCACTATGTGGGAAACAGGTAAACAATATTAGAGATGAGCGAACGTGCTCGATCTGTAGTAAACATATTATTTCAAAAGATATGGCTAACTGAAAAGGACCAAATGATGAGCCCTAAAGCCATCTTGGATTGTGTATTGGAACTGAGCTGTAATACCAGATACAACCAATAGACATATGTGGTGCTTTTTATACAAGAAAACCATCATACTTTTTTAATCCTGTACAACCCTTTAAAGGGTTTCTGTCACCAGTTTTGGGCATATAAAACAGGATGACATTTGCAATGTGCAAATGTCACCTGATGCCCAAACTGGTGATAATTTTTTTACTGGTGCCCCCGTTTTTGAAATAAATCATCTTTTGTTGTATGCAAATGAAGCTTACTAGGTGCAAGGGGCGGTTACCTCGCACCTAGTAAGCTCCGTTTGCCCACCCGCGGTCACGCCTACCTTCACTTGATTGACAGGGCCAGGCAGCTTGTTGGATCCTCTGCCGGCCCTGTGCTCCATTCAAATCCCGCGCCTGCGCCCTGCGGAATAAAAGCGGCGCAGGCGCAGTGAGCGGCGCTGGCCGCCGGGCTCCCGGCTACCTCACTGCGCCTGCGCCGATGACGTCAGAGTACACATGACGTCATCGGCGCAGGCGCAGTGAGGTAGCCGGGAGCCCGGCGGCCAGCGCCGCTCACTGCGCCTGCGCCGCTTTTATTCCGCAGGGCGCAGGCGCGGGATTTGAATGGAGCACAGGGCCGGCAGAGGATCCAACAAGCTGCCTGGCCCTGTCAATCAAGTGAAGGTAGGCGTGACCGCGGGTGGGCAAACGGAGCTTACTAGGTGCGAGGTAACCGCCCCTTGCACCTAGTAAGCTTCATTTGCATACAACAAAAGATGATTTATTTCAAAAACGGGGGCACCAGTAAAAAAATTATCACCAGTTTGGGCATCAGGTGACATTTGCACATTGCAAATGTCATCCTGTTTTATATGCCCAAAACTGGTGACAGAAACCCTTTAAAGTACTTTTGGTGGTAAAAGTTTTACCAAAAGCAAATCAGTATCAAAATGATACAGAAATCTGTCATCTGCTATGTATTATTATGGTTATTAATTCATAGTCTACACAGTTTAATTATAGCATCAGAATTTGAATAACTTTTTTTGTTACTCAGCCATAGGCCACATTTATGTTTATTTTATTCTCTTGGGGCTCTGGGTTTCAGGGAAGACAAGATCATTGTCTTTCTTGACTATAAGATCATTATAATCAGTCATTATAGATTTCCCACCATGTTTTTTGACTTGAAAAGAGTGGTGACATCATTGTAATATCATCTGTTTTCATAGCATACTTGAAGATGGAAGCAAGTACTTCTAATGCTGGCCATGGAGTCATAAGGTTAGGTGCTATGTTTGAGACATTTAGGGTGTCTTCACACTTGGCAGATTTTGTGGCAGAAAATTCTGCGACTGAAAATCTGTTCCATTCATTTGAGGGCAGCAAGCGCACGGATTTCTGCAAGCCTCATTCAGGTGAATGGAACTGGTTTTTCTTTCCCTTTAGAGAAAGCAGCCTGACCCAGGTGATGGCTTCATATACAGTATTGAGATTCTAAATTAAAGTGTTCCTAAAGATATCAGTTACCCATTTTCTTGACATATGTGAGAAAACCCAAACAAACATGAGAACAAGTCATAAACTTCTACAAATGTTGCCCCTGGTCTATTTTAGACTCTGAACCCTTGTGTTTCAAGGGATATCTGTGAACATTGAGCCACCTTGCTGATCAATTGCCCTTAGAAATGTCTTATTGCTCATTTAGGTGACAGCATGCTATCACCATGCCTAATTGCTCTGGTTTCATATGTGTTGAGCCCTGGAGCCTCTTTCCTGGCTGCTTTTTATTTACTTCAGATTTAAGACGAGGCCAACCAGTCACCTCTGCCCAGCCTGCCCTGAGATGGAGTTTCTACAGTACCTGTCACATGAATGCTGCTGCACGAGGCACAGCCTGAAACGTCTCTTGTGATTTTTACTTTCCCGCCATATAGCATCCTGTTAGAATATCGATCTAATCACATCCTCCATTTTGTTGTTTATGTAGGGCATCATGGGTCATAAAGTGAACACAGCTACTACCAGCGACTTCTAAAATCAAGAGACAAATCTTACATTAGATTATTCTATTCTAAAAGGCAACTTAGAGGTTGGAATGGGGGAAACTAGACATTATTATCATTTGGGCTACATCAGAACCCTGTGGAAATGATTTAATGTATCTGCTGAAGTGTTTCTTTACTATTCACCATGATGGTTCCAATAGCGTGCACTAGGTCATCAATAAATATAACTTGGATAACTCCTTTAAATATAATGATAGCAGTGCAGGAGGTTACTCTTATTGCATGCATGGTATTTCCATGATAGTTTGGCACAGAAAAATAAGAGGAGAAGGAGACCATTTATTATGTTTCATGAATATCTATTTATCTATGCATCTATCTATCCATCTGTCTATCTATGCATCTATTTTATGAATATCTATAATAGTCATCATTATTTTTTTCTCAGGACATTGTGTATATTTAAAGGAACCTGACATCTCAAATATACAATTTAAACTGCCTGCTGTGTCTTATTCATGCGCTTTTGAAACTCTGGAATTAGCTGTTGTTGCGGTATTCTAACTAGTGAGTGCAATGAAAACTCAGTTTTAATCTTCTTTCTGCCATATGGAAATGAGTCTGTTCAAGTCATGGAGGCGGGTGTTTTACTCTTCCACGTCAAGGTTTCCCTGCCCGGCCGCAAAACATGGATACTGGCCGTGTGTGTTCTGCATTTTGAGGAACGTAACGTCCGGCCCATAATAGAACAGTACTATCCTTGTCTGTAATGCGTACAAGAATAGAACATGTCCTATATTTTTGCGGATGCCACAGAACTGACATACGGATGTGGGCAGCACATGGTGTCTTTTGGTGCTACATTGAATTGAGTGGGTCCACATCCGACCAGCAAAAAAAATGCTGATTGTATGTAAACAAAATTATGTTCGAGTGCATGAACCCTAAAGCATTAGCGAGGGAATGTCATCCAGCTCTCATTAGATGCCATGTAGAATCGGTCAATCAAGCTGCAGGAGGCGTAGATGGGCAGGGAAACTTGACTGGGAAGAGAAAAATGCCTGCCTCCTTGATTTGAATAGACTAATTTCTATACGGCGGGAAGAACATTAAAAGTGCATTTTACATAATGTTCACTAGTTTGAAAACCACAAGGAGAATTGTCTCCTGAGCCCCATGAGCACATGAATAAGGTACTGTGGGTAGTTAAAATTGCATATCCAAGATGCTAGGTTCCCTTTAAGCTATGTATGTGTTATGTAAGAACAAAGTGGAAAGTTTGTGTCTGACTTCTATTTGACAATTTAATTTTTCTGTGGATCAGCAATCTTTTCGTCTTCGATTTGTCACAGTTTATTCTTTTCTAGTCAAATTTTTTTAACCCATACATCTAGTGTTGGGAATGTGCTGTGCTTTCTGGAATGTACATTTTGTGAAGGGATGCATGGATGAACAAAGTAAATGATGCATTGCTAATAAAATACAAATTGAAGAGATTGAAGGGGTTTTCTGGAACTTAAACATTGAGGTTTCATTAGTGGGAGACTGTACCCCCCCCCCACCCCACCCCACCCCACCCCAAGACCATCACTTATTAGTCATATCATACCATCTTAAAGAGGTCATACCTGATGGCCATTCTTTAGGAATCAGACTGCCGGCAGTAAACTCAATGGTGGGGACACAGCACCCATTTACACACGCCGGGCAAGTGTTTCTTATCCTCTGGTACTTCAGCTCAGTGCCATTAAAGTGCATGAGAGTCAGCTGCAGTACCAGCTATTCATGTATATATGGTTGTGTCTGTATAAACAATGGATAACAGGCCCTGCTCCCTGAAGCACTGTGGATTTTGATTATCAAGCTAATTGGTGGTAGTCCCAGGAACTGTCAGATTAGGTTTCTTTGGGCCCACCAGAGGAAATTATTTTTGAGGCCCAACCCATATGAAGCCCAACCCAAAATAAAGGCCCAACCCAAATAAGGTCTAATACATTTTGAATCAAAGAAATAGACCCTAAAGACAAGTGACTAGCTTCAAGGCAACCAAATGTGTTTTGTTTTTTTCCTCCTGGACCTTGTGTCAGAGATACTGAAGGATCCTCCAGTACTCCAGTGACCCAGTCCAAACTTGGTCCCAGGGTAAGACTCTTACCAATCAAATATGATGTCCTATCCCAAGGACCCTAATCCTAATTACCTGTAAATCATTTTTAGGCTTGCCCATGCAAGTTTAATACCTCTCCGACATAGGCATGGTCAAATGGTTTGCTGTAGTAATTATTTGACAGTATTATCAGCTCTGGCATACCCACTTCTCCAACTCCAGCGCTCTCCTGCCCAATAGGTGGGAGCTCTTCTTCTGCCATCTGCTTTCCTCCTTTTCCACATCATCTAATATTGATGAGAATGTGTCATCACAAACCTCCAGCTTCTCCTCTCTCTGCATCTTGCTGACTTTTCTAGAACATGGAGACTTTGAAGGATAATTTGGAAATAAAGCTAGCAAAAGATGAGAATGATCATCACAATGACCTGGCCCCCCTAAGGGGTGCAGAGTGGATGGTAGAGGTTGGCATGCTGGCACCGGAATAATAAAGATTTCCATCTTATTGGTATTGAATAATATATCTTAGTTTACGGCTGATGTACTGTAGGAGTATGTAAGTGTAGAAATAAATAAAACTGATGCAGAATAAGTCTTCCTGCACTCTCCCTGCAGTCTCCCTCTCCAATATTCTTTATTAAAACACTTTGCAGCAATACTGTTCCTAGGACATAAGCGTTTGCCACGTCTATCCCTATGCTAAGCTTACAGGACAATGGTGACGACCGCACAAGATGAAGCTTTTTTAGAGCTGTGTCATCATAGGGGATGGCTATCTGCAGATTGGCTGGCTGAGTGGCATTATGGGTAATCTCCTATTCCCGGGTGTCTTACTTTCACTTTTGTAACATGTGTAGCTGCCATTTTAGGAAAAACTGAATCGTTGCCACAAATCGCAATTAAATTTGGATTTGCTGCAAATCAAAGTTTTCCTAAACTTCAGACTGAATTCCGCTTCAAATGCTTAGCTTTCACTATTCTCAACACTACCGCAGACTGCCATTAAATTTACTGGTAAGGCCGATAGAATCATGCACAAGAAACATAAGCCCTTCTACTTCTAGACTGTGAGTGCTGTGATAGGAAATATCTTTTACATCTTGAAGATTGGACAGAATGTTTTATTTTTACCCTATATAAATATTTTACCTTATTTAGATTACACATGAACGAAACAGCTGTAAATAATTTCTACCCTTTTCTCGTTCTTGTTTTATGCAGAATGTTCACTGTTGTTTTTTATCCCCTGACTTTAGGCATGTATATTAACGTGTCTTCTGTGAGTGTCGTTAGAGTTGCTAGGTTACAGACTGTCTGAGTCTTCTGCTAAATTATACTAAATTTATAAAAGTTTGTGCACCACATTTTTCTCATTTTACATTTTTGCAAAGTTGGACCTAATAGTTGGCACACCGTGTGAACCAGACACACATGCCATGTAATATTTAGAAAAGTCATTTATGTGCCAGTGATTTTGTTTTAATTGGCATCCAGTTATGACAGGTTATGTTTTACATGGGTGCCATATGATGCAGCGTATACCTTTTTTAATGTGGGATATTAGTTCCAAATCTCTTCTCCATTCACATGTGAATCGCTTGTCAGTGTATATTTATAAAGTTACCCCTTCTGAAGTTTATCTTTGTTCTACTAATTACAATTACAGGTAGACACCCAAAAGTAAACTACATATACTATTTGAGATATAGAGGACAGCCTATATATAACATCAGCCCATGGTTGTTATGGATCCCTGGAGAGAAGGGCTTATTCCAGGCCGGTCTTGTCCTGGTTTTAATATTTCAAGGAACCTGCACAGAGATTTAGTTTTCATGAGAAATATTAGAGTTAGAAAAATGTGATAGTGACACAAGGACCTTCTATGGTTATAACTTTGAGAGCCCATTCAGACGGCTGTATTATTGCGGGTCTGCAATAATGCGGACCCGCAATACTACGGCTGCCACCCGGCGTGTGTTCCGCAGTGATGCGGAAGACACTGCCGAGCACCCCACTGAAAATGCCTATACTTGTCCGCTCTTGTCCACCGAATTGTCAAGGTGATCTCTGTAGGACGGGAACCCAACACTATTTCCTACCTGTTATGTGCCAACCTTGGCTTCCGTATAATCAGGGGGTGTTGGTTCCACATGTATGCTGGGTCCCTTCTGCCTTTTGCCATTTATGGTGCTTCAAAGGCCTCCACTAATACATGGATGCAGGTACCAACATGCATGCCGAGTCCACTCGGCTTTATAGTTACACTAATTAAAATCAGCCTATGGGGCAGACAGGCTAGTCAGGAGTGCATGATCAAATGGAGTAGCCACACCTCCAGTACAAACCTACAAAGAAAAAAGGGGAATTTCAGTCAGCACATCCCAGTGCGCGGTTGCATGTTGCTATGGCTAAATGCACAAGGAAAGGAAAATTCATACAATGCAACGGCACACTGCTAACCAGATAAAGCAAAAGAAGTAAGGGCCCCATTGCAAAGATAAAACCAGGCCGCACAGGCCACACATGACGTAAGACTTTCTGCCTAAACCCTTTTAAATTAGCCTTGGGCCATTTTACCACTGCCTTATTTGCTAAAAGTTGTTCTTTATAGGGTAGAATCCTGACCAACTTTTCACCACCAGTAGAAGAGGAGATAATACCAACTAAGATTGAGTCCTTTCTTGTCCTGTGCCCCATAGCAGTTGCATGGTCTACCGCTATGGTAGTGGATGCAACTATGCCTACTTTTTACTTGTCTAAATATTTTAAAGATCATTATTCACTAAAATGCTCTTCTCTATGTTTTGGCAGAAATCATTTTTTCTATGGGCCATGTTTTGTCTTAAAACTTACACCAAGATACTTCACAATTCTGTTCTGTCCATATCTTTAAACAAAAGGCTGTTCATAAATAGTCATTGCCCCTGTTGAATACATAATTTAGCAGCCTTCTGTACTGACTGACAAACGAATGGTCTGCCACATGACCTCACGTAAACTCCTATCGAACACATATGTGAGGCCTCATTAAAGTTTGGGGAGAGACTTATCAAAATTAGTGTAAAGGAAAACAGACTTAGTTGCCAATAGCAACCAATCAGATTCCACCGTTCATTATCCAATGCGGATCTGAAAAATGAAAGGTGCAATCTGGTTGCTATGGTGCAACTAAGCCAGTTTTACTGAGTTTTGATGAAACTTTTCCTAGGTCTTTAGACTCAATCAAGCAGACTTCTACTGATCACCTTCCTAGGAATGCACATCAGTGGTCTCTAATCTAAGATGATTAAAACATGAATTAAAAAATAGTGCTCTATTTTATTTTTTTTAGCATACTTTACTTGAAGGTTGTATAATAGGGGGCAGAGTAGGATGAGCCTTTACATTCTTGATATTTATGTGAGCTGCAGTAGCAAATAAATAGGAGTGATTATAGCAACATTAGAAAGGATTCAAACAGACCTTCTGCTGTGTGAGAGGGGTATGGCCGTAGAAGTACTAACAGTGGAGAAGGGAGGTAATGAAGAGTGAGTGAGTTAGAAACAATGACTGTAACCGGACTACAGCTCTACTGTATCTGTGACATGGCAGACAATGATAACAAGTAAGTTCCTTTTTTTTGTTTTGTTTTTTAGAAAAGTACGCACTTTACATGAGTTCCATGAGTTCCTAATGCAGCGACCAGGACCGCAGGGGCAATGTGACAGTCTGGCGGCCTGATGGGTGTAGTAGTTGGTACTTCTGCAGCTCCCTGGGTCGGCATGCAATGATGAAGAGGAAGGCATTTGATTCCTACAGGGCTCACTCTGGTGTTGAGGGATCTCCTGCCAGATGTTGGTTGAGGTGCCCTTGGTGGTATGGGTTTTAGGTGCAGGAAAGACAGGGTCCCTCAGGATTGTGATGCCAACACCTTTGGGTGCAAATGAGGTGGTAAAATGAAGAGGAATCCATTTGAATAAATAAATTGAACATTTACTGAGAATCACTTGCCTTGAGGTAGATGTACAGATTATTGCAATTCAAAGTGGTAGTTGTAATCCATTCAAATACATCAAAAGTTAGTTTTATCTGTAATCCTAGTAACAGACTCTTGGTGAGGTATCGACTCTGGTCACACTCAGGCTGTTGTAACTTCTGGCTGACTGTCTATCTTCCAGATGTGGAGTATACATCAATAAACTTCTCTGTTTCACATGGCCAGTACATATATCTTGCCTTTCTAGCTTATTCACAATTTTCCAGTATTACGTCCACACTGTCCATAGAGGAACTCCATAAACGGCTTGTACTTTACTATAGAGTGTCAACAGGCACTGGTAGGCTAACTCCTGTCTCACAATGGGTGCTAATGGAGTCTATAGGCTGAGGTAATACTGTCACTTCCACTAGTTTCTCCTTATACTATCTCTACACATCGGGTCGCTTGTATACTCCTCTAGAGAGCACCAGAAGAGGGGTAGTGTTAGTAATGAATAAATAAAACTTAACTTTTATTCTAGTCTTATCTAAAAAGCAGACAAAATAAACAAAATACTAAAATAATGGAAAAGTCTTACCGGTATGTCGATAGATTGATAGACACTTAAATAGTGGGCTAGTTGGGGCATTGCCAGTACGGGGAGAAGGGAAATACGTATATAGCCAGTTATTACTTTCCCTAAATTGCCATGTCAGGTCTGTTATACCCTAATAGCGTCCTAAATACTGAGTCATCGCCCTGGCAAGGGTGTCCCCGTCCGGAACCTAACATAGTAACGTAGTTTATAAGGCCAAAAAAAAAACAAATCTGTCCATCCAGTTTGGCCTGTTATCCTGCAAGCCAATTTTCCTCACTTTAGGGGAAAAAATTCCTTCCCGACTCCAATCAGGCAATCAGAATTACTCCCTGGATCAAGAACCCATTTCTAGTAACTATAACCTGTAATATTATTACCCTCCAGAAATACATCCAGATCCCTTTTAAACTCTTTTAGTGAACTTACCATCACCACCTCCTCAGGCAGAGAGTTCCATAGTCTCACTGCTCTTCTTTTACTACCGTAAAGAATCCTCTTCTATGTTTGTGTACAAACCTTCTTTCCTTCATGCGCAGGGGATGTCCCCTCGTCACAGTCCTGGGGATAAAAAGATCATGGGAGAAATCTCTGTACTTACACCTGATATATTTATACATTGTTATTAGATCTCCCCTCAGTCGTCTTTTTTTCTAAAGTGAATAACCCTAATTTTGCTAATCTTTCTGGGTACTGTAGTCCACCCATTCCAGTTATGACTTTAGGTGCCCTCCTCTGAACCCTCTCCAGCTCTGCTATGTCTGCCTAGTTCAACCTAGCCCTAAAAAAATCCCTATTGCGGGGAAGGAAAACACAATGTATATCCAAAACCCAAAACAATTGTACCAAAAACGGTTGAAGCAATGTGAAGATTTTTTTTAAATTTTTTTTATTGCTGATATGTTTTTAGATACAAGTAAACCCCTTTGACTCATTCTCATTGTAAATTATTTCTGAAATGCTCATGTAAGAATTTATTGTAATATAACATTACTTATAAGGCTGCAGCTACACCTAGACATTTTACAGCAATTTTAATTCATTTTAACCAAATCTTTACACAAGTCATTTTACTGGACTTCATCGTTAACTCAGTAGTTAAAATCCCAGTAAAAGTGCTACAAAAAGTTTAGGTGTAGCTTCAGCCTAACTCATAACATCACATAACCGTGTCCCTTCCCACCCTGGTAGTGCCAGGCTGCCGCTGCTGGTTGTATCTGGCTGGCAAAGGAAAAAAGGGGGGGACCCCACACCATTTTTTTTTTTAATTATTTAATTATTTTTGTAAAAAAATGGCGTGAGGTCCCCCCCTTTTTTTCCTTCGCCAGCCAGATACAACCAGCAGCGGCAGCCTGGCACTACCAGGGTGGGAAGGGACACGGTTATTGGCCCTTCCCAGCCTAATGGTACCAGCCTGCAGCCGCACCAGAGCCAGACCCTCAATTTAGAAGGTCTGGTCCTGCGGGTACCCGGCTCTTCCCGGCACCCCTGGTGGTGGTGGGTGCCGAGGTAATAGATGTTGGGGTTAGTGCTGGCCTGCCATACCGGCAAGCACTAAGCCCAGTATTAGTAATCAGGGCCGTCTGTAGATAACCATAATTACTAAAACTGTAGTATTGTAAAAAAAATACACACACACAAGTATAAAACATTTTATTGAAATAAACACTCCCCCAGACCCCTGTTTGACCATTTTATTAAAAAAAAAAAAAAAGCTGGTCCGACGCAGTCCACCGAATCCGACGTAGTCCTCTGCATTCACGACCCTGAAAAATAGAAAACAAACACACAAACACGGACCACTTACCTCTTCCTGCACTGGGATAATACACACAGCGATGTCACTGTACAGGGATAATAAACACAGTGATGTCACTGTACAGAGATAATAAACACTGTGATGTCACAGTACAGAGATAATAAACACAGTGATGTCACAGTACAGGGATAATAAACACAGTGATGTCACCGTAAAGGGATAATAAATACAATGATGTCACAGTACACCTGTGCAAACAAGGCCTGGGGGGGCGCAGATAAGGCTATCATCATGATTTAGAAAAATCATTCCCCAATGAAATGTTGCACTTCTCAAAATTCATTCAAAGTAATGAAACTCCACCAGCACTGGAATGCCTTAAAATAATCAGAAATAACAAATTGCCTGTACTGTGACATCACTGTGTGTAGTATCCCTGTACGATGACATCACTGTATTTATTATCCCTGTGTAGTAAGGGGACTGAGTGAGATTAGTTTATAGTGGGCGGGGTTAGGGGCGTGGCCTACCACAGCAAAAATTTGCACGCGCCGCACAATATGTCCCTCTTTCTCTCTTTGCAAAGTTGGGAGGTATGATGAAGGACATACATAAATACCAGGGTATATATAAATATAGAATGACCAAACCACAACTACCAATAGTGAATACCACAAGTGACTAAACAGTCTACCATAAACAATGGTACAGGGCAGGAAATAAACAGTACATCAAGCACCCAAGGTATACCAGCATCAAGAAATTCATCATGACCAGTCCTTCATCTGCATGGCAGCCCCACACTCACCTGACGCGTTTCGCCGGTATGGCTTCGTCAGGGGTGAAAAAAGCATCTGAGGGGTATGAAGGAGAAGGAGGGTATATATGACAAAAAATGGGGCTGCCATGCAGTTGAAGGACTGGTGATGATGAATTTCTTGATGCTGGTATACCTTGGGTGCTTGATGTACTGTTTATTTCCTGCCCTGTACCCTTGTTTATGGTAGACTGTTTAGTCACTTGTGGTATTCACTATTGGTAGTTGTGGTTAGGTCATTCTATATTTATATATACCCTGGTATTTATGTATGTCCTTCATTACAGTATAATTATTAGTGCATGTGCATGTTCCCCACACCTGGGGTTGTATGTTTTTACTTGCTACCTCCCATTACTGTGGATTCCTCCATTTTTTATGTATTTTATATCAATAAAGTTTTTGTAATTTGCTATAGATTGGTGGTATTATTATTAGGGCACCACATAGTCTTTTTTGTAGGTTTTGTACGTAATGATGTGTGATTTTTGCCCAGTTATAGGCCTAGTGATTCTATGTTTATATTAATTAGCCAATTAGCGTGCGGGGAGTTGCTGGCATTCACTGTAATGCCGTAGCCATCTTGGCTTCTGGCATTACAGTGATTGGTTGGCCGGGAACGCGTCATCGGGTGCTATATAGAACCCGGTGACATGTGACCCGGTTCAGACAGAGTCAGGGAGAGCTGCTGCAAAGAGGGACAGATAGTGTAAGGATAGAAATTGGCTAGGCAGGGCTAGTATTTCTGTTGAAAAAACCCAAAAGCCCTTTTAAGGGCTATTGTGATATCTGGCTACAATATATTTTTTCTTTTTTGGGGGTTAAAAATTGCGCAAGGTGGCCTGACCTTAACACCACCTGTGCAGCTTGTGCATTATAACGTTACTGTATCCTATATAGCTGACATCCGGTGTCATTTTTTTCTGCCGTTAATCAAGTTGACATTACCTGTGTGGCTTGTGCATTATAACATTGCTGTATCCTATATAACTGACATCCGGTGTCATCTTTTCTGCCGTTAATCAAGTCTACATTACCTGCGCGGCTTGTGTATTATAACGTTGCTGTATCCTATATAGCTGACATCCGGTGTCATTTTTCTGCCGTTAATCAAGTCGGCATTACCTGCACGGCTTGTGCATTATAACGTTGGTGTATCCTATATAGTGTATCCTATATGGTGTATTCCGTAAAAGTGGCGTTATACTCGGACATCGTTCCCAGCAGCGACTTTGGTGTCCAAGCTGCATCCAGACATACTCCCCATGCTGTTCCCAAACCATTTTAGTGGTGTTTACACCATTTTCTCAACTTTCCCTATGAACCAGACACCCTCGCCTTTTCAGAGCAGGGGGTGCCTGGTTTAGTGCTCGGGTTCTCCCATTGACTTCCATTATACTCGGGTGCTCGGCCGAGCACTCGAGCACCACCTAGTGTTTGGCCAGACCACCCGAGCATTACGGTGCTCGATCAACACTAATGTACATACAATTCAGACTGCTGATGGGTAAATGCTCCTTAGGCTGTCCGCTATACCTCAAAATTCCCCCATACGCAAGATACAGACAATACACTAGAGTGTACTCCTCCTGTATTATACTGAACAGATAAAGACAAAACACCAGATTCTATTCCTCCTATATTATAGTAAACAGATACAAATACACTACAGTCTGCTCCTCCTGTATTAGTGTGTCTCCACACGGTGTGGGGTTTTGTGCAGAAAATCTACAAGAAATATTTATCGTTGTATTGGTGCTTTTTTTATGTGGATTTTCTTGCAGATTTTCTGTTTATGTTGAGACATACCATGTGGAATCACACAAACAATTGACATACTGCAGATTTCTAAATCCACACAACAGGTCAATTTCCACATGGAAGAAAAAAGCAAAGATTACATGAGATTTGCCTAATCTCATACACTTTGCTGGTTCTGTATTGAGCTGCGCATCTCTAGTCCTCATACTGGGGAGGTGTAAATACAGTGCTTCACCTACACTAAAGAGCAGCCTACTGTTAGGCCTATTTCACACTAGCGGCAGCACGGATCCGGCACCTAAAGGGTGCCGACGGATCCGTACTGCCGCTATACATGTGTGGAGCCGGAGCAGCGGTCCGGCCCCACACATGTTGACACAGACATTGGGACAAGACACAGAGAACATACATACACATACATACACACAAACACATACATACTTACATACTCCAGCCAGGGACGCCGGCAGCACGTCTTCACGCGCCTCCTGCGCGCAGTGATGATGATTCCCCACAGCGCCCTCTGCTGGGCACAGTGGGGAAACGTCATAGCTGAGCGCAGGAGGCGCGTGAAGACATGCTGCTGGCGTCCCTGCCTGGAGTATGTGAGTATGTATGTGTTTGTGTGTATGTGTGAGTATGTATGTATGTCTATATGTATCTCTGTACATGTGTAGCCGGATCCGGAATGACCCCCCATTGCAAGTCAATGGAGGACAGATCCGGATTACTGGTGTGTCCACACTAAACGGATCCGTCCCCATTGACTTGCATTGGGGGTCATTCCGGATCCGTCTTGGTGCGGATGCCTGGACCGGAGAGAAAACTGCAGCATGCTGCGGTTTGTTCTCCGGTCTGAAGACGGAACGGAATGCTATCAGGAGCATTCCGTTGTCTTCAGTTCAGTTTTGCCCCCATTGACAATGAATGGGGACAAAACTGAAGCGTTTTTTCCGGTATTGAGCCCCTATGACGGAACTCAATACCGGAATTTAAAAACGCTAGTGTGAAAGTAGCCTTAGGAAGGAACACTTTCTTCCCGACAATAGAGATGCTTATCTGCACAGTGTAAATGTGCCTTTATCTTCTCTTAGGGTTAGAGCTCATGCACACAAGCGTAAAGGCCCTGTTCCCGTGTTGCAGACCGTAAACACTCCAGTCCATGTGCACTCTGTGGTGCGGATGCGGACCCACTGACTTGAATGGGTCTGCGATTCACAACATACAACTGAAGATAGGACTTCACCTATCTTTTGCAGAGCAGAGGCACAGATCATAAGCCCACGGAAGCACTATGAAGATCTTACATGGGCTTTTGGGTTCGTGCCTCTGCACCGCAAAAATATATAACATGTTCTATTTTTGGTCATATGTTGCAGATGGCAGACCCATTCAGCCAGTGGGTCCACATCTGCAAACGGAGTGCACCGGTCCGCAGCACAGGCACTGAGCCATTATGCTTGTGTGCATGAGCCCTTAGTGAGACTTAAAGGAATCCCAAACTTCAGTACTGTAATACACATCAAGATCTTCTTAACACAAGTTTTTTGCATAGCTCATATATTCCAAAAAACAATTAGTCCTTGTTTTAGTAAAGTGAATGGAGGTCTGCATGTAGTTCCTTCACGCCCTAGTGGCCACCTATTAAAGTTGGTGTATACATTTTTGGAAATCTTATGAAAGCCATCTATGAAAATGCATTCAGCAGTTAGAATTCTGTTCATAAAACAAAAAATCTGTAAGGAAAGGAAACTGTTATTGAAATGAAATGCGTGAAAAATGCTTGGTAAGGTCTTGCAAGTTAGAGCAAGGTTATTAATGTTCCTTACTTTACCCAATTTTGTTCTGTATTTATGGAAATTCTTATAAACTGGATTTGTAACATGCTGTAGATATAAGTTTATTTGTCTCATGAAGAAAAAGTGTGTTCGGCTTTGTTCACATTGTTGTTTTTGTCGTCGCTTCTGTGATATTTTGGCAGCAAGAGTAGCACAATTTGCAGTGCATGAATCTTGATAGATGCATTTTCTAATAGATCAGGCATAGCTGTCTGATATAACTGGAAGTCAACGCAATTAAACATTTCCTGTTACTGTTAATTACAAGTCCTGCATTTGCTTCTTAGCGCCCATGTACACAGACCTTTGCTTTAATATGCACAAATCTGTAACATTTGCCTTGGTCTCATTAAGAGGTGTTATGAGACTCAGCTATGTCAGCTTCAGGGCTGCTGGGTCTCTTCTCTCCATCCCACAGCTGCATATCCTCCTTGGCGGTTGCAAGGCAACTGGCGGCATCTGCCAGAAGCTCCGTTCCTGCATTCTGCAGTGTCGGGTTGCTACGGCGCTTAATGCTCCAGGAGGATGTTATGGTCAGCTGTTTGAACTTGGTTTGAGGTTATTGCTTGAGTATATGTTGCATTCTATTCTTAGTTATTTAGCATTTTTGACTTGATCCCTTTCTATTGCTTATCCAGATTTGCCTCTGACCACTTCCTTGCATTCACCCTGCAACTTCTTGCTGTTACTTCTCTGGATGTTTGTAATCTGGGGGATTCACTGCAGAAAAGTCTGTCCTTCCTTGTAGGAAACTGTTGTTCTGGAGGCCGGTGCCTGCTGCCATCTGCTCTTATGGCTGCCTCAGTGTCCAGGTTCCCTGTGATCCCTCTGCTTCTTTTTCCTCTTGCAGACTAAGGCCTGCTGACACTGCCTCTCACAGAGTTCAGGCACTCTCTTTGGCTCTTAAAGGGCCAGTGTTCACAACTTAATCTTCTCCAGCCACCATAGGCCGCCTTCCCTTTTTTTCCATTTGAGCTCCAGAATTCAGCTTAGGACTTGTTCACATCACCGTTATGCTTTCCATTTTACTTTCCGTCATAATAGACGTCTATGGGTAATTATAATGGATGCGTCTGGTGTCCGTTATCCAGAGCGGAAAAAGTCCTGTCAACAGGACTTTGTTTTCCGTCTTGCATAACGGAAAACAGACAAATCAGTTATGATTACTCATAGACTTCTATTATGACGGATCAAAACGGAATGCCTCTTAAAGGTTTCCGTTTTGACTTCTGTCTTATCGATTCTGTTATTTTCCATTATAACCATCTTATAACGGAAAACAATGACAGAATTCATAACGGTGATGCAAACAAGCCCTTACTTTCAGCCATATTAATTTACTTTGAAGGTCCTCCTTCTCTTAGGTCTCCTAGAAAGCCAAGTGCAACCCTGTCAATAATGCTAGGTGACCCTGTCAAGAATGCTGTTTTTCCAATGGTGATCTCAGTAAGAGAGGAAGTATCTAGTGTCATGGTCGTGCCAGCGGTTCGCTCCTCAGCAGGTTGTTCTGCCTGTATATGCTTTCTATGATGGGGCCGGGTTTCCTGGTGCAGGCGTATGAGCCAATCAGCGGTGGCGCTGACACGTCCTGCTTACTGATGTCATAAGTCATGTGACACCGGATATGACACATGACCAGGAAGTGCGGCCTATTTAAACAGGCAATCTGGTGGCCACTGGTTGCCAGCGATTGGTGTCTTTTCTTGGGATTCCTCACTAACATTCTTCAACTTAACCTGACTTAACTGGTATTCTGACCCTGCTTGGACCTTGACCTATGATTCTTGGCTGATGATTTGTTATGATTAAATACTGATGGCCTATCCTCAGGATGGGTCATCAATATCTGATTGGTGGGGGTTAGATTCCCATAAGGTCATTCATTCAGCTATCAACTCCTTATAGCTTATCAAGCACAGTGCTGTACAGTGTCTGTCCTTGTTATGGCAGTGGGTCCGAGCTGCAAATAGCCCATGTGACCAATGAACAGATGGCACTGGTCGTAGAAAGAGACCTCTTCAAACAGCAGGGTTGCTGGGAGTCAGACCCTCACTGATTAGAAATTACTGACTAATAATGATAATCATCAATAATAAACTCCTGGAAAACCCCTTTAAAAAAGAGCTGGGCACAAGAAAAATGTGTCCTCTGAGCAGCTCCCCTCTGGCTTCTTGTTGCTTAGCTTGGTTTGATTGACCGGTTTTTATCTGTCTATAGAGAAACCTGTCAATCAAGAGTCAGCGGACACTTCTCTCTAGATTTACTAGTCCTACTTTTTAGACAGTGTACTTCGGCAGACAGTGTAAAGATGTTCTAAATCACAGTGGCTCAAGTCTACATCACCAGTTGGTCGACTTACTTTGCGCCAAAAATTTGGAGCAATTTTGGAGCACATAGACACAATAAAAGCCACACCCTGTTCCTACTATGTCAAGCAAATTCCAAAAACCTGACTAGAGCACAAAACAAACCTAGAGTAAAGCATGTATACCATAATTTAAGTTGCCTTCAGTTTAGTAAATTTCACTCTAGGTGAAATGACTCTCCATAAAGAGGGAACCTGTCAGGATTTCATGATGCTTGTGGTTCAGGCTAATGGCAAGTTCCCTTTAAAAATCATTAGTCTTTTGTGTACTAATTGATCTGAAATAAAGGTGTAAATCAGGGTCATGCACTCCTATCTCAGGACAGCTCATATGTCAGATCTACCCTTACTGGAAAGGGTTCCTCGGGTTCTTCTCTTACAAGTTGCTGGCTTTCTGCTGTTCTTATCAGTAAAACATATGGCAATAACCCAAAGGGAAATCATCCAAATAAATGCACTCAGAGTAACCTTTGCTGAAATCTAAACCACTGTTTTATATTTATTGATTTTGTTGCTTGTTTGAGCAAAAATACCTTTTTAGGATTTTGTGCCGAAAATATATTTGCCAGCATTAAAAAAAAAAAAATAGATGCACAACCGCATAGGTAGGTTTAGCGTAGGACCTGTCTGATCTGAGACCACCGTGGTGCTGGGTAGGTGGGCACAGATGTATTTTGATCAAAATGTATTGGCTAAGAGTCTCAGATTTTATCATTAGAGTGAGACCTTAGTCCATATGTTGTTTGCATTTATTGTTATAATGCATTTTTTTCCGGGAATTTTTAAATGTAGCCTTGCACATCCGCACGTTTTACTATCATATGGTACAGGTATGTTTTGTATATTTTTTCCGTAAATATTTAAGGACAGTATAATGATATGTTATATATATGGTACCCTGTATAATTTAAAGGGAACCTGTCATCTCCGAAACACCCCCTGAACTAGAGTAAGAGTTGTATAGTGTAAGTGATGCTGAATCCGAATATGTAAGTTTTATCTTCATACTCACTTCCATTTCGACTCTGTGCTCCCACAAACCAGCAGTAAAATACATTGAGAGGACTCTTCTTTGAGTCCTCTCCATTATGTGAGTGAGCACTGGAGTCCACCGAGTGCATTTTACTGCTGGTTTGTAGGAGCACAGAGTCAGAATGGAAATGAGTATGAAGATAAAACTTACATATTCAAATTCAGCATCACTTACACTATACACCACTTACTCTAGTTCAGGGGGTGTTTCGGAGATGACAGGTTCCCTTTAAGCAATTCACAGTAAATTCTGCAATAACAACTGCATGGATGATGATTAATGTTAACAATGAAAATCCGACATCATACTGTATAATATACGACAATCTCTTTCTAACAAAGCTAGAACCAGCCTTGTACTGTACCACACATGGATCTCTACATTTGCTCTGCTAGATTTATATCAAGCTGACAGATCAAGGGGAGTGTCTTTTCTGCTGCAGCTAAAAGGACGTGTCCATGCTCTCCCTATCACAGCTCAGAAGGCAGTTGAAGGATGAAACTAAGCATGTGCGGCCTTCTCAGTGAACAGGACAAAGAAATAAGAAAAAAAAATAAACTGCAGGTGGTGCTATGCAGATACATTTTATTGAATAGCTCAGTGGCTTTGCTAAATTTTTAATGATTATATTATATATATTTTAATTTTATAGCAATTACAATAGTACTGAGATCCAGGTGCTGGTTTGAAATCTGTAGAATTTGTTTTGTGGAATAACCCCTTTAAAGAAGCACTGTAGAATTTTTTTAGAGTCCCCATTTTTAATATCCATAAGGCTTAGGGTACTACAATGAAAGTACTATTATATTTTATTCTACATAAAATAACTCCACTTCCGGCCCTACCGGATCATGTGACCTGCACTGTGACCCCTGGAATAATACAGCATTTCATGTGTCAGCTAGAAGCCCTTGTATGCAGAACTATGAGAGTCTTAATGAGAGCCTCATAGACTTGCATAAAGAATCTTACCTTAGCAGATGCTGTATCAGTCCGGGGGTCAGACTGCAGGTCACATAATCCTACAGCACCATGAACTGAGTTATTTTATGCACAATCAAAGGTAGTTAAAGGGTTTTTCCAGGAGTTTAATATGTTTGGCCTAGCCTCAGGATAGCTCATTAATATCTGATCAGTGGGGGGTTGATAGACTGACCAGTTTGCGGTATTTCTGGTTTCATGTGTAGTAAACCTTTTACTATATTTTTACAACATATTCATTATGTCCATAACAAACATATACGTTATACAATTTCCCTCTAGATCTATATACGCTAATATAGCTACATTGCATTATGGAGATTTAACAATATCAATTTAATTACATAGATGTATTAAAAAAAACAACAACCTGGTAACACTTCTTACCATATTTTTAATTCTGGAAATAGTTCATTAAAGGGGTATTCCCATCTCACAAATGTAGTTTGTATAGTTAGATATAGCCATACCAGTATTACCGTATTACTAATAGAATGTATTTATATAAAATGTACAGTTTAGAAGATTTTCCTATTTGTATATCCATTGTACCACACACATCAGTTAGGCCGTTGCCCCTAGTTACGGCCACCGCATCCATGTAGTAGTGGTGGCCGGCTTGCTCTGAGGTAACTGCTGTATTGTGAACGCACATTACATGAGCATGCACAGACACATCTTAGAGTTGTAGCATTTTTGTCTGCGCTTCCAAAACGCAGAGAAGCGGATCCTGTTCCAAGATCAATTCATCTCTATGGAGCAGGATCCGTTTATAAAGTATGCGTTTTGGATGGATGCTGATCACTGCGTTTTGGACGAAAGCGTCCAAGATGCAGATGTGAAAGTACCCTAAGATGTGTCCCCGCATGCTCATGTAATGTTTGTTCACAATACAGCAGTTACCTCAGAGCAGGTTTGAAAAGGAGCAAGCCGGCCAGCACTACTACATGGCTGCGGTGGTCGTTACCAGGGCAACGGCCTTACTGATGTGTGTGAGACAATGGATGTACAAATAGGCAACTCTTCTAAATGGTACATTTTATATAAATACATTCTATTAGTAATAATACTGGTATGGCTATATCTAACTATACAAACTACATTTGTGAGATGGGAATACCCCTTTAAAGGGGTTTATCCAAGGCCTATAATACCCCCCCCCCCCCCCATATATCCAGGCCCCTCACACAGAATGAACTTACATCGCTCCCTGACACCTGTGTCGCTTCTGATGCCGACATGGCTGCATCTGCCCGTCGCGTGGATAAAAGCATCCAGCGTTGGGGGGAGGTGCAGGCAATAGCAGGTCGTAACGGGACAAGGCTCGTTCCCATTCCGGCCTGCTATTGGCTGCCCCCCATTAGATGTTTTCATCCTCGGGGAGGGGAGAAGCAGCAACAGATGTGCCATCATCAGATGTGGAGGCATTATAGGGGTTGGATAACCCTTTTAAATGTATGTCATACAATGCAATCATCAAAATGGTGACACATAACATCGAGGTTATCATGAAATTTCCTTTCTTCCTAGTAACATGTTTCAAGATTCTAGGGTGTGCTACTCCTAGTACCAGTAAAGATCAATGCTTCTGCTTCTGCCACAATCACCTCTGCACAATTTGCTGCAAAGATTTGCACCTTTCAGCCTCTACAGAGATAATTATTTAAATGTTTTATTTATGTATCTAACAGTAGAAAATCTCTTTGTATAATGTTTTCATGATCTCAACTGTTAACAGCTTAGGGCGGATTCACATCAGCGTTACAAATTCCATTATTGTTTTCCCATGTAACCATGTTATAACAGAAAACAACAGAATTTGTAAGACAGAATTCAAAACGGAGACCTTTAGAGGCATTCTGTAACAGCAACGCCCCCATGGCTCCTAGAGTCTCATTTGCATATATCAAAACATTATTTTTCTCGGCAATGCGGGCATCAATCTATAACTAATGGGGGAATTCATTAATATACTAATTATATATATATATATATATATATATATATATATATATGGTTTCCTTAAAGGGGTTGTCCGAGTTTTTTTTGTTCTTTGTTTGTTTCTGACTAATCAAATACCATGCACTTACTTTATCTGCAGTTGCTGTTTTCTCAGATTTTACTGAGGGTAACAGGACCTGTGATGTCAGCCTCTCTCTCTGCTCTGATGATGTTTCGTGCACAAGCCTGAGAGAGCAGATAGGTGTCTGTACATGAGACGTCACTGTGCTGGTCATGCACACCCTTCACTGTCGGCTGATGCTGTCTTCTCTCTCCCGGGATTCTTCAGAAAAAACTTTAACCCCTTCAGCAGCACAGAATCAGGGCTGAAGGCTTTGCTGAGTAGCTGCAGGCAGTGAGGAGACAAATGCTGGGCACAGGAGCTGACAGACTAGAGAAGATCTGTAGAGTACTGCACAAGAACAGAGAGGGGGGAGATCCTGTGTGTATCAGAAGTGTCATTGTACAGCTTGGACTTGTAGTCCTACACACACAACATGCTACTGCGTATCCTAGCAGACAGACATGTTACTCAGGGCAGCACTTGTATTCACTTGCTTTGCAGAGCAGGGGAAGGAGCAGAGATTGTTGTTATTGCAGATAAACAAAGGGCCAGAAGAGAACCAGGGAAATGAGGAAATACTGTAGAATTTTTTTTGCCTAAAACTTGCTTAGCTTAGTTATATTTTGCTGCCCATCAGATTTATAGTGCTATATATATTTTTTTCATAACTCGGAAAACCCCTTTAACTTTGATTTAAACCGCCTCCTAACCTAGAATTTACATGCCATTTGCCATTTCGTCTCTGACTTGACAATTACTCTTAGTATCAACTACTAAGGCATCCAAAATGTATCTAGCAGACCCTTTTATATGATCAAAAGAGTAAGTCAACGCTTATGGGCTAATTGCAAAAGATATAATGATGCCCTTCACCTAGCATGCATCATTTATAGCAGAGGCAGACACAGACAGCAGACGGCCCCTGTGCAAGGAATGTACCTGGGCCCCATATCCCCCTTCCCCCAGACATAAACCATTCTCCCCCCACTCAGCCCCTCTGACATGCTCCGATGCTTTCCCTTGCCCTGCACTGTAAAGCGCAGGGCAAGGGCTGTTTTGTTTACATATTTACACTGCTAAGCGGAGATGTCACCGGCACTGATCGGCGGCTTTACAGGCTAGGGCGGCGATAAAGCCGTACATTAGTGCCAGTGACGTCACCGGGCTCACTGCTAGGCAGAAGCCCCCTCCCCATAGTACCCCCAGTGGTAATAAGGCTCCTTACAGTGCCCTCAGTACTAATAAGGTCCCCTATAGGGCACCCCTAATAGAAATAAGGCAAATCTATAAGGCACTCCTATGGAGCCCTCAGTAGTAATGCCCGCCACCACTGCCCACAGTATTGATAATGTTCCCTGCAGTGCCCCCTGTATTATAATTCCTCCTGCTGTACCCCCTTGAGTTACAATCTTCTCTGTAGTGCCCCCATAAATTATAATGCTTGTCCTCTCCCTCCAGTCTTCTATACCATGCAGTCCCATGTAAAAAACACCAGTCCTCTCCCCCAGTTTTCTATATGATACAATCCCATGTAAATAACTTCACTCCTCTCCCTCCAGTCTTTTATACCATGCAGTCCCATGTAGATAATACCAATCCTCTCCCACCAGTCTTCTATATGATACAGTCCCTTGTAAATAACTTAGATCCCGTCCTTCAGCTCCCTCCAATACATAGCCCTATGTAAATAACATCACTCCTTACCCTACAGTCCTCTATAATATCCGGTCCCATGTAAATAACACCAGTCACCCCCCCCCAATCTTCTATAACATACCCTTCAGTCCCTGTTAAATAAGATATTTCCCCCCACTAAGCAGGGAGGAGATATAACAGGGGAGAACCACATCTCCCAGCATTTCTCGGGCACTTACATTCACTCCAATGCATCACAGGTCTCCACTGCTGAGCGCTGCCTTTCTCTGCACTGGTCACATGACGGTGACCTCAGCACAGGTCCTATCACCACTTCCAGTGTTGAAAAGATCATATGACTATGATTTCATGGCAGGTCCTTCAACTATGGAGTACAGGCAGAACGGGCAGCAGATTCACTGTAAGTTTTAATCAGGGCACAACAACCCCCCCCTGGAAAGGGACCCCCTCCCTCTCTGGGCCCCTGTGCATCTGAACCTGCTGCACAGGTGGTATGTCTGCCCCTGATTTATAGTAATGATGTCTTCTTATGTGGCAGAAGGACCATTGGGTCTCCTCTCAGGCACCAGGATCTAGACGTGACCGCCACCTCTACCCCCTAGCTATGCCCCTGTAAATACCACAACATATTTGACTAAAAGTTAGATTACTAAAAGTTAAATTACTTGTAACCCTCTGAAAGGATACAGAGTCAGAAATGGCCGGTATGTGACTATAGCAGCCATAACCACTGCAGTCATTGAGAATAAATATACTGCCGAGAAACTTAGAATTGACTGATCTTGCCTTGACACTTTAGGGTCACTCTCAACACATTCTTTCATTGACTGACGCGAAGCTCATTTAAGTTAATAGTCCTCATTCTAAAGTTGATAGAAGCTTATGTTTTTTGGATGAGCTGGTTGATATATGGCAGGTCTATTATGGTGTGAAAATCAGAGTCCTGTTGAATAACCACCATGTTTTTGTTCCTGAGCAGTGACGTCCAGAAGTGCATTACTATAAAATAAACTTTTGATGCAGCCAAGCATTTAACCATTTTTATCTCTTTGCAGCTGTAGATAAACCCATATCTTAATCTGCCAGTGCTGACAGTTTTGTCATTGTGGGTCAAAAAACTATTTTCAACTCCCTCTGATTCTGCTTGAAACCCTGGAGAGTCTTCTGTTTTTTTCTTCAATTACCAGATAGTTAAATGGGGATTTCTGGTTGATTATATTTTTAAGAGGCTCAGGATGGCATAAAAACACATGTAATACCCTCCCTGGTCCTTTGCCACTCCCTTTTGATGCACCTCGGGCTCCTACTGCTTTCTATTTCCTGTCTACTTTTGAAATACAGGAAATGACTGTTCAGCAATGGTGGATGACCACTGTGACCATTAATTGGCAGAGTTGTCATTTCCTGTCTGTCGAGTGGAACCACAAGATGGAGGGAATGGATAAGGTGCTTATCACTTCTTTGGTTTTCTTCTATGCTATTCTCATCTTCTTTTCTTTTTATCTTTTTTAATTGGCTGGACAACTGTGTTAACCCCTCAGTGACCACCGGTATGGCTTTTTATGGAGGTCACTGGTAGCCTAGTCTAAGTGTTGAATCGGTGTCCTATACTGGCTGGAGCAGGTACTTGACTGTCTAAGGAGAGTCACCCTCCTACTCTAACATCTGCGATTGGAGGAACTTCTGACAATGGCCATTTAAAACCCTAAATGCCACAGTCAATAGTAACTGCAAAGCCAAAGTCTTTGGCAGCCGGCGGACTAACAGTGGCTTCTGCGTCTGACATCTATAAAAGCTTATTAGGGTTAATGGCAGTTTAGGGCAGATTAAGCAAACCAAAGGCCCAGGGCTGTTTCTTAAGCTTGGGCCATGCTCAAGTAAAAAAAAAATTACACTGTACAGTGTACTCTGCGTCCTAGTGCTAGGGATATATTTAGATGCTCTAAGCAAGTTTAATGCCCCCCTACAGTGCTTCTAGTAGTTACAATGCTCCCCTCTAGTGCCCCAGGAGTTACGATGCCATCTGTAGTGTTCTCAGTAGTTATCATGCCTCCTATAATGTCCTATCATGTAGTGTTAACAGAATTGATTCAGTCCAAATGTATTTGACCCGAATCAAAGTGCCCCAGTTGCCCTGAAAAGTTGCATATGACACGCTGAGGTCTCCTAGGACTGTATCCATGCCCTTTCAAGTTGGCTATGGCTATGTGTAATGGAATGATAGCCAGTGGTAACAAACTGCTTGTTAAAAACACACAGCACCCTCAGATCAGAATTTATTATTAAATTAAAACATGGTCCACAAATTATCCCTTGATGCAGATGCTTTCTTCTGTCTTTTGCTCTGTAAAATGGTGGCTGCCATTTAGAGAGATTCATCCAAATCAAAAATTTAGAATTTTAGAATCTGAATTCTGGGGTAATTCAACATGTATTTGATTTATTTATAGTTAAATTGCTTAATACTATTAATGATCTATCCATAAAGCATGTCATGAACATTTGATCATGGTGTGTCAGATAGCCCCAGACCCATGTCGATTAGCAGAACGCTACCTAATATTTAGCAATTTTGAGGAACATCACTTTCTAGGTTACACATAAAATATTCCCTGCTCAAGTGTTTTCTTCTCACTAGTCATCATAGATATTAGTGGTATATTTTTTTTTCTTTTATCTTCAGTAAGACCTGGTTAAAATGTTATTGTTCTTTTTTTTTTTCAGGAACTGGCATATTTTCTCCCAGCTAAGGCTCATTAGCCACATCTGGAGCTTGGTGAAGTGGCCTCCTTCCCCTTGAATTTAATTAACATGCATATTTGAACAGGGCATATTAAGCTCGACAAGCAATAGATATATCCCCTGGACAATATTCACATTCGTACCAACATTTCATAGTAATTTCAGAAGACAAGTTACTTTGATGTTTTAAAAATGTATTGTATTGTTTCTTTACTGATACTTAAAATGGAGGTGCTATATATACCATTATGTAATACAACCAGTATAGACCTTGTCCAAGTTACAGGAACATTTGTTTGACCTTTAATGGCACAAGTTGTCTGCCAAATGTCAGGGAGGGGGACTGCTTGTATGTATAGGTCAGCATCCTCCAAAAACTAGCTGCTATAAAGTCTAGGTTAATACATAATGCACTTGGATAGGTCAAGGGCACAAAAACTGTACAACATCTACAAAAACCCTTTACTCAAAAAACAAGGCGTCAAACAGCTATAGTACATCAATGGAAAATTTTAAAACTTAAACTGCAAGGAGTTAAAAACCAAAGGTTATAACAGACTGACCAATAGGGGTCTGATCCATGTTCTTGGCCATCTTTTATGCATCAGAAATGCCAAAGGGACCTTTGTCTCTTCTTTTTCTGAAAATGTGGTCATCTTAGTCAAAATCATAGAGATGCAATCAAACTAAGCTAATAACACACAAATGGTTGTACTGTAAATTTTTTATTGAGTACTATACATTGAGAAACATTGATGGTGAAGGAAAAAAAGAGAACCCTTGACTGCAATTAGGGGCATAGCTATAGGGGGTGCAGAGGTAGCAGTCGCTACCGGGCCCAGGAGCCTGAGGGGACCCAAAGACCCTTGTGCCGCATAAAAAAACACCAGTATTATAGAAAGTGTTTGATGGTCAAGTTACACCTCTGGCTGGAAGGAAGGGGTTAGGTCATAAACTTGACATGGGGGTGCCATTTCAATTTTTGCCTCAGACAGCATGAAGACAATGTGCTTCCCTGCCCCTGCCCACAAAGCACTGCGGGAAGGGAGGGCCCATGTTGAACCCTTGCACCAGGGCCCATGAGCTTTTAGCTGTGCCCCTGAATGCAATATCCCATAGACCTCCATTTAGCAGCAATCACCTCCACCAAACATTTCAAACATTTTCTGTAGTAGCAAATAAGATATGCTCAAAGATGAGGAGTAATTTTGTACCATTCCTCCCTGCAAATGTATTTCAGTTCATCAATATTTCTGGAATGCCTTGTGTGCACAGCCCTATTACATACTACAACATCTGGACATTCCTAAGGTCAGGACTCTAGCTTGGCTATTCAAAATATATCTTCTTTTAAACCATTGTTTAGTTGATTTACTTGTGCACTTTGAGACACTATATTGATGCATTATCCAATGTCTTTTTAGCTTAAAGTCATGGACTGCTAAAGTCATTCTCCTGTGAAATGTTTTCATACACCTTAGGCCCCATTCAGACGGCCGTATTATTGCAGGTCTGCATTATTGCGGACCCCCAATAATACGGGGGCCGCCCAGCGTGTGTTCCGCACGCTTGGAACACACGCCGGGCGGCCCCATTCAAAATGCCTATACTTGTCCGTGCATTTTGAATTTGGCCGCATGTGGACAAGTATAGAACATGCTTCATCGGAGCCGCGGCACGGAGCTAGCTCCGTGAGTCGGCTCCCCGCTCCATAGAGGTGAATGGGGCCTCATCTATTCCGCAATATTGCGGAATAGATATGGGCCCATTCACACGGTCGTGTGAATGGGGCCTTAGAATTCATTGTGCCCTCAGTGATCATAGGATCATGTGTAGGCCATGAGGCGGCAAAGCACCCCCAAATTATTATGCTCCCTCTACTGTTATTTACAGTTGGGTGAGCTTTTGGTATTGGCATGCAGTGTTCTTTTTCCTCCAATCATAGCATTACACATTGTGCTAGAAGTTCTATTTTTTCACCAAAAGCATTGTGGAAAATCCATGTGATGTTGGGCAAACTTTAGAAGAAACAATGTTTTTTTGGACAGCATAGGCTTTCATTGTTGTGTGCTTCCATGTCCATCATTCTTTTTAATATTTAAAAAAAGAACTGGATACTTATCTACTAGCAAATGGAGTTGATGCCCAATCAATAGAATGGAATTGCACACGCACGGTAATGAATATGGTGCCACTGGGAGGGTATAAACAAGTAAAATTCAGGGTACACCTATATAGATGAGCAATCTTTAGATATTTTTTCCCAATGATAGGTACCAATCATAAATGTAAAATATGTTCTGTTTTTACAACTCCAGTTAGCAACATAAAATCAATCCAGATGAAATGACATACAATGTTTTGGTCAGAGTCACATCTGGTAATACGGCACATGTAGGCGGCTGGAGTAGGAGTTGATGGTTGTAATTAATGTGTTATATGATTGATCTGAGAATGATTGAACTTGATTGACCTGTGTCTTTCTTCAACCTATGGAACTATACTGCAAATCTACAAGGACTGACATCATTCCCAGTTGTAATATAAATGTCATACTAGTAAATAGAGAGAAGAAAATCAATTCATTTCATCAGGCAGAGTTCTACACCAACAAGGGGCTGTATCAGCCACTGAAGATGCTCCCTCTGCTGCTTGATCGTCAGGACTGAGCATCTCGACCAGCACTGACAATCTTGCCCCTGCATCACTGCTCAAAGTAATAGAGCAAGTTCAGAAGCTTTGCTTCCACTACTGGAGCAGCAACTGTGCATGTGCCTCTATGCTTCTATGTAGCAACGCTTGAGCAGTCACTGTGGAAGTTTCTGAGAGCAGTGGGGCAGGCACAAGATTATCAATGGTGGCTGAAATTTCCTAACCTGTCAATCAAGTGGCGGCGAGGGGGGGGGAAGCGTCTTCAACTGTGGGACAGCCCTTGCAGGTGTAGAGCTCATGAGACAAATCGATTGGCTCATCACTATTAGTAACAATAACTGTATACGTTAACCCCTTCGCACCCAGCGCTGTAATAGTACGGCGCTGGGTGAGCCCATCTTGGAGCGGGCGCCATAGCTGCGGGTAATGCCGAACATGGAGATTTAACCCCT
Source organism: Rhinella marina (assembly GCA_900303285.1). Lineage (NCBI taxonomy): Eukaryota > Metazoa > Chordata > Amphibia > Anura > Bufonidae > Rhinella > Rhinella marina. Next base: position 73,016 of record ONZH01020594.1, on the reverse strand, counting down.
CAAATGCAGTGGTCAATCCTGACCACGGCATCTGAGCATGTGAAACACCAGAAGCGCGCACTTCCGGTGTTGCTCCGGATCCCCCATGCGGCGATCGGAGGAGCCGTAGTGTGTCTGCAGCAGCCCCTGTCTTTGTGAATGACAGGAGGCTGCTGCATAGTATTTCCTATGGAGCCCTTGCCTGTAATAGGGCTCCATAGGGAACTAGCAATTGTCTCATAGGCTCCAATGCAAGTGTATGGGAGTCTATGAGAATAGCAATTTAATCATTGCTTGTTATAGTTCCCTATGGGAACTACAAAAAGTGTAAAATAATTAAATAAAGTTTTTAAAAATATAAAAACATAAAAATTCAACTCACCCGCCTTTCCCCAAAATAAAAATAAAACAATACACATCATGGGTATGGGTATGTGCGAAAATGCCCATAGAAATATAAATATAAAATATTAAAATTTATTTCCCATACGGAAAACAGTGAAACGGTAAAAAAGCATCAAAATGGCCTATTTGCCGTTTTTGGTGGCTTCATTTTCTAAAAAAAATTAAATAAAAAATGATCAAAAAGTCATATACACCGCAGAATGCTATTAATGAAAGGTTCACATTGTCCTGCAAAAAAATGAGCCCGCATACAGCTCCGTACGCATAAATACCAAAAAGTTACAGGGGTCAAAATATTGCGACGAAAAAAAAATGCAATAATAACTATACATGTAAGATATCGCCGGATTCATATTGACCTGTAAAATGAAAGTAACTGGTCAGTTTTATTGCACATCAAAAATCATAAATAAAAAAAACCCTTAATACTGTGGCAGAATTGCGGGGTTTTTTTTTTTGCATTTTCGCCCCATTTGGAATTTTTTTTCCCCGCTTCCCACTACATCTTATCCAAAGTTAATGGTGGTGTTGGAAAGTACAACTTGTCCCGCAAAAAACAAGCCCTCATACAGCTATGTGAACAGAAAAAGTGCACATATGTGTTTGCTGAGCTGGTGCCAGTAGGATGTAGATGTGGTAATTGTGGGGTATCTATAAACATTGTAACACATTAGAATTAACCAGAGGTAGCAGGTGGGCGGTACCACTGCGATACTGCAGCAACAAAAGTGTTCTAACAGGGAGCGCAAAACGAAAATGCAAAAACAAAAAACCCAAAACCCTCCGGGGCTGAAAGGGTTAATGTTGGTCCCATATAGAGTTAATACTATAAGCAACGTGCAAAAATATACACATGCTTCAAATACTCAGACCAAAATAGATCGTTTAATGCCTAATACAAACCTTACCCTGGCACAATAGGCCCCAACCTATGTACATAACTTGTGTTTTTGTAGTAGGAGACACAGAGGTCTTTGCAGTTTATAGATAATTTGTAGATAATTTGTCTAACCATGGATTGGTGAACAGCCAGGTCTTTAACAATGCTTTTGTAGACTTTTCCAGCTTCAGAGGTCTTTTGAAAGTTGTTTGCATTGAGACATCATTCCCATTAACAAATCTTTCTTCAGAAGAACACATTTGTCAGTAACTAGGCTTTGTGTGCCTTTATCTAATGGGCAAAGCACTTGTGAAACCCACACTTGCAAACTCATCTCCTTAACTGAAACACCTGCCAATTAGCACAGAGGTTCACTTACTTTCTCCCCCTGCACTTTTCAATGTGTTCAATAAAAGACAGAAATGGTACAACTTGTAGTGTGTTATTATCAAGGGGCGTAGCTATAGGGGGTGCAGAGGTAGCAGTCAGACCCAGGAGCCTGAGGGGGCCCAAAGACCCTTGTGCCTCATAAGAAGACACCAGTATTATAGAAAGTGCAAGCTGGGAAGGCTCTGTTATAGATTTTGCACCCCTGGCTGCGGGGAAAGGGTTAGGTCGAGAACTTGACATGGGGTGGATGCTGTTTTAATTTTTGCCTCAAGCAACAGGAGGGCTATATGCTCCTTCAGCTACGCCCCTGGTTATTAGATTGTATTTGTCTATAAGTGTAACTTAGATAACAACCAGACGACATTTTATTAGTAATCAATGTAGAAAAACTGTTGGTCCCAAAGAGCACATTTATGTTTTCCTGCGACTAGAAATAAACACAGTTATTTAACCATCATATTAACCACATGTAAAGTATCACAATAATTGCAACTAAACATTTCATGTAATTTGATCAGCCTGCTGCTGGGGAATATTAGTCCTTTATTAGTGTTTGAGTATAAACTGCTCATTTCAGGTCCCACTGCTGTATTTTTTGGGTTCAAGTCAGGACTTTGTTTAGGCCAATTCAATATTTTAATTTTTGTTGCTCCTCAGCCATTTAGCTGTAGAGTTTCTTTTGTGTTCTGGATCATTGTCTTGCTTTATAATTCAATTATACTTCAGCTTCAGTTTCAATCAGCTTCCCCAACATTATATTAAAAGAATATTTCTAGAGATTAAAATTTGAAAAATGTTCATTATGATTTGTGTTTCTGGATGTACACATTAACCTGATGTGTTTGGTAAAAATCCTATCTTTTTTTCCCTTTTTGTTCATAACACTTAAAAAAACAGGTAGGTATTTACTCTTTACTGATCTTGAAATATACTTACCAGCAAAACTGATACCATATAATGTTTCTGTCATACTTCAGCCAGTCAAGGCCTGACTAAGGTGATGTATGAAGCCTAATGGATCATTCCAATCTTAACCGAAGACCCCCAAAAAGAGCTTTCGACTTAAAGGGGTTCTCCCATGAGTAATGTAAAAAATGAAAATTGGATATTATACCGTACATGATGGTCTTTTTGTAAAAAACATAGAACCAGCCCTGTACCTCACATGGATCCAGAGATCTCTCCCTTCATTGTTGCTATTGGTCTAATATTTATTTCAAGCTGGCAGCTCAGGGTGGAGCAGCAGATGGAGCTATACAGATAAAGTTCAGTGAATAACTCTGTATCTATAGTATACTTTTAATTACATGCATTTACAAAAGTATTCAGATTTCAGGTGCTGGTTTGAAAAACAGAGAATATTTTTGTGGGACAACCCCTTTAACAGTTATGATCCTCAGGTCATCAGTTGGCTGTTGGTCCAGCATTGGTGATAGAACTGTAGCTAGGTGATGTCACGGACATTCCTGTGACAGGTATCAGGAGGTCTGTCAGATTGGCAACCCATGGGTTAAGCTGACAGGTTCTCCTTTGATTGTTTTGTTGTTTCTGACATTCACCACACCCTCCCCCTTCAGGTGTATCTTTGTAATTATCTATGTCTATTTAGTGTTGGTTCCCTCACCATGCTGTACAGTTTATATTTTCTGTGGTGTCTGTGGTCGTTTGGTGTGTGTTTCTCTGTGGAGATTCCATTGCTGCCACAATCTTCAGGAGAGCTAAGTGTCTTCCTTCCCTTTTGTTTATTTGTGCATATCTTCCCAGTGTTTTGGTGTTTGGGCCTGAGGGGAGACTACTATTCGTCCAGGTTGGTGGAGGAACGGTTTGTCTCATTACTGTTACTAGCTTCAGGGTCCTTCAGGGACAGTTAGGGTCCCAGGTTTCCAGTGTATGAACTCGCCTACCTTCTAGGCCTGTTCATACTGTTAGAAGGGCAAGACCGGAGTCAGAGTTTGTATAGGAGGTGACCATCTGCCTTTACTCTTCCAGGCCTAATCCCATTTCCTTTCCCCACCCTCTTCCTCCTGCGCTTGATGTGGGATATTCCCCCCACACACCAGAGCGTGACAGGTGATCAACTAGGTGTGACAATCCAGAAAGAACAAAAGGAATAAGAGTCAGAGTTCAGTCCAGGGAACAAAGCCAGAGAGAACAAAAATCCAGGGGTATATCTACCATGGAAGCAGGGAAGGCGGATGCTACAGGGCCCCAACTCAGGATGGTGCCCAGGAGGAGGACAAATGGATTTATTTTCAGGGACCAGGAAGAGGTAAGTATGGCACTCCTAGCCCTACCACTGGTATTACTTACCGCTCCTTGATCCTTTTCTCAGAGGTGCCTGCACTACACATAGTGTGCTTAGGAGTCTACTATGACCTGACGCTGTGCTGCACAAAGAGTGGAGGAGCCCATAGAAGGAGAAGAGAGTTGATTTTTTTTGTTTGGACTGATCTGCATTAAGGGGACCGAGGGGGGGGGGGCGCATTCAAAAATTTGCACTGCAACAATCCATAGGGCAAACCAATAGGCAAAATCCAGGGAAGAGCAGAGTCAAAAACAGACGGGCAAGGGGTAAATAAAAGGCATTAAAACAAAGAGCAACTGATACTCAGGCAAAGAGGTAGAGATGTGGTTGGGTTTAAGGTGATCTTCAGGCCTTAATGAGCTCATCGGCAGCAGTCAAGGACTGAGAATAACATAGAACAGGAAGGAAAAGATACATTATTTAGCTGCAGCAATAGGGAGTGGTTGTGCAGGAGGAAGAGAATGATTGATCAACCTGGGCAGGTATGCAACATCTCTGCACCCTACATACAGTACATACATTTGGACAACCATATATTTGCACCATGATTGGGATGGAAAGTTATGGTTCTTTCACAATGACTGATTGCCAGAGACACTTGAGAGATGAAGACCATACAATATGCAGAACTGAGGTTTTTGTGGATTAGATTTACATAACAACTGCTTCTACATATTGTATGGCGTTTATCACCAGCCTGGTGGACAGTGTTGTCTTAGGTATCTAGGCAATAGAGCTTTCATTGTGTATTTGGCTACTGAAAACTGAAAGCTGCACTGTGGTCGTCTCCCATGGGCAACCAACTCAGTTTTTCTTACTAAGAATTTTGATAAATCTGTGCATTGTACTAGAAGACACTGCACAATGTATAGCCTGAAGTCGGTAAGGTATCCAAGGCCACATAGGAATTGAGTGTATATCAGCTATGGGTAGACATAGGCTATATTAAAGAGGTTATGCCAAAAATAGTGTCACTATGCAATATATAGGGCACTTCGTATTATCGCAATAGACATACAATAAAAATATTGTAAGTTTTCTATTCTAATGTATTGTACATTTTTCTCTTTCCATTCATTCATCCCTACGTCTAAATTAATAGAAATATACAGCTCTCTTTAGACAGTGGAGGAATAAATAGTGGGGTTATATGTGAGGGACTTTTTCTTTTCAGGGGAGGCAGGGATCAATAATAACTAATTGTAATGCATCCTGATAGAGCCGCTGACCACCAAAGGAAAGAGAAGCAAGTCCTTCAAATATATGAGTAAACACAGTTTTAAAGGGATTTTCCAGGCTACTGATATTGATGGTCTATCCTCAGGACAGGTAAATGATATTCAGTCTGAAATGCTGTATCCCCATCTATTAGCTGTTCCCTGCAGCCTCTAGCACTGGAACTAGCACTTTAAATGGAGAATGAAGCACAGCTCTGTTCAAAGTGTAGTGGCCGTGCTGAGTTACGGCAATCCAGCCCCTATTGAATTGAATTGGAGCTGTCATACCCCAGATCGGCCACTACATTTTGAACGGTGCTGTTCTTCCTGTTTCATTCACAGCCCTGCAAGCTGTAGGGAACAACTGATGGGTGAGGATGCTGTCATTAATATCTAATCAGTGATACAGACCCGCACTGATTGGATATTAATGACCTATCCTGAGGAGCCTGGAAAACCCCTTTAAATTTGTGGCATAACCAGGGGCAGATTAAGTGTATCATAGGTCCTGGACTGTTTACCCCTCTTGGGCCCTCTCCTTCCATTTCATGCAGTAATCCCCTCTTTCGTGTTCCCAATATTTATTTTATCCATATATAACGCTCCCAGTCCTTCATAGCATATAGTATACAACACACCACAGTATGCAGTATATAGTATAATAGCCAGAGTATAGTATACCATATATGGTGTAACGCTTGCAGTCCATCATAGTATGTAGTATACAACACAGCACAGTATGTAGTATATAGTATAACACCTTACAGTATAACACCCCACAGTATACAGTATATAGTATACCACAGTATACGGTATAACACCCTACACTATGTGATGGGGCGTTGCTAGGTTAAAAGTATTCGGGCCCTGGGCCCCTGATGTTTTGTCCCAGGCCCCAAATGTCCTGCCTGCCTGCTAGATACAACTGTATTGCCGTTCTCAGGATGTCAATACAATTGTATCTAATGCCCTGCAAGAGCTGAAGGACCTATGATGACATCACAGCCCATGTGATCAGTTCTAAATGCAGTAACTGAAAAGGACATGCGATAATGTCACCATCATGTGACCAGTGCAGGAGAGGATGGCTCAGCAGTGAAGAAAAATCCTGGGAAGAAGCTGTGGTGATGTCTGTGCTTCAGGAGAGGTAAGTGAAGGGAGTTATGCAATATACAGTATAAGACCCTTTGTCACCTTTTCTTGATGTAAAAAATGTGCCTGGGCCTCCCCCCCCCCCATGCCAAATTCTCGACCTAACCTCCTAACATTACATTCCCTCCTAACATTACATACAGCAATACAAAACATACAGGGTAAGGTTACTTTTACACATGCAGCACTATGCTCCAGCCACCTGATCCGGTAGAGAATGCAAGGAATTGGCCGGACACAGACTCAGGCACTCAGCAGTTTGTGTCCCACTCATTCTCTGCATTTTTGCCAGATTGTGGCCGGATCTCTGCCGGACCCCATTATAGTCAATGGTGCCGATGGGCATTCTGCATCCAGCAGTGCCGGAGCCAGTGAATTCCAGCATGCTGTTCTCCGCTGGAACAGCCTGCCAGAATCACTAACTCAGATGTGAAGGTAGCCTAATACAGCGCCACATACCTCTTACATCCAGTGACTTCTTCTTTGATGTAGATGTTCTCTTTCTTTATCTTCTCCATTCAGACCAGACTGACATGATGATTTCTTTCAGCCATCTCTTCTCTCTGCAGAGTTTGACAGACAGACATCTTAGTTTTCTACTTTTCCATCATTCTCCCACCTTTTTTCCCATCATGCACCCCCAATACTGAGACGCTGTGCTCCCCAAAACTATGCTGCAGAAACAGATATACCACCTGAAAATATTAGTTACACACAGATAGTGCCCCCTTCAATAATTATTGGCACAAAGTGCTCTAAAAATAACTGCACCCAGTAAATAGTGTCCCTGATGCTTATAGTGTAACCATAATGTCCCCCAAAAATAACTATGCTAAGCTGTTACTGTGCCAGGGTGCCCCCACAGTAATAGTGCTCCCCAAAATCCCAACAATGGTAATAATTATGTGCCAGAATGCACTTAGTAGTAATAGTGCCCCTGCAGTAATAATGTCCCCACTGTGTCCCAGAAGTAATAATGCTCCCATAGCCCCCCACTTGTAATAAAGCCCACCATAATGCCCCTGGTAGTAATAATTCTCTTTATAATGTGTGACAGTAGAAAAACGTCCCCTTATAATGTGCGCCAGAAAAAAAAATCCCTGTTTTGTGGCAGTAAAAAAAAAACCTCCTCTTAGTGCCGACAGTGGAGCCAATGTCCCAGAGTTCCCTCATGTGTTCCAATGACCCATACTGTGTGCCATTAGAAAAAAACACTTAGTGCCCATAGTGCCCCTATAATTTGTGCCAGTATAAAATACTCCTATACAGTGCCCCCAGTAGATGCCCCCATAGTGCCCTCCATAATGTGCCAGTATAAAATGCCCCTATAGACTGCCCCACATAGATGCTCCCATAATGCTCCTCTCCCCCCTTCCCCATAGTGGTACCAAAATGGGTGCCAGTATTAAATGACCCTATATAATGCTCCCATAGTGCTCTTCTCCCCCACTTCTCCATAGTGCCCCCTTAATGTGTGCCAGTATATAGGGCCCCAGTAGATGCTCCCATAGTGCTCCCTCCCCCCATTTCTCCATAGTGCCCCCATAATGTGCGCCAATATATAGGGCCCCAGTAGATGCCCCCATAGTGCTCCTTTCCCCTCAATTCTCCATAGCGGTCCCATAATGTGTGCCAGTATATAGGGCCCCCAGTATTGCCACCTCTTAATATGTGCCAAGATATAGGGCCCCAGTAGATGCCCCCATAGTGCTCCTTTCCCCCCAATTCTCCATAGCTCCCTGATAATGTGTGCCAGTATATAGGGCCCCCAGTATATGCCCCCATAGTGCTCTTTGCCCCCTTTCCCATAGTGCCCCATAATGTGCTGGTAAATAGGGCCCCCAAAGTGCTCCTCCCCCCCCTTTTCCACAGTGCCCCCCCAAATGTGCCAGTATATAGGGCCCCCACCCCTGTTGTTGCCACAATATACTTTAAATAATTAAAACAATAAACACTTATACTTACCTCCATGACGTGAAGTGATGCAGGCCTCTTCCGGCCTGTGTCCCGCCCTGAGAAAGGGCCCCCCTTCCGCCCTGGGCCCCTGTGCAGCCGAACCGGCTGCACAGGCTGTATGTCCGCCCCTGGTGACTAATAACATCCATTTGTTACTGGTCACATGGTGATGATGTCATCACAGGTCCTTTCTCCTACCAGCATGACACAGTCATTCCTTGTAATGGGTGGTGAATTGATGGGTCCCACAGAAAAGTCAGGTCCAAGACTGTCGACCTAAGCTCCCATATTATAATCCTCCATTGGGCATAAGCCCTTTAAGCAGAGAAAAGTCCACTGTCTATTCTAACAGCATAATGAGCACATTTACACTATGCTATCTACAAATTAGAATTTTCCATTAGGCCATACAGTATCTGACATTCAATATAATATCACCAGTGATGATGGCAGTGCCACCCGAGACCAGCATCATAGCTTTTAAAACCTTTTAAGAAGGATCCAAAGAATGAAAACTATTATATGTTCGCTGTGTAGGAATTTAACAAAGAATATAAATTATCAATGATAAATGAGGATGATAATAAATCCAAAAATCACCTTCTTTGCTCTATAGTACTCTCACCCGATAGCGACAACAGTTGTCCTCAAACTTCCTACTTATTTTGTTTCAGGTATTAAAAAATTCATTGGTGTCTTTTATCAGGTGACAACATAATGAAGCAACGGGACCACAGAACACTAAATGTCATGTTCTGTTAGAGTCAGACAAAGGAATGGAAAGGATACCCTATTAATAAACTCCCTGAGTGCAGCTGTTGTTTTGACTCTGTATCATCCTCCAGTGAAGTGAGACACTGATAAGAGCAGCAATATCCAGACACAGAGTCTCAAAAATGACTTTAGATATCTAAATGCTTTGTGCCAATAATGTCTCCAGATAATTCAAACTGCATTTAAATATCAGTATTGGGCTCGGTTTACAATCCTTACAGGGCGATGGATTAAAATACGGAATTGATTCATGATTTTGTTGCATATAAGAATATATAAACTGCCTAAAGTTATAAAGGCCTCATGCACTCGCAAACAGTGGGTCCACAATATACGGGCACTGGCCGCGTACGCACAGTATCACGGATGCAGACCCTTTCACTTGAATGCACCATGCAATGGGCAAATTGCAGTCATCAATGCACAGAATGGCGGGGACATGTCCATGTGCATGAGGCCTAACTGAAATTATTTCTACAAAGTAAAATAAAAAATGAAAATAAAAAGAAAATAAAAAGAAATAAAAAGAAAATAAAAAACACAGCTGTCCATATTAAAATATGGAAAAAAAAGCAAAGTCAAAAGATATGTTTTTGACAACTAGAGATGAGCCGGTTTCTTCAAATTCATTTCTGGTCTGATTCAGCCAAATCTGCCAAATCTGAGACTCTGAATAAATACAACTGGAATCAAAATGTTGTTAACTGCCTTGAAAAGATAATGGAGGGAAGGTGGTATAATGGTGGATGGGAGGACTTATAATTGGCATGCGTTGTTTTGGAAATACAGAATAAGGGCTTATGAGAATGGCCGTATTGTTATAGCTTTGCTTTGTTTTAAGCATTAGCAGCATGATGCCTGTAGATTATTATCGAAGTATATAATTTTACTAGATGTGCATTTAATTTTATATTGAAGTGAAGGAGATTTTTCTTCTCAATCATTCGGAATTCTATGTCTTTGGGAGAATATCAGGCCTTTGGGATGCTGTACACAAACTGGGTGTATGAGAATTTTAGCTAATTTAACTATTGTTTTATCCATGGGGTACTACAGTTGAAGTCTCCTAATCCTCAACCTACTTCCTTCTCCACAGTGAGCGTTGTGTGGGGCCTACCTTCTCCTCTCTGTGTCCAGTGTCCTTGCCCCCAACCACATATCAAAGTGAAATCTCACAAATGAACACCTGGTATAGTCACCATCTATCACAAGTCAGTATATTAATGTCAGGCACACTGGGTGGATTCTGTGCATTGTCTCTGAGGGGGCACGGGAGGCGTAAACTAAGAGGGGCATCTGGAGCTGAAGTATCTTGTTTGGGTATCTAATCCACCTATGTGGCATTTGTAATACTACAAAGGAAAAGCTCGAGCTAAAAAACAGACTATAAGAAAGAAGTGTAGATTTTGCTACTTTAAATTTCTACTTTTTACTTTAGTGTGGTGTGTGGGATTACCACTTTCCATTTTTTTTAACGTTTCAGGGGTAGATTTGCTCAAGATTATGTTTGATCCAGCACAACTTAACAGGACTTAGGAATTAAAAATAGGCCTGGTTTATCAGACATGAGTTTGTTGAGTGGTTTTATGTCTTAAGTATTTGAACATACATTTTAAAATACATTAAAAAGAGACTTTTTAGAGAAAGAGCACTCTGGAACTGAGGCAACCAACTCGATATGATGGGGGGAATTAGGTTCACTTATATATGGTGAATGTGTATTTCGGTAGCAATTTATTACTGTGACTTTACCAAAGTTATTCCCTATAAAATGTCGGAATAGTCAACCACCTTCCTTTTGGAGGAGACTCTGGTATGGCTAAAATCCATAGTCATATTTGAAGGCTCTTTACTAGGTTGCGCACTGACTTGCAGGGTAGCTACCTATAGGTTTTCTTCCCCCCGGAGGAGAAGTAATTTGAATATTTTTTCACAAGGATCATTGCCTGTAAGACTCAGCAAGGAGAAACAGCAGCCCAAAGAGCTACACATTATCTGTACCTTACTATCCTTTGGCAATGATAACCTAATGCTTAAGAATGTTGGCTTCTTGCCCACTTTTAGAAATGCTATATTAGGTCTCAGCTATGTCCAGTGAATCATGTCTAATGCAAGGTAAAGGCTCTAGGAGTATTTGCAGCAAGCCCAGGAGAGGGAAAATGAGGGGAGGGGAGTGATAGCAGCAAGAAAAGTGGTTGTAGTACTCACTCTGTTGCTCCTCTGGGCCGTGCAGTGTGATGGCAAGGGTGCATCTGTTCTTCCCTTTCTGGACACTGTCTGTTTTTTGGAATTCTCCTGCTTGATGTTGGTGCAGTGTAGCAGTGCAGGAAATAAAGAATCCAAGTGACTAGCAGAACAGTTCTTTAGTGAAAGATTACGTTGAAGCACACCAGTTTACAGATTGCACAGGTGGTTAATAGGTCAAATGTCTGTTTAGAACAATCTTCCTTACACTGCACTTCTCTTGTTGACATGTACTTGTAACATCCAGGCATGGGGTGCACGCTCTTCTTTGGGTAAGACAATCACGGGGTGGACCCTAACCATCAGACAATGCTCTGCACTTTTTTTGAACAGATTGCTTTATGTTTTTACAGTGTCCTCTGCAGTATGTGGATTCTTCTACACAGGTGATTAACCTGCTGGCTAAGTATGTCCAGAGCTAGAAACCTTTATACAACTTGACAATATGGCTGTAGGGTCTATAAGCCTCTTGCAATGCAATTCACCTCCACAGAACTTTTACTATGCACTTCTCTTTTTTCTGTCCTGCTTTTGTAGGTTTTTCTGGTTCGTTCTGTCCTCAGCCTGGTACCTTCTCCAGGACGGGCTAGGCAATCAGCTCTCACATTGGACATGTGCTTCCTTCACTTTATCAAACTAGACTACAGTGAACTGTCTCTATAATGTTCCTCCTTCTCTATATAGAGAGGGTGACACCAGCCATATCTGGCCGTGGTTGTGGATATGGCCTATTAATACCATGTGGATATAAAGTACCTAAGCTGTTTTTATCTATTTAAAGTGTAAAAATAATAAATCTAAGACAGAATTTTGCTTCTGTAAATTTATTTACACCAGTGTTCACAAAAGGAGAGGGACCTTTGTCCACAAATGCTTGTTAATCCATTATATCCCTCGATTTGAGAAATTAGAAGCCCAAAGGCAATATATGGCATAATGCAGGCAATGAGGGCTGTAAATGGAAAGACCTTTGTACTTATATTTCTCTGAAATTCAACCTAAAGTGTGAAGACCACATGTCAGTAAATTTCCTTTTCCAATGTAAGTTACTGATATGGTATTTTTGATAGGGACAGAAATGTAAAGGAGTTATCCCATGATTAATGTAAAAATGATCATCAGACATCTTAGTCTTAGTACATGACAATCTCTTTTTCTAACTCAGCTAGAACCAGCCCTCATGCTCACATGGATCCCGAGATCTCCCTATTCATTGCTCTGATCAGGCGATATGTCCTTTCTCTGGCGGCATGTCCATTATGTTGCATCTGCTGGCATCTGAAGGATCGAACTGAGTAAGTGTGTCCACCTCAGGAAGTGGATAGATAAATTGGAAAAATAGTCAACAGCAGATGGCGCTATACTGATGCATTTTATTGAATAACTCAGTGGCTATACTAAATTGTTACATGCCTTTATAAAAGTATTCAGATCCAGGCACTAGAATATCTTTCTTGGGACAACCCCTTTAATAGTAAGATTATTTGATCAAATTTGAGAAGTCACTAGAGGGAAATGTAAATATTTCATGTTAGAGAAGTGATTTGGGCCATTTCTTTTTAAGAAAAGTATTTAGATTAATGAAAGTGTCAGGGCTAAAGGTGAACCAAACTGAGGTTATATTTAAGGGTCCTAAAAGCGTTCGAAGCCTTCGAAAATGGGACTCCAAATGACAGTCATTATTGATCTGCCCGCCATTCAGCCTGGTCTCCTTGGTGGTGGCTAAAGGCAGTCAGAATGTTATGATTTAATGATTGTACGGTTGAGTGAAGGGTGACAGAGGATTAAGAGCTTTACAGCAGAAACCTGTGTTATTTTTGGAGGAATATTTGCCATCTTCAATGGATTATATGATGTAAAAGATAGTGACTTAAGGTGTTAAGGATTCTTATTTTTGTTTCAAAGCGAGAATGTGGATTATGAAAAGGTGAAATTTATTCACGAAGTATTTGCATTGACACTTTCTCACATATACAGTTACTGTATTGACAACTGGTACATTTATTATAGCGCTACAGAATTTTGTTACAAGTGGGTTTGTGACAACATTTTCAAAAAGTGGGTGGAGTATGAGTGAGAGGATGTGGGTCGGGGCAGATTGGCCATAGACCTTACAGGGAAATTTCCCATGGGCCAATGCCCATGGGGCCGCCCAAGCCTCCCTCTCTGCCACTGGCCAGGTACATAATGATCTCTTAGCAATAATTAATGCTGTGTGAATCAAGTACTCATGTATCCAGCCAGTGACTACGCATGTCCTCTACTAGAAATCTCTTCCAGCTCCTGGAGGGAATATATTTCAGTTCTGGTGCACAGACAGTAGAAGATGAAAAAATGTATTGAGGCGTCTTTGTCCATTGGGGGTTTTACTATGACTAAGGCAGAAGTCAGCAATTTCTGGCACTCCAGCTATTGTCAACTCCCAGCATGCACACTTACTTAACTCTTCTGAGACCTTCCATAGAAATGTATAGACCATGCTGGGAGTTGTAGTTTAACAACAGCTGTGTAGTGACAATGCTGAGGTTTCTGTATAGTTTTTGGTGCCAGCTACTGCCGGAGACAACTTATTGGTCAGGGTGCTTAATGTCAGACGCCAACCAATCCAGAGGATAGGTCATCAATATCAAGTCCCAGAACACCCCTTTAAATGTGAAGGCCAGGATTGGAAAAACATAGCTGAAGAACAGTGCCACAACTGTTTATGGGCTATGTCTGGTTGTGTATCTCATCTACATCCAAGTGAATTAAATACAATATCAGGCATGACAAGGCTGTCCCTGTTTATGGTGGCAAAATTTATACCTGTTATTAATACAAGACAACCCTTTTAAAAGGGTTATAAAGGATTTTAGGAGATTTGAATAAGAGAAGGAAAGGAAATTGTATAGAATTAAAAAAACCTAACCATCACACATCCGTTAACTCCTCTGCCTCTTTAGCGCTACTGCTCCGATGGTCCTTGTTGGTCCTGTAGGGATGAAATCACATACATCATTCATATGACCAATGCAGCAAATTACTGGTCTCAGCGGTAATGCTTGCATGTATGGAATGTGCTGAGGTCAATGATTGGCCTAAACAGTCATGAATTATGTACCTGACGTGAGGACCGGTGGGACCATTGAAATGAAGGTAAAACGGACATCCCGTGTTTAACTGTTGCCCTGGTCATGTATATGCATCTGCACTGATCACTGCCCAAGTACAGTACAAGCAGCAAAGCGTCATCTTGGAAAGGATATGAATGGCGGCAGTTGTTTACACTGCTGCTCTGAATACCAAGAGGGCACCAATAATCTAATTGTGGGATGGTCCTTAAACAAGCATCGATTGACATGCTATACTGTGGCAACAGGCAGAAATCTGCCCCTAAAAAAGGACCCTTAATCATTGGAACCCAGACCATCAGCCATGCCTGCTTCTCTGGTTGTCTACCTGAAAATAAAACAAACTTTGTAAATGTCGTACAGGGCAATTACATTGTTAAATAACCTGCATAATGAGAAGTGACAGTCACTTTATTTATCTCTGTTAGACTGCCTATGCAAAATCATAAAAATGACTAATTAGAACATAAAATGCGAACCACTGAAATGTCCTCAGCCGCTATCCTTGTGGCAGTATCGGACTTCCTAAAGTGAAACGTGCCCTTAAAATGCCCCCAGAAATGATTTTATTTGTCATTATTCAAGAATTTTGCAAGATTAGACCAAGATTAGAAGAGAAACAATGTCACAACTCTCTGCAATGAAAAGGATCTGGGACACTAGCTCTGAGACAGCAAATTGCGTGTGCACTACGTGGAAGGGCAGCTGCATATGTCTGTAGGTAAATTGAACATTTCCCCAAAAGCCGTGTAACCTCCTGTGCTCCATTACTGACCTTATTAGTGGAGTTCAGAGCTGCCAGGATAACCCAGCAGGTGCAGCTAATTGACCGTTTAATTACTGTGAGCAGGTATGGCGAAGAGGGGGATGGGCGCCTGTACACAATGAAGGGTAATGCCGTCTTTTCAGAAAGGCTGGGGGGAGATTGGAGGGCAAGATCTGGGTCTTGGCTGCAGCTTGGGATCTGCTGTTCCCATTAATTCTGTGCAGCAACTGACAGCACCGCATGAAGCTTCCTGCACATAATCATGAAGAATAGGTCCTATTATTCCAAAAATAGAGTGATAAAATCAAGCAATTTTGTCTATTGAAAGAAGTGGAAACATATGCAGATATATGAAGCCAAATGCTAAACTTCAATTTGTCCCAGGCAGAAAAAAACAGCAACGAAAATAAAAGAGACGACAAAAAAAAAGCTAAACATATGTAGGCATGAAACGCGCTGTAAAATGTAATCATCGCTTATAATTAACCCGAAGAAGGTTTGACATAATCCTTTATTTTCATAATTGGAGATACTGTGATCATTATCAAAGTACTGCTTGTAGAGCTTTAGGATTAGAATTCTGTGTGAATTAAAACATACTGCACTGATGGAAAAGAAACAGGTTTGCCGGAACATACTGTCGAAACACCTTATGCATAAAACCACAAGCTCCGGGAAGGAAAAGAATGAATCAGCATTCAAAAGACCTTCAGATTAAGAGTCTTTATCTTTTGTACTTGAATTTCTAATAAACAAGATTTCCATTTTCAAGTTCAATGGAATATGCATTTCTACATATAAAATACAGTATATCGGCATCATTTTTTTTTTTTGTAACTTGTTTTAGAGATGAGCGGATCGATTGAAAACAAATGAAATTTGTTATGAACTTCAGAAAAATTTGTCCATCAAATGAATCTGAAGTTTTGGCTATTTGTTTCTGAAGAGTTGTGCAATAATGCCCCCCAGGGCTATTTGACTATGAGAATTGGTGGGGAAAACAGGAGGGAGGAAAAAGATTAAGGGCTCATGCACACAACAGTATGTATTTTGTGGTGCGCAAAAAACGGATCCTCAAAAAATACATATGATGTCCACGTACATTCCGTATTTTGCAGAACGGAACAGCTAGACTCTAATAGAACAGTCCTATCCTTGTCCATAATGCGGACAATACTAAAATATGTTCTATTTTTTTGCGGACCCACTGAAATGAATGGTTCCGCATACGGTCTGCAAAAAAAAAATGGAACGGACACGGAAAGAACATACGTTTGTGTGCATGAGCCCTAAGGATCATATGACACTGAGAGAAAGTGGGGTGGAGGCATTGCACTGATTGGTTCAGAGACTGACAGCCTGATTAGCCAATCAGGAGACAGTACGAAGGCAAGCCCTTATGCTCAAATGGAAGAAACGGCATTCTGTTCCCAGCTAGGCTTGTGAAAGGATGTTCAGTGCTATACCAAAAGCGATACTGCAATAATGCCATTATTATAGCCATGTTATTGAACATGTTGTATATTACTGCAAGATACAGTTCAGTGTTATAGCAAAAGCAATACTCTAATAACCCCATTATTCCTGTGTTACTGAACACACTGTATAGTACTGCAAGATACTGTTCAGTGTTAGAGCAGGCATATTTTATTGCAAAAACATTATTACCATTGTAAATTGTCAATACCAGTGAGCAGAGTGCTTGTAGAACTGAAGGGACATTTTATTGCACCTCTGTCTATAAATAACAGAAAAAAAAGCATTTGCCTAAAGCCTTTTTTCTAGTACTATTTAATAATCTCTGTACCAAACCCTTAACTTTTCATTTATAGACCTCACAATAAAATGTCTGGTAAACAGAAAAGTGACAAATAAAAGACCTATGCCTCATTTTCCAAGATTCAGAATGTCAGTTGTAGTGCAAACTGCAGTAGTAGCCCCATCTGCCTGACCAGTAGTTGTAATAGGCCATAGTTCTTCCTGGCTTGATGATGAGATTGTGGACTGGATGACTCTCTTCTCTTTTCAGTCACAGCAGGCTGATATGGATGGAGGTCACCTCTGAGTCTATTTCAAAAGAATAGCCTTTACGGCCCGGAATCTATTCCAACATTTTCCCATAAGTAGCTAAGCTATTATGATCCCTTTCTAGGCCTAAAATAAAAAGTAACCTTTATTTCTTTACTAAAAATGACCTATTATTTACTATTACCCCACGTGTATTTGAACTTAAAACCACTTGTAGCAGCTCGACTGCTTCTATTCTTATACACTTGTATGAAGGAGGAATATCTGTTTAGAATAGTGTTCTTTTTAATAGACCATCATTTTAAAGGACATTTATTTTCATGCCCCCATTAAATATTAAGGTCAGTAGCCTAGATCACGTCTGATCAGGACCTCTACTATTAATCAGTTATATTCCTCTGGATTTCGATATGGACCTATGCCCTATGTCGGGCCTCTGGTCTAATGAACAAACAGAAAATATTCCTCCAAAGTCTTGTCCTATCTAAACTTATCTCGCGTGGCTGCACTCGGACGCCTGATGCGTTCCGATAAACCCAATCGGCTGCTACAGCTAATTAAAAGTACATAGACAATAACTCCCCCAACATGTTTCACCACCTAATGTGGCGTCTTCAGGGGTTAGGAGCTACGAGCTCGTAGCTCCTAACCCCTGAAGACGCCACATTAGGTGGTGAAACATGTTGGGGGAGTTATTGTCTATGTACTTTTAATTAGCTGTAGCAGCCGATTGGGTTTATCGGAACGCATCAGGCGTCCGAGTGCAGCCACGCGAGATAAGTTTAGATAGGACAAGACTTTGGAGGAATATTTTCTGTTTGTTCATTAGACCAGAGGCCCGACATAGGGCATAGGTCCATATCGAAATCCAGAGGAATATAACTGATTAATAGTAGAGGTCCTGATCAGACGTGATCTAGGCTACTGACCTTAATATTTAATGGGGCATGAAAATAAATGTCCTTTAAAATGATGGTCTATTAAAAAAGAACACTATTCTAAACAGATATTCCTCCTTCATACAAGTGTATAAGAATAGAAGCAGTCGAGCTGCTACAAGTGGTTTTAAGTTCAAATACACGTGGGGTAATAGTAAATAATAGGTCATTTTTAGTAAAGAAATAAAGGTTACTTTTTATTTTAGGCCTAGAAAGGGATCATAATAGCTTAGCCACCTCTGAGTCTGACACGATGCTTGGAGCCAGAGGTCACAGCATTCCTCCTACTCCTCCCCCATCCAATTCTAGAGATGCTTTTGCAGCTCTGTTCTTACTGCCATTCCTAGTGGGGCATCTTCTTTTTTACCTAAGAAGAGGCTACAAAACCCCATGCACTATAAAAGATACCCAAGAGAATATGATAGTTGATGGAGATAAGAGACCCATATGGAGATAAGGGACCCATGCATAGCTGTGTCGTGGTGGCGGAGCTTAGTAGCGGCACTTGTAGCGACAGTGGTTGCAGAAGGGGCAGTGGTAGTGACAGTGGCAGGGAATTGCAATGGGGATAAGGAGCCCACACTGACATGCCACAGTCTGATAAATGTAGCGGGGAGAGTGAAGACTATGATGATGATTGTGTGTTGAACAGGGAGACAAATCGGGGGGCTGATGAGGAGGAGACATCAGAGGAGAAGGGTGGTGGCTGTGGCAATAAAGAAAGGAGGCAACTTATGCCCAAAACGTCCAAAAGAATTGGCAAGGACAGGTCTGCTTCTATTGTGGTCAGCTTGGGAACTGGTGATGCCACTGATACTGTGGGCACAAAAGGTGGGCTCAAAATGTGCCAGGCTTAGGCTGGCATGCTAGGCTGCCCTTAGCTCTGTGCAAGTATCTCCCATATGGTGTTTTGTTCTTCACAAAGCAATCACACAAAACCACAGCCATGTGCAAGATCTGCTGGATTAAAATAAGTCGTGGGTATTCAAACAAAAACTTAGGTACCAGGGCTCTTTTGCAGCACATGAGGCGGCATCACGAAATCTTGTGGGAAAATATCAGGGACAAATGTTCAAACGCTTGTTCCAGATAATCCGAACATCTAAAGGTGCCACAGATCACCCAATTAATGAGCGGTGGTGAAGCAGTCGTGGAGGACACCTAAATTATCATTTATACCGGCAGATTGTGCTGTTTAAACAGCACTCTACTGCCTAGAAACAATGCAACTGTATGAGGACGATCATAGTAGTAGCCATCACTCATCCTCATACTATGGAGGTGATTACTGCATATAAATTAAGATCTTCACCTCTAATGAACTAGCAGTCAATTGTCAAGAAGGAATGCTTCATGTACTGTAAATGCAGCATTACACATACAATGGTGCCGTATGTTTTTAAAGGGCATCTGTCTGCAGATTTGTACCTATGAAACTGTTGAAACTGTTGTGAATGTGCGCTTTGCAGCTGAAGACATTTGTGTTGGTCACATGTTTATATGTGCCCAAAAAAATGAGAAAAATTATATTTTAATGTATACAAATAAGCCCCTAGGAGCAACAGGGGCATTGCCATTACACATAAAGGCTCTCCTATCTCTGCAGCTAGCGCACCCTCTCCAATTTGATTGACAGGGCCAGGCAGTGAAAATCTCATCACACCTGGCCCTGTCAAAGTGCGGAGAGTACAACAGTTGCAGAGAGAGCAGAATTTCTAGGTGTAACAGCCATGCCCCTGTTGCTTCTAGATGCTCATAATTTTTCTCAGCAGTGCAGGCACATATGAACATGGGACTAGCACAGATGCCTTCAGCTGCCAAGTGCACATGTAACAGGTCAGCCAATTTCATAGGTACAAATTCGCTGACAGAGGCCATTTAAACGGTTTGTTAACCCATAGCTATATATGTCAGTGTCACTATTTGCTATTGCTGTCATTGCATTAAAGAGCTTATAAGGGGGAGAAAGAGCAAAAATGCATTTAAAAAAAATTAAGAAAAAATATACCGAGAACATATTTTAAAAAAAATCTCTGTCCCATGAGACCTCAGATGTCATATACCAATTTTCAGGCCAATTGGAGTATATTTGTAATTCATGTAAAATCGATTTGGTCATTTTTTTTTTTTTTTTTAAATTTGACAGTGGACCCAAAACGAATTTCAAGAAGTTTGATTATCTCTAATTTGTATATAGTTATTTAAAGGGGTTTTCCGGGAGTTAACTACTAATGACCTGTCCTAAGGATAGGTCGTCAGTGTCAGATCCACCACCAATCAGCTGTTTGAGAAGGCACTGGCGCTCCCGTGAACGCCGCTGCCTTCTCTCAGTTCACCAAGCATAGCGCCGTACATTGTATAGTGGCTGTGCTTGATATCGAGCTCAGCCCTATTCACTTGAATGGGGCTGAGCCGCTCCTAGGCCACGTGACCAATGAACGTGACGTCACTGGCCTAGAGAAACCTGAGAGAAGGCCTCGGCGCTCACGGGAGCTCCGGTGCCATCTCAAACAGCTGATCGCCGGGGGCCCCTGGTGTCGGACCCCCACCGATCAGATACTGATGACCTATCCTGAGGATAGGTCATCAGTAGTTAACTCCCAGAAAACCCCTTTAAGTAGAGTGTGTCCGAAGCCCTCAAGGCCATGAGTTCAACTTGGTCAGTGATGTGTAAAGGTGTGTTACTCAATTCAGTTCGGAAAACATACAACTTTCTGATGGAACTGTCCTTTGAAAACAGCTAAGCTTGTAGAAAAACACCATGAGTTTCAAGCGTGGTATTTTTATTTTGATACATTTGTATTTGTTTATTTTTGCAAAAAAAAACTCCATACCAAGAGTCAATTCCACTGACTCCCAAAATGCCACAAAAATGCCAAAAAACAAAATGAGCAGCAGCTGTTACCAGGATCAAGCCTACTAAAACAAATATACTGTGCTTGCTGGTAGGGCTCTTCATGCTGATTAAAGGGTTTCTGTCACCAGAATTAACCCTATTAAACTAGCTGACATTACCGATGTGCGTTCGCTAATAGCGATCAACAGAACCTAACTCTACTATCCTTATGCTTATTGATGGCCCCCTTACTGCACATTTTTAACCTTTATGATATGCAAATTAGCCTCTAGGAGCAGGGGGGTGTTGCTCCTAGAGGCTCCGCCCTCCCACCGCATGTGACGCCCTGCCATCTTTGATTGACAGGGCAAACATTCCTCTCCTCCTGCTGGCCCTGTGTGCTGGATAAATCTTGCGCCTGCACAGTGCAGTTTGCCGAGCACACAGAGCCAGCAGGAGGAGACGATCGCTGACTGGCCCGGTCAATCGATGATGGCAGAGCATGACATGAGGTGGGAGAACAGAGCCTTTAGGAGCAGGAGCACTGCCCCATGCCCCCCCCCTCCTAGAGGCTAATTTGCATATCATGAAAGTTACAATTGTGCAGTAACGGGGCCAATAAGCATAAGAATAGTAGAGTTAGGGTCTGCTGACGTTAGCACATCGCTAATGTCAGCCAGTTTAATAGGATTAATTCTGGTTACAGAAACCCTTTAAAACAATACCTTTCTTTTGTCTGTATGTTAAACAGCTGCAGAGATATCCGTTTTTTTTTTTTAAATCATAAGCAAATACGACGTTGGAGCACCAGGAGGCGCGGTGAATCCTTGGAGCACTACTTTGTAATACTCGCTGTACTCACCACACTCTCCCCTCCCCTTGATTGACAGTTCTAGACATCAACATATTGAGGGCAGAGCTGTACCCTAGTATCTACATATATCATATACTCTATGTACTATAGCTTCACCACATGGATATACGGTATGCTCAGAAAGCTAATCTACATATTACTGGATTATTCACAGACACAATATACTTGTATGATTATAAAGACACCAGTAGTCTGTGTTAGCTTATAAGCATAGAAAAAAACATCCATCTCTATGTGGTAATGCTATAGCTTGGTAATAAATGCATAGCTTTGCATGTAGAGATCCCAGGTTTCAATCCTGGGAAAGACTTACCGTAAATAAACTTTTTTTTCTGTTATTACTTTCTCTCTGGTTTGACCCATAATAAAAGGCTATACTACAATAAATAATATATAGTCATATAATAACAATAAAAGGCCTTACTATATTGAGAATAGTGCTTTTTTTGTTTTGTTTTTTGCTTAGAAACCTAAAAACTATTACTGGTTTATTCACAGACCCAATAGATAATTATAAAGAAACCAGCAATACTAGCTTTTTCTGCTTAAAAATGTCATCAATATCATAAGTATATAGACCTTTATTTTGGGTTAAATGTGGAAGAAAAAAATTCAAACCTGAGATCTCTACATGCAAAGCAATAAGCAATACTTAGCACTAAGCTATAGGATTACCACATAGAAAAATATATTTTTTCCTATGCTTAGAAGCTAACACACATTACTGGTGTCTTTATAATCATATATTGTGCCTGTGAATAACGCAGTTTTTTCCAGCATGATCAGCCCTATCAGGCAGTATGTCTGGTTTCATAGGTTTGATCCTGGTGACAGAGCCGGTTTAATATAACTGGTATTCAATGTACTTCAATGTACTTCAATGCACTATGCTCTTTGCTGCCATACACATATACTATCTAGATTTTTTTTTCTTTGTAAGTTTGTATTGGAGGTGTGGCTACGCCATTTGGTCATGCACTCCTGACTAGCACCGTCTGCCCCATAGGCTGATTTTAATTAGTGTAACTATAAAGCCGAGTGGACTCGGCATGCATGCTTGGTACCTTTAGTGGAGGCCTTTGAAGCACCAGAAATGGCAAAAGGCAGATGGGACCCAGCATGCATGTGGAACCAAACACCCCCTGATTATACGGAAGCCAAGGTTGGCACATAACAGGTAGGAAATAGTGTTAGGTTCCCATTCTACAGAGATCACCTGGACGATTTGGTGGACGGGCCCAGATAATTTTGTACAAAATATATTTGCTAGGAATCTCTAATTTACCAAACAAGCATAGAATTAGCTCCAGAATACTTCATATCTCTATGGCATTTTGTGCTTTATCTGGTTAGCAGTGTGCCGTTGCATTGTATGTATTTTACTATCTAGATTAGTATCCAAAGTAGGTAGACATACTGCATCAAAAAGTCTTGCTGGCTTTTGGCACATGGACCTGCACAGATGAGCTATAATTATTAAGAGGCATGTGTCTCTTAAAGGGGTTGTCCGAGTTATGAAAAAAATATATATAGTACTTTAAATCCGATGGGCAGCAATATATAACTAAGTTAAGAAAGTTTTAGGCAAAAAAAAATCTCTATTTCCTCATTTACCTGGTTCTCTTCTGGCCTTTGTTTACATGCAGTAATAACAATCTCTGCCCCTCCTCCCTCTCTGTAAAGGGAGTGAATACAAGTGCTGAGTGACATGTCTGCCTGCTGGGATACTCAGCAGCATGTTGTATGTGTAGGACTACAAGTCCCAGCTGTACAATGACACTGCTGATACACACAGGATCTTCCCCCTACCTGTACTTGTAGTTTGCATCTCCTCCAGATCAGCTCTGTGTCTGTAGGGTGAGGGGGGCAGATCCTGTGTCTCTTTACATCTGCAGCTGCTGTTGTAAAGCCTTCAGTGTGTTCTGGCTGAAGGGGTTAATGTTTTATCTGAAGAAATCCAGGGAGAGAGAAGATAGCAGCAGCGGCAGAGCAGGGGGGCGTGGCCACCACAGTGACATCTCGTGTACAAGCTGTTATCTGATCTCTGAGGCTTGCGCACGAAACATCACACAGCAGGGAGATAAGCTGACATCACAGGTCATGTGACCCTGAGTTAAATCTAAGAAACTAGCAGCTTTAGAAGCAGAAAGTGTATGGAAAAGCTGTTGTATTTGACTAGTTAGAAACATACAAAGGACTTAAAAAATAACTCGGACAATCCCTTTAATAACTATGGTACATCTGATGCCTCTGGGGATAGATTAAGGCCCCATTCAGACGGCCGCACGCTCGGAACACGCCGGGCGGCCCCATTCAAAATGCCTATACTTGTCCGTGCGTGCGGACAAGTATAGGACATGCTTCATCGGAGCCGCGGCACAGAGCTAGCTCCGTGCGGCGGCTCCCCGCTCCATAGAGGTGAATGGGGCCGCATCTATTCTTAAATTAAGTAGCCTTAATCTTCTGGAAGATTAAGGCTACTTTCACACTTGCGGTAGCCTTTTCCGGCAGGCTGTTTCAGCAGGGAACAGCTTGCCGTATCCGTACTACTGCTAGTTCACCGTACCACTGGAAGTCCACTCTGGCCCCGTTCACTATAATGGGGGCGGGCCAGAGATCCAGCAGCAGCACGGCAAACAAGCCGAGAAGCGGTTGGACAAAAAGGGCAGCATGCTGTAGTTTTTGTCCAATCACCTCTCGGCATGTTTGCCATGCTGTGGCTGGATCTCCGTCCCACCCCAATTATAGTGAATGGGGCCGGAGCGGACTTCCGGCGGTACGGTGGACTAGCAGTAGCACGCATCCGGCAGGCTGTTCCACTGCCGGAACAGCCTCCCGGAAAAGGTTATCGCAAATGTAAAAGTAGCCTAACATGGATAGTGACAGAGAATGCAAAAATTCTGTATGTCTCTTGTAATTTTTTCATTCTCCGTGAAGACTCACGGAGGATAAATCTTCATTTCCATAAAAGTCCTAATCAGTCGGCACTCTGGAAGAAGATGTTGCTTGTATCCTGGGTGGCAGGCCCATACATCCAAGTAGAAGAAGTGGATCAGCACTCACGTTTTGATATTAATAAATCATCACTTGATGAACAGAATACAGGCAGTTGTGACACGTTTTGGCTAAATAGCCTAACCTGAATTAGTTGTGAGTCGAGCTGTTATAACCTGGGTTTAGCTTTGAAACTACTCCCGTCACAAGCTGTTTTAATACAATAGTCCAGGTGCAGGGCTCTGTGGATATCACTTCTCTTTACAGCAACATTTAGTTTGTGAATGGATTATAAACCTACACTTATCTGCTGCTAACGTGTGGGCAGTGAAACTCCAGACCATTTCAGTTCTCCTGGCTTTAAAACTGTTCTATTGGAACCTGCAAACATCTCGATGGAGTGATCCAATGACAACATATGGAAATTTCACTGTATTCAGTAATGTATTAATGCAAGCTCATCAAAGGTGAACTTGCATATTAACAACTTGGAATTATCAGATATATGATAATTGGCCCTAAAGCGCTACAATCTAACCAAAGCCAATGATTCAGTAAAGGTGCTTCCTCTGATTATTTATTAATAGAGACATTTTCCTTTAAAACCTTTATTAAAATGGTAGTGTAATAGACTCGTACAAAGGCGTTCTCTCCAAGGAGCTCTCGAACATGTTCTATTGATCTTCTGCTGAAACGCCACAAATGTCTATATAAAAATTACCAGAGCATGCATGAATCAAAACTCGCTTTTATTAGACTTTATTATAATGCTAATGTGTATTTGTTTTATTGAATATGTATTCCTAAAGCCTGCAGCTCATGCATTACAGGCTATGACAGCAAACAAAGGGAAATCCCAACGAAAAAAAATGGGTTCTCCATTTCCAGTACAATTAGTGATACATTAAAAGTGGTTCGAGAATACGATATCATTTATTTAGATGACAAAAAACACACAACCGAAGCAATTTGCTCTTAAAATGCCACCTATCATTTGATAGATCTGGCATTAGGTTGTTTTGAAGCCATTTCTGTCAGTTCACCGCTGTTGTTTTCTCAATGAGATATTGCACTCTAGCGCAATTTCAACTCATTTCCATCCCAGTTCACTGCACCTTCATCAGGAAGGTAGTAAACACTGTGGAAATGTGCCAGTTTTATGAACAAGTTGCACAAAAAAGGGCTTGGAATATTGAAAAAGTCAGCAAAAACAAATGTCAAAGTGGAAATAAACTACCCAAGTGCCGGTGACGATTAACCAGTTCTTAGGATGCAATACAAGAAAGTGGGTTGTTAAAAGGAAAACCTTGTGCAATATGCTAATCCTAAAACGAACCGCTCTCTTCATTAATTAAACTGATTAACATTCATTACATTTTCAACACATGTAGACTTGAACCTAGGCGGTGGGTGAATACAGATCACTTAATGAAAATGATGTATAGCATAGCCCATAGCTTTCTTTAATTTACGATGAAATGGAAAAGGTCACCCAGGCTGGAGATACATTGTGCAAAAATGCATTCATGGTTTTCCTATGTTGAAGATTAATTGCTCACATACTACAATAAACAATAATACAATTACATGTGGACAAATGGAATTTGGTTTTATTTGATGGCTGGTGGGTTGCAAAATGGTAGCCTAGGTTGACAGTGTAAATGTGTATGTAAATGGAAAGATGCATTTAATTATGTGTATATAAGGGTCCTTTTAGGTTTCAGTCGAGAAAGAGTGGCAATCGAAAATATGATAAGTTGAACAGGGTTTGCTTTAATTATTAACTTAAGGGGATGAATGATCAATGGTACGATCATTAGGTCCCTATTTAAATAGGTGAGGTGCTGACCAGTGACGTAGCTACAGGGGTCGCAGCGGTCGCAGTTGCGACCGGGCCCCTAAGCCAGGGGGGCTCTGAGGGCCCCCCTGCCACTTGCAGGGCCGCACCGCCAATTAGGCAAGGTGCCCCTACGTCATCATGCCGCCTGAGCCATACAGTGCTGGACACAGGCCGGAAGAGGCCTGCATCGCATCGCTGCCAGCTCCATGGAAGTATTAGTGTTTATTTTTTTTTTATTGTTGCTATCACGGACCAGAGCTCTATTGGGGTCATTTTTACTGGCACTGGGGGCATTTTTACTGGCACTGGGGGCATTTTTACTGGCACTGGGGCATTTCTTACTGGCACATGGGGCACTGGGGGCATTTGTTACTGGCACATGGGGGCACTGGGGGCATTTCTTACTGGCACTTGGGGGCATTTCTTAATGGCACGGGAGCACTGGGGGCATTTTTACTGGCACTGGGGGCATTTTTATTGGCACTGGGGACATTTGTTACTGGCACATGGGGGCACTTGGGCCTTTGTTACTGGCACATGGGGGCACTGGGGGGCATTTCTTACTGGAACTTGGCATTTCTTAATGGCACGGGAGCACTGGGGGCATTTTTACTGGCAATGGGGACATTTTTACTGGCACATGGGGGCACTGGGTGCATTTCTTACTGGCACATAATTTGGGGGGCATTTCTTACTGGCACATAATTTGGGGGCATCTATGGAGGTGGGACACTTTTTACTGGCACATGATTTTGGGGGGGAATCAATGGGGGGAACTTCTGGTGCATTATAGGGGCGTTTCTTACTGGCACATAATTTGGGGGGCATCTATGCACTTGTTACTGGCACATTATTGGGGTGAAATTTTGGGGGCACTTCTGGCACATTATTGGGGCACTTCGTACTAGCACAATATTGGCGGGCACTATGGGGGCACTTCTTACTGGCACATTGGAAGCATTATTACTTCTGGGGCACAATGGGGACATTAGTACTGTTGGGGGCACTATTACTAACAAGTGCACTCTGGCAGAGAATTATTAGTTGGGACTTTGGGGGCACTATTACTGTGTGGGGCACCCTGGCACAGTATCAGCGCAGTTATTTCTGGGGGACGTTATGTTCACACTATTACTGTCAGGGACACTATTTGCTGGGTGCCAATAATTATTGAAGGGCACTATCTGTGTGGTACTAGTGGCACAGTACTGGGGGTGGTAGGATGATTTGTCCAGAAGATGGGAGGATGATGGAAAAGTAGTAAACTAAGGTTTTTTTCTGTCAAACTGCAGAGATGAGAAATGGCTGAAAAATGGCGTCTGGTCTGAAAGGAGAAGATGAGGAAAGAGAAGATCTACATCAGAGGAGACGTCACTGGATATAAGAGGTATGAGGTGCTGTATTATACTGGATGTAAGAGGTGTAGAGCGCTGTATTATACTGGATGTAAGAGGTATGGGGCGCTGTATTATACTGGATGTAAGAGGTATGGGGCGCTGTATTATACTGGATGTAAGAGGTATGGGGCGCTGTATTATACTGGATGTAAGAGGTATGGGGCGCTGTATTAGGCTACATTCACACGAACATTGTGTTTTGCAGTCTGCAAATTGCGGATCCGCAAAAAAAGGATGATGTTCCGTATGGCATCTGTTTTTTTTTGCAGATCCATTGTAACAATGCCTATCCTTGTCCGCAAAACAGACAAAAATAGGAATGAACATACAGATGCGGACAGCACACAGTGCTCATTGAAGTGAATGGGTCTGCATCTGAGCCGCAAAATATGCAGATCGGAGGCTGCAAAAACAACTGTGGTGTGAATGTAGCCTTACCCTGTATGTTCTGTAGTGATATACGTAATGGGAAAAGGTTAGGGTGAGAATTTGGCATGGGGGGGGGTTTCAATTTTTGACTTGGCCGGCAGAAAAGCTAGGTGCACCAGCGCTGAGGAAAGGGGGGGGGGCAAGCTGAACTCTTGCACCAGGGCCCATGAGCCTTTAGCTACGCCCCTGGTGCTGACCAATAAAACATTGGTCAACAAACTAGCTGTTTACACAGACCAATGATCAGGAAAAATTTTGTATGAATGCTCATTGTGCTGATTATCAGCCCATGTAAAAGGGACTTAAAGGGGTTGTCTATCTTCAGCAAATGACCTTTATCATGTAGAGAAAGTTACTACAAAAATGTTACTACAAACTCCCATATTGCCTTCTTTGCTGGTTTCATTAATTTTACCATCACATTATACACTCCTTATTTCCAGGGGTTTTGACCACCCTGCAATCCAGAGGTGGCCATGCTTGCATACTATAGGAAAAATCACCTGCCTCTCCTACACATAGGCCATCAATATCTGATTGATAGGGGTCTGACACCCCGCAACTCAGCTAATCAGCTAATCAATCTGTTTCAAGACATCTCCAAAGATGGAAGTCAGAACCAGAACTGCATAGCTCCATCCTCTGTATAATGGATCTAGCTGGTTACTATAATGCTATTCCCATTCACTTTAATAGGAGCAGTGCTGCAGAAACCATCTACATCATCTCCATAGATGCACGTGTGTAGTTCCGGTTCCGACTTCCGGTGCAAGATCTACTGTAGAACAGCTGATTGACGGGATAAGGGATTTTGGACTCCCGCCAATAGGGTATTGATGACCTATCCTGAGAAAAAGCCATCAATAAAAAAAATCCTGGAGAACCTCTTTAAGACATAACATATATTAGAAAGTATGATAGTCAACATGCAAAGTTGCCTTATGTGACACTGGGCTAGGACTGGTAGTATCACCATATTTGGGGCTAAAATAAAGACACTCAACTGTTCTAGTAACGCTTCTGTGTGAACCACAGGACAAAAGCTATTGCTTGAATGGATGGGATGAGGGGGTGTCTTTTTCTGGGCTCCATAAATTTGGATTTTCAAATGAAAGGTGGTGTCTTTTTTAGAGGGCTTATTATGGGTTTGTTAGCTGCAGACTCACTGTTTTGAAAATTTTTCCACTACCGGATCAGGTCCAACAGCTACTGCAGACAACCACTCGAGTGTAGGGAGTCTTACAGGCAATGCTTCCTGGGGAAAAGTTTGCAAATTAGCTATCTCACACTTTGCTTAAATCTCTAGCCATTTTTCAAGTCTGCGTAATGAGTTGGACATTGAAATACTTGCAACCTACTGTAGTTACTGTTGTTCTTCTGCCCACTTTGCTTCGGTATTTTGCTGACTTACATGGTAGCTACCTTAAATATAAATAGAGAAATAGTTTTCATTCTTCTGGAAGAGAGCTAATACATCTCTCCAGACAGAATTGCATGTAAGACTCCATACACCAGCTGGAATCTCTGCAAGGAGAGAAGCATTTCAGTCAAACAATACCCTGCTCTGTACTGATGAGGAGCAAGAGCTCCAAACTGGCTGACTATATATAGACATCTTTGGATTGGATGAAATATCAATCATACTTCAAGGTTTCAAGGCAAGATGTGGACATTGACTTGCAAAGTTGCCAACTTTAGGTGTCATACTTTCTAGAGGAGAGTTAGGGCTCTTTTACATGAGCGGATTCAGTCCGAGAAATCCGCAGCGTGTAGGAGAGCCAAGTCCCGTTCTGGACAGAAGAGGCACGGAGCAGTAACATGATTAATAATGCTCCGTGCCTCTCTTTAATCTTTTTACTACAAAATAACAGTGAGATAAAGTTGTCACTGTGATTTTGTAGTAAAAAGATCACAGAGAGGCATGGAGCATTATCAATCATGTTACTGCTCCGTGCCTCTTCTGTCCAGAACGGGGCTTTGCTCTCCTACACTCTGCAGATTTCTCGGACTGAATCCACTTGTGTAAAAGAGCCCTTAATGTGCATGCTTCCTTGGCAGTATAAGGAGGATCTGATTGGTAAAAAGTCTTTATCTGTCATTTTGTTGAATTGAAGGAGTATCTACTTTCCCAGAATGTCCATATACTAAAACTTTGTATAGCCTAAGAAGTCATCTGAGGGCAATGCACTGACAACTGCTCAGAGCATCACAAAGCATTCTCCATGCAGTATTGTTTACTGTAAGCTACTGCATGATGTTTTTAATAACTAAGTATGCTGTAATTTATTTCATATACCATATAGTAATATGTGTTCCTCAAGCCTAGATCTTGGGGTAGCACCTGCAAGGAACTTTGTATGTTTTACTTGTAGATATCCACATGGTAGCCTACGTGAATTTCAACATATAATACTGTATATTGCATGAATATTAAAGAATATAGACTGGATGGCACAGCATTCAACAAACCCAAACAGAAAAGGGTATTAGACCGTAGCAAATCACAATGAATATAACATCATCAAGACACATCACAGTTGTGGGAGCTAGACCATTTCTTAAATTGAACTAAGATGGGTCCTGTTGACATGCAATAGTTATTTGCATAACTTAAATGTGACATCTGGTTGATTCAAATTTTTGAAAATAGGCTGAAAATGGTGTAAAATAGCCAAACTCCATCTCACCCGTTTCTAGTTTTCTGCCGGTCTCTACATCTTGCTGTCTCCAGACAAATACTGTAGCAATTGACTGAGTGGTCATTTCCAGTTTATCAAGTGGGACCAGCAAGCGGAGATCAAGGAGTGTTGGAATGGGAGCAGCAGGGGATCAGTAACATAGTAACATAGTTTATAAGGCCGAAAAAAGACATCTGTCCATCCAGTTCGGCCTGTTTTCCTACCAGTTGATCCAGAGGAAGGCAAAAAAAACCCTGTGAGGTAGAAGCCAATTTTCCCCACTTTAGGGAAAAAAATTCCTTCCCGACTCCAATCAGGCAATCAGAATTACTCCCTGGATTAACGACCCATCTCTAGTAACTATAACCTGTAATATTATTACCCTCCAGAAATGCATCCAGGCCCCTCTTGAACTCTTTTAGTGAACTTACCATCACCACCTCCTCAGGCAGAGAGTTCCATAGTCTCACTGCTCTTACCGTAAAGAATCCTCTTCTATGTTTGTTTACAAACCTTCTTTCCTCCAGATGCAGAGGATGTCCCCTAGTCATTGTAATAGTCCTGGGGATAAATAGATCATGGGAGAGATCTCTGTACTGACCTCTGATATATTTATACACAGTTATTAGATCTCTCCTCAGTCGTCTTTTTTCTAAAGTAAATAACCCTAATTTTGATAATCTTTCTGGGTACTGTAGTCCACCCATTCCAGTTATTACTTTAGTTGCCCTCCTTTGAACCCTCTCCAGCTCTGCTATGTCTGCCTTGTTCACAGGAGCCCAGAACTGTACACAGTACTCCATATGTGGTCTGACTAGTGATTTGTAAAGTGGCAGGACTATGTTCTCATTACGGGCATCTATGCCTCTTTTGATGCAACCCATTATCTTATTGGCTTTAGTGAGGTGTGTGACTTATTTTATTATTTTCACCATTCTCAGCCTTATTAAAAAGTTTTTATGACCTGGACAACCCCTTTATCTCTTACATAACAAGTAATGAACTGAACCTCACTGTGAAGTGTTTGCATACAAATGGCCAAGAGGATAACCACAAATCTCCTCCAGGAATGAACATTCCAAGAGGCCTCTCATGTAATCAATGGATTCCTTCCTATACATGATCTGTTACCTCATCATCCCCATGTAGCTCTTCATTGCGCTTTCAACAGTTCTCAATGAGCCCAACAATAGGCTCTAGGCTGTAGTTAGGCTCTAGTAACAACCCACACTTCATAACCTTCATAACATTTCATAACCACAATGGATTTGGGTTCTTTATTATCTTATGGAAATCTTTACCAAAAGAGGTACTGGATGATCAAAGAATCAAAAATGCTTTAAAAGGCCCACCTACAAAGAAGTGTTCCTGCTATTGCTGGAACTATGGATTGACAGAATTAATCAATATCCATTTATAAGACTAAGAAGATATTTAGCACCACAGGGTAAATTGGATTCCTAAGTCAACAGAACTGAACATTTAAAAAAAAGGGTTGAAGTCATTGGTATGTTATGTTTTCTAACCATGAAAGTTCTTTTCTTATTTTCCTGTCATCTTCACTGATAATAGCTTTCTAACATACGGTCAGCTGGTAGACTAGAATTTGTATTGGTGTGACGTCCACATACAGTAAGTAAATAAACTAAACTTTTATTAAATTCATTTATTGCAAACATTATATATAGAGATGAGCGAGCACTAAAATGCTCGGGTGCTCGTTATTTGAATCGAATTTTTCCCGATGCTCGGGTGCTCGTTTCGAATAACGAACCCCATTGAAGTCAATGGCAGACTCGAGCATTTTTTGCAGGGGACCGGGGCTCTGCATAGGGAAGGTTGCGTGAAAACCTGGAAACCTCAGAAAATGATGGGAACACCACGGAAATGGACAGGAAACAGCAGGGGCAGCATGCATGAATGCCTCTGAGGCTGCCTAATCCCACCATTACCCCAAATTCTCCTGCAACACCCTGGTGGTGACCCTCAAGGCAATTGTGCTGACCCAGACCAAGATGGGCAAGGCACATGTGCTGGCACATGTTAGGAAAGCACCCAACTAGGTGCAACGAAGGTCCATCACCGCCTGCAGGTGACACCACTGCTCATGCTGGCAATGCTGTGCTATCCCACGCCCCACGATGCAGGCATTAGCCTGACACAGCATGGTGACAGCGTAGTGACACCAACAAGTGACCAAGTTAGATTGAGGTAGCAGGTGAACCACCCAAAAATGTAGCCTGACACAGCATGGCGGTGAACCCATAGTGACCAAGTTAGACTCAGGTGGAAGGTGAAGCACCCAAAAATTTAGCCTGACACAGCATGGCAGTGACACCACCAATGCCTTGGTCAGACTGAGATTGCAGTCAAATGTCTGTAGGTGAGCCTCCCAAAAATTAGTTTTGGAGTGTCCGAAGTTGACCCTCCTAAAAAATTGTTTTGGAGTGTCTGTAGCTGACCCTCCTGTAAAATATTTTTTTTGTTTTTCCTGTTATTAGTTTATGTACAACCCATGGCTGGCATGGTGGGAATATATAGGTTTGCTTCACAGACGGTCCACTGCCCCGTTACATTTTCTTCATCATTGCCAATTACTTTTTCACCAACTGTTGTCTGGCAATGATAAAGGGGAAGGTGAATCCACTGCCGAAGAAAATTGTCATCCTCCTACAAGTCTCCACTTGTTCTCAATAGAAAAGGGGATGTTCTTGCCGTGGCCTTCCTCATAGTGGCCGCTTCTGCAGACGACAGAGATGGTGTACCTACGGACAGCCTGACCGAACATGATGGCAGACGGGGAGACACTCCCTCATGTAAAATTGTTTTTTGAGTGTCTGTATTTGACGCTACTAAAAAATTTATTGGAGAGAGGGCCTGTAGGTGGCCCTCCGTAAACATTGTTTGTATAGAGCGCCAGTTGGCCCTCAGAAACATTGCCTGTTGGCTCAGCGTTTCTGTGCGAAGAAGAGGAGGAGGAGGGGTTGCAGGAAGAGGCATAATAAATCTGAGAAACCGTGATCGAGGTAGGCCCCGCAATCCTTTGTGTGGGCATTACATGAGTGGCCCCAGGGTCAGATTCGATCCCAGCCTCTACCAAGTTAACCCAATGTGCCGTCAGGGAGATATAGTGTCCCTGCCCGCCAGCACTTGTCCACGTGTTCGTGGTTAGGTGGACCTCATCACTAACCGCGTTGGTCAGGGCACGGATGATGTTCTGTGACACGTGCTGGTGTAGGGCTGGGCGGCACATCGGGAAAAATAGTGGCGGCTGGGGACCAAGTACCGAGGTATAGCCAC
The DNA here is from genome assembly GCA_900303285.1 of Rhinella marina. Classification (NCBI taxonomy): domain Eukaryota; kingdom Metazoa; phylum Chordata; class Amphibia; order Anura; family Bufonidae; genus Rhinella; species Rhinella marina. The sequence goes on along the minus strand of ONZH01020594.1, from coordinate 38,524 downwards.
CGCCATCAGGTTCGGAAAGCCTCAGTCTCTACCAGTCTATAGGGCAGCATCTCCAGGCTCAACAATTTGGAGATGTGGATGTTTAGGGCTTGGGCATGTGGGTGGCTGGAATTGTATTTGCGCTTGCGCTCAAATGTCTGCTGCAAAGACAGCTGAACGCTGTGCTGGAACACATTGGTGGAGGTTGTGGAGGATCGTGCAGGTGAATGGGTGGTTGTAGGGCGGGAGGCGCTCGTGCAGGGGTCCTGGGCGGGGGGTGTACTCGCCGAGCCAGCATGTGATACAGGGGAAGGGGCAGTGGAGTGACCCGCAGGCGGTGAACGGCCTTGGTTCCACTGAGTCGGGTGTTTAGCACTCATATGCCTGCGCATGCTGGTAGTGGTTAGGCTGGTAGTGGTGGCTCCCCTGCTGATCCTGGTGTGGCACAGGTTGCACACCACAGTCCGTCGGTCATCCTCACTTTTTTTAAAAAACCTCCAGACTTGCGAACATCTAGGCCTCGGCACGGGAGCTTGACTCCGTGAAACAGTTCCTGATCTACCTGCTCTGGCCCTGCTTCTCCCTCTGGCCACCCCACTGCCTCTTCCAACCTGTTCTGGTGCTGCATTTGCCTCCCCCTCAGAAGCACTGTCTTGAGTTGGATTACCAACCCAGCTCGGGTCAGTCACCTCATCATCCATCAGCTCTTCCTCCGATTCCTCACTCTGCTCCCCCCTTACTGCCGGACTTACTGCCCTGACAACAATGTCACTGTCTGACAACCGTGTTCACCTCTTCACACACTACTTGCACTAAGTCCACACTCTCATCACCCACAGACTGTGAAAGTTCTAAATTTTGGGCATCGGGACAGAGCAACTGCTCAGGTTGCTGTTGAGCAGTGGTTTGTGTCTCTGGGTAGGGTCCTGAAAAGAGTTCCTGTGAGTATGCCTGATCTGAATCCATACTTTCCGGGGGAAGGGGGGAGGGCAGGCTGGCTAGCGTGGGTGGACTGCGTGGAAGACTGGGTGGTGGATAAATTACTGGACGCATTGTCCGCTATCCACGTCATCACCTGTTCGCACTGTTTTGGTTTCAATAGTGGTGTACCACGTGACCCAGTAAGTTGTGAGATGAAGCTAGGGAGCGAAACTCTGCAGCGTTCCACTGCTCCCTCATCAGCATGTACAGTGTCACCCTGCCCAGGACCACGGCCTCTGCCCCCTACACTACTTGAACGCCCACGCCCTCGACCCTTAGCCCTTGGGTTCAACATTTTGTATATTCACCAAACTGTCAAGTTAATATCTGAGGCAAAAACCGTATTCAGTAGACAGTAGAATTACTATCTGAGGCAAAAAAATGTAATCTTTAGACTCCAGCTATTGCACCGCAAACCACTCAATTTTGCACTGGACTGTAGTTTATATAACTGAGAATAAAAACGTATTCTCTAGACTGCGGCTAGTGTATCGCACACCTCACAATTGTTCACTGGACTGTAGTTTATATAATTGAGTGAAAAAAATTATTCTCTAGACTGCGGCTAGTGCATCACACACCTCACAATTGTTCACTTGACTGTAGTTTATATAATTGAGTGAAAAAAAATATTCTCTAGACTGCGGCTAGTGTATCACACACCTCACAATTGTTCACTGGACTGTAGTTTATATAATTGAGTGAAAAAAAATATTCTCTAGACTGCGGCTAGTGTATCGCACACCTCACAATTGTTCACTGGACTGTAGTTTATATAACTGAGTGAAAAGAATTATTCCCTAGACTGCGGCTAGTGTATTGCACACCTCACAATTGTTCACTGGACTGTAGTTTATATAACTGAGTGAAAAGAATTATTCCCTAGACTGCGGCTAGTGTATCGCACACCTCACAATTGTTCACTGGACTGTAGTTTATATAATTGAGTGAAAAAAATTATTCTCTAGACTGCGGCTAGTGTATCACACACCTCACAATTGTTCACTGGACTGTAGTTTATATAATTGAGTGAAGTCTTTAGACTCCAGCTATTGCACCGCAAACCACTCAATTTTGCACTGGACTGTAGTTTATATAACTGAGAATAAAAACGTATTCTCTAGACTGCGGCTATTGTATCGCACACCTCACAATTGTTCACTGGACTGTAGTTTATATAATTGAGTGAAAAAAATTATTCTCTAGACTGCGGCTAGTGCATCACACACCTCACAATTGTTCACTGGACTGTAGTTTATATAATTGAGTGAAAAAAATTATTCTCTAGACTGCGGCTAGTGTATCGCACACCTCAAAATTGTTCACTGGACTGTAGTTTATATAACTGAGTGAAAAAAAATTATTCTCTAGACTGCGGCTAGTGTTTCGCACACTCACAATTGTTCATTGGACTGTAGTTTATATAATTGAGTGAAAAAAATTATTCTCTAGACTGCGGCTAGTGTATCGCACACCTCACAATTGTTCACTGGACTGTAGTTTATATAATTGAGTGAAAAAAATTATTCTCTAGACTGCGGCTAGTGTATCGCACACCTCACAATTGTTCACTGGACTGTAGTTTATATAACTGAGTGACAAAACGCATTCCCTAGACTGCACTACAGATTCCAACAAGCCAAGGTACAGCAGCAGCAAAAATGAGTAGTGAGAGGACTTTGGGCAATTTGATTGGGATCTGTGTGGACCATGTGCTGTCCCCTTTCTGCCACCAGTGCACAGTGTGCAGCCAAGATGGCGGTAGCTGCACTACAAGTCCCAGCCAGCAGCCGAAAGGAGGACAAAAAAAAAACGTGCTTGTAGCCCTTAGAAGGGCTGTTGGGTTATTTGTGGGTGATTCCTGCCTAACCAACAACTAAATTCAGGCCCTAACACTCTCCCTGACAGACAGCAGCTCTATTCCTAATCTCATGCAGACGGCGTATGACGCGAGCAGCACGGGACTAGATTCTTATATTCCCAGGTCATCTGATCTGGCCAGCCAATCCCTGCTATCGACTTGTAGGGGCCCCACGTGATGCTAGAAGGTACCAAAGTCTCTCCTGCATGTTGATTGGCTGAAAAAGGCGGCTAACATGCAGGAAGAGGAAGTTGCCATTTCCTCGAGGATCGCGGTATGCTCGTCCGAGTAGCGAGCATATGCGAATACCCTAATGCTCGAACGAGCACCAAGCTTGGACGAGCATGTTCGCTCATCTCTAATTATATATTCAATTCAGGTCATCAATATCAGATCAGTGGGAGTCCAACAAAAAGCATCCCTGATCAGCTATTTTTGGCAGCCTATGGTGCCTTAAACAATACATTGGATGGAGTCAGAAGCAAAAGGTAACATCCACTGCGTAGCGGCTGTGCCAGCATACTACGACCTACTGAAGGTTCGGGAAAAAATGCTGTCCTACGATATGGTGCCATCATAAAGAACCATATTCTCCCCTAAAAGCATGAATAGCACATATCTCTGTGTGCCAAAGGTACATTATGGTCTAGTACCAGCACCAGGTACACCTGGCCAGATTACAGGTTCCTCTGGACTTGAAGGACAGGGTTATATCGACAAATATGTTCTATGCTTATCAAACTGAGTAGGTGTTATAAAGGAGGTGTATATTATATATTATGCATATATATGGTGGTCGAGCTGCCCCCTTATACACACTTTTGGGATCATTGTAAGCTGTTGAATTGTTTATGCAGTGATTGGATTTTTGTAGCCATCAATGAATGTTGAAATGTATTTAATATATTTTTCCCAACTCGCCTTAGGTTTTGAAGTTCGATGACTGTTACACTGTTGTGTTGTATTGTAATGTAATGTTCACATCTGGAAATAGATGTAGTTCGCCCCAAACCCAATCTATAATGGGCTCAGGTATCATGTTTGGAGTGACATAATAGTTCCAGTACAGCATGAGAACACATAGGCATGGGAAAGCTGCATTGCCTAAATGTGTGGAGCAACTAGTCTTTGAAAAGCTACAGCCCAGATGCGATGTTTGGTTGAGAGTGTCAAGGTTGTTAGGCCCAGTAGAGCATGAAAACACATAGATATGGAGATGCTGCTTTGCTCACATGTATGGAGCAAGCAGTGGCGTAACTACAACTAACTGGGCCCCACAGCAAATTTTTGAATGGGGCCCCCTCAGAAACTTCCTCGCAACCCCGAACTCACATGCAACCCTCACTCTTGTGGCTAGTCAAGATTGAGCTCTCCCAGACAAGGCCTGACAGCCGCTCCATCCGCTTTCTATAGTGTCACTGTATATAATGTCATTATATAATACTGTTGAGGGGGGCCTGACAATAAAATCTTTTAGTCTCCCTCCTGAGGGGGCCCCTTGTGAGTCTGGGCCCCAAAGCAGCTGCTTCCCCTATTGCTACGCCCCTGGGAGCAAGTAGTCTTTAAAAAGAGCTTCCCTTCACACCTAAGAGTTATTGAGCGCCCATATGAATGGCTTGGTCTTACTTAGGGGTTAGCACCACAGTGGAACAGAGGCCATCAACAGGTGGAGAGTGATCTCCCCACACAGTTGGTACAGCAGGTGAAGACGTAGTTTCCCCAAAGATAGATAGAATAGAGAGTCTATGAAGCAAGTGGAGGCAGGAGCTGCCTACAAATGATATGAGAAGGCTGCATGTGGACCCAGGGCCAAGGGGCAGCACAGATCTGTGGAAATGCTGTGCTACGTGTGTCATGAACAAACTCCTGAATCAAGAAAGAAGGATATGATGTGATTTGTGATCTGCGACTATATAGACTTTGTACTGTAGTTGTGTAATGTTCAAGACTTGTACCTTTCCTTGGAGAATACTGTTCCCTTATCAGAGGCAGTACTAGTATACAGTCATGTTTCAGTACATCTGACTGTTTTATTCTGCACCTGTGCTGTTTCTGTGACAAATATGTAGATGACCTATGTAGATGAGACCTGAATGGAGCTTTAAATGCAAAAACAATTCATAACTGGGAACTCACTACTGCAAGTTGGTTGCCCTAGAAGTTTCTCCGTATATTTTTGAGATAACATATAACTTTATTAAGCCCCTAAAACAGGGAAATTACAATGTTGTAACAGCCACAACACACCACATAACACCAAACCGGTCATATGACTCCACTTCAGAGGATCTCTCTTCTTCTTGCAATGTCCCCTTTTCTGTCTTTTGGCTGCTGCAGTCAAGGGAATTTCATCACTGACCTCACTGTCAATTGCCGCTGGGAAGACTTTGGGGGTGGAGGAGGCATGCATTCCCAAAGCATACTCAATACCATCATAGTACTGACCGAGTGATTTGATCTTAAAGGAGTGGCACCATCAGGTGTGAATGCAGTTCTATTATGGGATTAGAATTTATGTGCACTTTTGCCCCACCTATCTAATAGGCGACCTTGATTAGGTGGTACATATAGCTGTTCTCCTCCTTTCATCGGTTGCTGATGCACATAGAGGTAACTAGGAGCAACATACTATATGTGCAGGGTCTGCTCTCCTGAACATAGATGCACAACTACATAGGTAGGTATAGAGTAGAACCTGACAAAGAAAAAAAGGGAATTTCAGTCAGCACATCCCAGTGTGCAGGTGCACGTTGCTATGGCTAAATGCACAAGGAAAGGAAAATACGTACAATGCAACGGCACACTGCCAACCAGATAAAGCACAAAATGCCATAGAGATATGAAATATTCTGGAGCTAATGCTATGCTTGTTTAGTAAATTAGATATTCTTGGGAAATATATTTTGTACAAAATTATCTGAGCCCATCCACCAAATCGTCAAGGTGATCTCTGTAGGACGGGAACCTAACACTATTTCCTACCTGTTATGTGCCAACCTTGGCTTCCGTATAATCAGGGGGTGTTGGTTCCACATGCATGCTGGATCCCCTCTGCCTTTTGCCATTTCTGGTGCTTCAAAGGCCTCCACTCATTCAGGGATGCAGGTACCAACATGCATGCCGAGTCCACTTGGCTTTATATTAACACTAATTAAAATCAACCTACGGGGCAGATGGGCTAGTCAGGAGTGCATGACCAAATGGAGTAGCCACACCTCCAGTACAAACTTACAAAGAAAAAAAGGGAATTTCAGTCAGCACATCCCAGTGCACAGGTGCACGTTGCTATGGCTAAATGTACAAGGAAAGGAAAATACATACAATGCAATGGCACACTGCCAACCAGATAAAGCACAAAATGCCATAGTGATATGAGGTATTCTGAAGCTAATGCTATGCTTGTTTAGTAAATTAGAGATTCTTGGAAAATATATTTTGTACAAAATTATCTGAGCCTATCCACCAAATCGTCAAGGTGATCTCTGTAGGACGGGAACCTAACACTATTTCCTACCTGTTATGTGCCAACCTTGGCTTCCGTATAATCAGGGGGTGCTGGTTCCACATGCATGCTGGATCCCCTCTGTCTTTTGCCATTTCTGGTGCTTCAAAGAGTAGAACCTGCCTGACCTGAGACCACCTTGGCGCTGGGTAGGTGGGCACAGATATGTTTTGATCAAAATATATTGGCTAAGAGTCTCAGATTTTTTCATTAGAGTGATGGCTTAGTCCATATATAATGTTTGCAACTATTGCTATACAGATGTAGTAAAGTTAAAGGGAACCTGTCACATTGAGCACGGTGTCTGAGCTGAAGGCAGCATGTTATAGAGCAGGAGGAGCCGAGAAGATTGATATATAGATTTTTGGGAAAGATTCAGTAAAACCTGTAATTTACACAGTCATAGAGGGAAGGCTGTCAATCACCGATAGGCCCGCCTCCTGGACTTCAAAGTCCAGAATGAGGAGGAATATAAATGCAGAGATTCCAAGTTTTACTGAATCTTTCCCCCAAAATCTATATATCAATCTGCTCAGCTCCTCCTGCTCTATAACATGGTGCCTGCACAATGCACTGTGTTTTCATTGTGACAGGTTCCCTTTAACAGACATGCTTTATGAGACGTGTTATCTAAACTAAATGCATTAAGCAAACACCTTCAATTGCATTTCAATGGCTTTTGTTTCAAGATAAGACATTTGAGTTAGGCTACTTTCACACTGGCGGCAGGCCTGATCCGGCAGGTGAAGGGTGCTGCCGGATCAGGCCTGCCGCAGTGACATGTGTGGAGCCGGAACCGCGCGCCGGCCCCACACATGTCACACAGTACATACATACACATAAACCTAAACATACACACACATATAGACAAACAAACACACATACATACTTACATGCTCCCGGCAGGTCTTCGGAGCGTCGGAGGGACAGGACGGCTCGCACAGGTGACGATTCCCCACAGCGCCCTCTGCTGGGCGCCTGGTGGAATCGTCAAATGTGCGCGCCGTCCTGTCCCTGCGACGCTCCAAAGACCTGCCGGAGTGCATGTAAGTAAGTATGTGTATTTGTATGTGTATATGTCTGTGTATGTTTATGTTTATGTTTATGTTTATGTGTATGTCTGTGTCTGTATGTGTCTATGTGTAGCCGGATCTGTAATGAACTCCATTGAAAGTCAATGGAGGGCGGATCCGGTTACCATTATGGTCACACCAGACGGATCCACCCCCATTGACTTGCATTGGGGGTCATTCCAGATCCATCTTGGTGCGGATGCCTGGACCGGAGAGCAAACCGCAGCATGCTGCGGTTTGTTCTCCGGTCTGAAGACGGAACAGAATGCTTTCAGGAGCATTCCGTTGTCTTCAGTTCAGTTTTGTCCCCATTGACAATGAATGGGGACAAAACTGAAGCGTTTTATTCCGGTATTGAGCCCCTATGACGGAACTCAATACCGGAATTTTAAAACGCTAGTGTGAAAGTAGCCTTAAGAGTTTGTACATCTGTACTGCATCTATACTGCATTTCATCCAGAAAGCGGCTAAATCCCTATCGGATCCAAATATAATTAATAGGATCTGACAGTTCACAGCATTATCCAGTGAACTCTGACAGGCTGTTCCTCTGCTGGAACAGCCTGAAGGATTTCTGCTCACAGATGTGAATGTACCCTTAGATACTCAACTCAGCAGCATCACATATCACCTGTACAGTACATGACTTGATATGTTACAAGCTCAGCAGGCAGTATCACAAATGATAGAATTAGATAAAGATGTGTTTGGATGTGCTTGCTGATTCAAGCTGTTTATTGAACTCCTAGATGATGAGGGAAGTGCCTGTGGACTGTCAGTGATGTGACTCAGTAAAGAAATAGACTAGCAGGATTCATCTATGGGTGTAGTAACATGGCCATAGGAGGTATAGTGGGTGGAGCTGCTGCAGACTGATTATTGTGGAAGGCGGTGTCAGCCTGTGACTCAGCACTCTGTAAAGCAGCCAGGCTTGTTTATAAATAAAGCTAGGTAGTGAAGAAAACAGGAAGTGTTGAATGTAAACAGTCCTGCCAAGATACTCTGATGCTCAGACAGGGGGCCAGAAAGCAAGGTATTGGGGACATATATATATGCATGGTGAGGGCTGTTGGGAGCACATAAAAATAATTTTTATTTTGGAACCGAACAACCTCTTAATGCTTTCCATAACACTGGGACAGTCTGTAGCCTCAGACTCCAATTAAAAAAATCCACAAACAAACATCACAAAGTTTCCCAGAACATGAGGTTCTGGAGCCATGGCAGACCACCCTCAGTCCCTCAGGAGCCTTGGCATGCTTGAGAAAGACCTGAAAGGTCTCTATGCAGGGGCGTAGCTAAAGGCTCATGGGCCCTGGTGCAAGAGTTCAGCTTGGGCCCCCCCCCCAGCGCTGGTGCTCCTAGCTTTTCTGCTGAACCCCCCCCATGCCAAATTCTCACCCTAACCTTTTTCCTCCTAACATTACGTGTATCACTACAGAACATACAGGGTAAGGCTACATTCACACCATAGTTGTTTTTGCAGCCTCCGATCTGCCTATTTTGCACCTCAGATGCGGACCCATTCACTTAAATGAACACTGTGTGCTGTCCACATCTGTATGTCCATTCCTATTTTTGTCCATTTGCGGACAAGGATAGGTATTATTACAGTGGATCTGCAAAAAAAACGGATGCCATATGGAACATCATCCTTTTTTTGCGGATCCGCAATTTGCAGACTGCAAAACACAATGTTCGTGTGAATGTAGCCTAATACAGCACCCCATACCTCGTACATCCAGCATAATACAGCGCCCATACCTCGTACATCCAGTGGCGTTTCCTCTGATGTAGATCTTCTCTTTCCTCATCTTCTCCTTTCAGACCAGACGCCATTTTTCAGCCATTTCTCATCTCTGCAGTTTGACAGAAAAAATCTTAGTTTATTACTTTTCCATCATCCTCCCGTCTTCTGGACAAATCATCCTACCACCCCCAGTACTGTGCCACTAGTACCACACAGATAGTGCCCTTCAATAATTTTTGGCACACAGTGTCCTAAAATAACTGCGCCCAGCAAATAGTGCCCCATAATAGTGTGAACATAACGTCCCCCAGAAATAACTGCGCTGATACTGTGCCAGGGTGCCCCCACAGTAATAGTTCCCCCAAAGTCCCAACTAATAATTCTCTGCCAGAGTGCACTTGTTAGTAATAGTGCTCCCAACAGTACTAATGTCCCAACTGTGCCCCAGAAGTAATAATGCTTCCAATGTGCCAGTAAGAAGTGCCCCCAAAATTTCACCCCAATAATGTGCCAGTAAGAAGTGCTCCCCACCCATAGATGCCCCCCAAATTATGTGCCAGTAAGAAATGCCCCAATAATGCGCCAGAAGTTCCCCCCATTGATTCCCCCCAAAATCATGTGCCAGTAAGAAATGCCCCCAGTGCCTCCATGTGCCAGAAAAATGCCCCCAGTGCCCCCATGTGCCAGTAAGAAATGCCCCCATGTGCCAGAAAAATGCCCCCAGTGCCAGTAAAAATGCCCCCATGCCATAAAGAAATGCCCCCAAGTGCCTGTAAGAAATGCCCCAGTGCCTGTAAGAAATGCCCCCAGTGCCCCCATGTGCCAGTAAGAAATGCCCCCAGTGCCCCATGTGCCAGTAACAAATGCCCCCAGTGCCCCCATGTGCCAGTAAAAATGCCCCCAGTGCCAGTAAAATGCCCCGGTGCCCCCATGGTGCCAGTAAAATGCCCCCATGTGCCAGTAAAAATGCCCCCATGTGCCAGTAAAAATGCCCCCAGTGCCAGTAAAAATGCCCCCGTGCCCCCATGTGCCAGTAAAAATGCCCCTGTGCCCCCATGTGCCAGTAAAAAATGCCCCCAGTGCCAGTAAAATGCTCCCAGTGCTCCCATGTGCCAGTAAAAATGCCCCCAGTGCCAGTAAAAATGCCCCCAGTGCCCCATGTGCCAGTAAAAATGCCCCCAGTGCCAGTAAAATGCCCCCAGTGCCCCATGTGCCAGTAAAAATGCACCCATGTGCCAGTAAAAATGCCCCCAGTGCCTCCATGTGCCAGTAAAAATGCCCCCAGTGCCCCCATGTGCCAGTAAAAATGCCCCCAGTGCCCCCATGTGCCAACAAAAATGCCCCCAGTTCCAGTAAAATGCCCCCATGTGCCAGTAAAAATGCCCCCATGTGCCCCCAATACTTACCTCCATGGAGCCGGCAGGGATGCGATGTAGGCCTCTTCCGGCCTGTGTCCCGCGCTGTACGGCTCAGGCAGCGCGATGACGTCATTGCGCCGCCTGAGCCGGCCTCTGATAGGCTGCAGGCCTAGTGCCTGCAGCCTATCAGAGGAACGGGCAGGGGAGACGCCTGCCCCGCAGTAGAATACAGGCATCTGTACCGCCGTCCTGAGGACGGCAATACAGATGACTATGGAGATGAGCGCTTCAACAATGGAAGCGCTCATCTCCCTCTGCCCCGCCGCCCCATCTGTGCGCAGGGCCGTGCCGCACCTGGCTAATTTGGGGTGTGGCCCTGCAAGCGGCCCCCCTGGCTTAGGGGCCCGGTCGCAACTGCGACCGCTGCGACCCATATAGCTATGCCACTGTCTCTATGGCATGTGTGTCTATGTCGGACTTCCCTCCTACAATGTACTTATAGCCACATGAACTTTTTGCACTTTATGGGACGATCATTTTGGATTTCTCCTATATGGATTACACTGGCATTACTAGTATTTATGCATGTCTTAATGGTTTGCTATTTTTCTAAGGGTACGACCATTCAATTATGTTTCCTAATGCAGCTTTGGAAGCCAGAATCAGGAGTGAATGATTAAAGGTGAGAAAGTAAAAAGGACAACTATATGACGTCTCCTCTTTTGTGAATTCACTCCTTGTTCTGACCTTAAATACTGCATTAGGAAACCTGACCGTGTGGCCGTAGCCTGATGGATATTATTGGAATTTTCTACAATAGGAACTACTGCATGTGAATCAACAAGTCTCCTTGATTACTTGCTGCGTTATGTTGCTATAGGTATCCTGAATGGAGCTTATACACTTCTAGTCTATTTTCTAGTCCTCTGAAGGGTGGCGCATTAACACCTGTCAATCATTTCCCACCGTGAGTATCTGGACAAAGGTGGCATAATCATTTTAAATGAAAGCAGATGGCTAACTGGAAAAGAAAGAGAATGACCTCCCTCCAATGTGGAAAAGTGCTGCATTGGATCCCTCCTGGAAGCGATTTACTAGAAATGTATTTAGCAGTTTGCAGACACAAGTATTTTATTAGACTTCTATATATTGCAATCCTTGACACTTCTGCTTTCCACCTTAATTGTAACGTCGAGCCATTATCAGTACTCCTCTCTCCTGAACCTCTTTGCAGTACTAGCACTCCTCTCTGCTTTAAATGAGTCGATATTCTGCTGTCCATTTCCCAGCCACTGGCAATATCAGGACAGCTTTGTGTTTTAAGTGACAGCATTAGAACAGCTCTCTGTCCTGGTGATGGAGATAGCAACCAAATCACTTTCCTTGCTGACTATCTGTGGCCAGGGACAGAATTAGTCTGATGCTGCAGAGAAGTGATCGTGGGGTCACACTCATTATGAATGGTTTGGACATGACACAGTGCGGATATGAGGTATGTGGCTATTTGCCAGATGTAATGCAGAGATCTGCAGGATGACATTTCTACACACTAGCTGAGCAGAAAGTGCCTGAATTTATTTAATCCTGTAGAAAAAATATATATATATTGAGTAATAGGTTCTGGGAATAGAGGAAAGAAAATATATGTTTCCAAGATTTTATCGTATAAGGGTTTAAGGCTTGTGTAATCCATAAAGTATCAGATGGAATAACATACACATTTGTTTGACCAGGAGCAATGTAACATAAATAAATCTGTCTGCCGTCACCCTGATCACAATTCACCTATTTCTGGGGGTCACAGTCATAGGGCTCATGCACACAACAGAGTCATGAGTGGAGCATGTATCACACAAAACCCTAAGAAGCTGTATGCCTTCGATGAGCCACTGTACGGTACCATATCACAGACATATTGTCACCAAAATGTAATGACTCCATGGGAAAATTGCTGCAATCCAGTATCGGTGGCCGTGCTTGCACACTCTAAGAAAAAGCACCAGCCTATGTGCTCTCCCACTTTTTCCTATAGTGTGCAAGCACAGCCACCGCTGCTAGATTGCAGGGTGGTCATAACCATGGAAACGAGGAGTGTATAATGTGATGGAAAAATGAATCCAGCCAGCAAAGGAAGCAATATGGACAATCACAATACATTAGTAAGTGGCTTGTATTAACTTTCTCTACATAATAAATGCCACTTGCTGAAGTGAGACAACCCCTTTAAGACTGACCTCCACAGTGGTCCATCCCCTTAACTGTGAGCTCTACAGCATCCTGCCCCTTTAACATTGATCTCAGGAATTGTGAACCCTTCCTTTGAGGATTTACATTCATTCTAATAAAAGTCACAGCCAGACATGCAGTTTTAAAATAAAAGCCATAGTGCGCCTTGCACCTCGGCATACTGTAAATCTCAACAAGAAATTGTAGGGTAATAATTTGAAATATTCTTTAAATATAGAACACTAAGCCCATCATCTGATGCACAGAGAGAAACAACACAATCACCTGAGTCACAGCAGCATTCAAATACCAGAAATGATTGTCTTTTTTGCAGGGTATAATATAGCTCACATGGCTTTTTTAGCTTTGCGTTGTCATATATTTTTTCCTTTAACCTTGTAGCCTAAGAGGAATTCTGTTAAATTTGCTTCTTTTCTGTTGTTCATTTACTGCACTTCAAAATCATTTCCAACTTTTATTTTAAATCATTCCTCTATGGCAGGAATGCACACTGAACTCGCACACTGCAATCATTACTTGTGTGTATTTCTAAGTGGTACTTCACACTTCCATTACTTACACTTACTCCTTTGCACTTTACATACTATTCAGATACATAGCTACAATCCTGAGTGTGGAAACAGTCATCTGTACATTAAGCTAGGAAAATGGCAGCACAGTTAAAATAAAATATTCTATCAAATTCCTAGGCTGGGTAATAACAACATTATAACAATAACTTTTCTTCCTTCACCAACCACATATTAAGAGTTTCAAACAATAAAGTACAATACGTCAACTTCTATAGATTTCAGGTTCTAATAATTATCCATCTTATCCTCTAAAATAGTCAGCGACCACAAAGGAATATGTGTTTTCATTATGCCTTGGTTATTCATTCACCATGTGGGGTATTTTATTTCTATGACTATAGAATAGCATAATAACATATAGTGTAGACTCAATGTAGCGTAAACCTATTCAGTTCTGCAGTTTCTACAAACTTCTGTAAGGCAAGGTCAACAGATTAATACAAACAATTGGATATGCACACTTTTTTGAATGGTTTGCTTGATGGTAAATATCCTACTGTTTTCTGTAAACAACTCCTTTGCAGACGTCTGTATCTCCATGGTTACAGACTACAAACAAAGCTTGTGTGTAATCTGATCCGTCAGTCATGTGTTGTTCCATTTCCTCTGTCCATTCTTCATGTTAACCTACAGACAGTAGAAGAGGGATGCAGAAGGAGTATCAAGCTCTTTTGGTGCCCTGTTTTGGTAATGTACCCCACGACTAGAGAAGAGCACATTTTTCAAAAAAACTATTCAGATGTGTATCTCGGTGTACATGACTTTACATTGCAGCAACATGCATTGCCAGTCCTTTCTGGTAGTTACTGTGTGTCAGGCAGGTGATAGGCATCACTCTTAGGCTCAGTTCACACGTCACTTATTTGCTCAGTTACAGGTCAAAAACAAAGAACAGGTGCAGATCTTTTCATGATACCCTAACTGGGAGTAACATAGTAACATAGTAACATAGTTTGTAAGGCCGAAAAAAGACATCTGTCCATCCAGTTCGACCTGTTTTCCTACAAGTTGATCCAGAGGAAGAAAAAAAAAAACCTTGTGAGGTAGAAGCCAATTTTCCTCACTTTAGGGGGAAAAATTCCTTCCCGACTCCAATCAGGCAATCAGAATAACTCCCTGGATCAACGACCCATCTCTAGTAACTATAACCTGTAATATTATTACCCTCCAGAAATACATCCAGGCCCTTCTTGAACTCTTTTAGTGAACTTACCATCACCACCTCCTCAGGCAGAGAGTTCCATAGTCTCACTGCTCTTACCGTAAAGAATCCTCTTCTATGTTTATGTACAAACCTTCTTTCCTCCAGACGCAGAGGATGTCCCCTCGTCAGTCACAGTCCTGGGGATAAATAGATGATGGGAGAGATCTCTGTACTGACCCCTGATATATTTATACATAGTTATTAGATCTCCCCTCAGTCGTCTTTTTTTTTTTTTTTCTAACGTGAATAAGCCTAATTTTGATCATCTTTCTGGGTACTGTAGTCCACCCATTCCAGTTATTACTTTAGTTGCCCTCCTCTGAACCTTCTCCAGCTCTGCTATGTCTGCCTTGTTCACAGGAGCCCAGAACTGTACACGTACTCCATGTGTGGTCTGACTAGTGATTTGTAAAGTGGCAGAACTATGTTCTCATCACGGGCATCTATGCCACTTTTGATGCAACCCATTATCTTATTGGCCTTGGCAGCAGCTGTCTGGCACTGGCTTCTACAGCTTAGTTTGCTGTTCACTAAAATTCCTAGGTCCTTTTCCATGTCAGAGTTACCCAGTGCTTTACCATTTAGTATGTACTGGTGACTTGCATTATTCCTTCCCATATGCATAACCTTACATTTGTCAGTGTTAAACCTCATCTGCCACTTTTCTGACCAAGCCTCCAGTCTATCCAGATCCTGCTGTAGCAGTGCACTGTCCTCCTCTGTGTTAATTACTTTACACAGTTTAGTGTCATCTGCAAAAATTGATATTTTACTATGCAAACCTTCTACAAGATCATTAATAAATATATTGAAGAGAATAGGACCCAATACTGATGACCCCTGTGGTATCCCACTAGTGACAGTGACCCAATCTGAGTATCTACCGTTAATAACCACCCTCTGTTTTCTATCACTGAGCCAGTTACTTACCCACATACAGACATTTTCTCCCAGGCCAAGCATTCTCATTTTGTATACTAACCTTTTATGTGGTACCGTGTCAAACGCTTTGGAGAAGTCCAAATATACGACATCCATTGAGGTGCCGCGGTCAAGTCTAGAACTTACCTCCTCATAGAAACTGATTAAATTGGTTTGACATGACCGATCCCTCATGAAGCCATGCTGATACGGAGTTATTTGCTTATTTTCATTGAGGTACTCCAAGATAGCATCTCTCAGAAAACCTTCAAACAGTTTACCCACAACAGAAGTTAAACTTACCGGCCTATAGTTTCCGGGCTCTGTTTTTGGACCCTTTTTGAATATTGGCACCACGTTTGCTATGCGCCAATCCTGTGGAACACTCCCCGTCAGTATAGAGTCCTCAAATATCAGAAATAAGGGTCTGTCGATGACATTACTTAATTCTCTTAGGATACGGGGGTGTATGCCATCCGGTCCTGGTGATTTGTCTATTATAATATTTTTAAGACGCCGCTCTACTTCTTCCTGGGTCAGAGAGGACACTTTTAAAGGGGAATTTACTTTTATATTCTGCATTTCATCTGACAGTTTATTTTCCTCAGTGAATACAGTGGAGAAAAAGTTATTCAGTAGCTTCGCTTTCTCCTCATCGCTCTCTGCAACTCCCCCCTCATTACTCTGTAAGGGGCCGACACCTTCAGGTTTATACTTTTTAGTATTTATATAACTGAAGAACATTTTAGGGTTAGTTTTACTCTCTTTGGCGATTAATCTCTCGGTCTCTAGTTTGGCTGCTTTTATTTGTCTTTTACATATTCTATTTTTTTCCTTATAGTTTTTCAATGCTTCCTCGCTCCCCTCCTGTTTTAGTGATTTAAATGCTTTCTGTTTGTCATTTATTGCTTTCTTTACAGCTCTATTTATCCATATTGGTTTTTTCTTGTTCCTTAACCTTTTATTCCCATAAGGTATGTACCTCTCACAATTAGATATTAGGATGCTTTTAAAAATCTCCCATTTTGTGGCTGTATTTGTGGCTGTAGAATTGGCTCATGATTTTGGCTGACCAAAAAACTGAAATGTGAACTCAGCCTTACAGGTCAATGTTAGCGTCAGGTATAACATACTTAACCGTGCAGTAGCCCAAGATTCTAATACAGTGGGAAAGAGCTGTCTCATTTTATACCGTCTGTTGATTCCATATAGATTGATAGATAACCTATTGTGTTAGTCACTGTTAAAAGTAATGGCCCCATAACATAGTGGGGAGGGTGTCACCAGTTAGTTTGTGTTGACTTCACTGTTTATTTTTCCCTTTTTCCAATCCATCAGAAGAACAACACAAAAAAAACAAATCCTGTCTTTTGAGCATCCAATTTCACATGGTCAGTATTTGGTCAGTAATTGATCAGTACTAGTAAGGAAAAAAAAAAAAAAAAGTAAAGAGTCCAATACGGGAGAGGGAATACTTGCATGTATTCTGTGTTTTGGACCCACTCCTACTTTTGGCTTTCAAATTATGATCAAATCCTGAGGCAAACTACTGACAGTGTGATAGAGGCCTCATGCTCAATTTACATGAGTTTTGGCCATTTGCCTCTAAATTTGTTTTTATTCAGATGGAAAAGAAGTCCTGCATGCAGGAATTTAATGGTCTCTATAACACGGTCAGTATTTGATCATTTTTTTGCAACAGCATTTGATAATAATTGGTGAAGCAAAACAGGAGTGGGTCCAAAACAGAGTTGGCAGATGATGAAAATATTTGCATGTCTTCTGTGTATTGGACCCACTGTTGCATTTGGCTTCAAAATCATGATCAGAAACGCAATTCAAAATACTGACCGTGTGATAGAGGCCTTATGGATGCTCCAAAGACAGAATCTGTTGTGCTTTTCATTTTTAGATTCTTCTGACAGGTTAGAAGAAGGGTAAAATAAACGGTGATATAAACAAGGCCAAACATGGACACTAGTGGCCCCATCACAAAGTGGTGAGGGTGGCAACAGCATGAGGAGTGAACATAGTTGCCCAGTCACAGAGTGGGGAAGGGGGGGGGGGCAACAGTGTGACGAGTCAACACAGCGGCCCAGTCACATAGAGGGGAGGGTGGCAACAGTGAGAGGAGTCAACATAGTGGCCCAGTCACAGAGTGGGGGGGGGGGCAACATATATGGCAGTAGGAGCACAAGATGGTGGCAGTAGGAGAAGATGCATCAGAATAGTGGCTGAAACATGTGGCCAGAAGTTACAGGCTATTTTTCACAATGTGGCAGCACACAGCACACTGCAGTCAGAACATTACTGCCAGAATGATCTCTGATGCATCAGGCATCTGTGTGTGGAAATCTTGGCTGATTCAAGCCTGATTCATCTTAATAAAGGTTAATCTCTCAACATTTTGTCTTGAATGGCAAGTTCACTTTGAGGTAACTATGCCTCCCGCTGCACTAAACAGCCGTTCTGATACCAAACTACTGGCCAGGCAGGAAAGCTTGTCCAGGGCAAACTGAGTCAGTTGACTTCAATCATCTAAGGTAGGTGCCTTCTCTTCCTAACCCTTCTTCCCACCCTGGAAGATGGTAGAGAATAATGAGTGCAGTATCAGACTCTACACAAGGTTTATTAATATCCAGTTTCAACCCTTAAAGGGGTTATGTACCTTATTACTGATGATCTATCCTTGGATAGGTCATCAGCATCTGAATGGCAGGGGTCAGACACCAAGGACCCACGCAGATCAGCTGTTTGAGAATGTGGCCTGTGCATGGCTCAGCCTTATTCACTTCAATGAGACAGAGCCATGCGAGGCCAAGTACATAGTCGTAACATCACTAGCCTGCGAGAAACAGCGAGAAGGCTGTGTCACTACTGGGAGTGCCATGGCCTTCTCAAACAGCTGATCGGGGGGGGAACTCAGATGTCTGACACCTGCAATCAGATGCTGATGACCTATACAAAGGAGAAATCATTAGTAAGATAAAGGTACAGAACCCCTTTAAAGGGGTTATCCCATGAATAATGTAAAAAATAAAAATCAGACACTATATAATACATTGCAGTACCTTTCTAACAAAGCAGGAACCAGCCCTGTACCTCACATGGATCTAGAGATCTCCACATTCATTGCTCTGCTAGATTTATATCAGACTGACAGCTTAAGGGAGTGTCTTTTCCACCGCAGCTCAGGGGGCGTGTCTCAGCTCTACCTATCACAGCTCAGGAGGCAGTTGAAAGATGAAACTGATCGTGTGCGGCCTTCTCAGGGAGCAGGTCAAAGAAATAAGAAATTAAGTGGCACTATACAAATACATTTTACTGAATGACTCAGTAGTTATACAAAATTTTTTATTACATGCAATTAAAAAAGTACTCAGACCCAGGTGCTGGTTTGAAAACTGTAGAATATTTTTCGTGGGACAACCCCTTTAAGGACTAAGACAATCTTTGCTTTTCCAATTTTCATTTTTTTTTTTTAATTCCAACCTGTTCATATAGCCATTTGAGGGTTATTTTTTTACAGGATAACTTGTATTTTTAATGGCTCCATTTAATTAATCATAACTTGTATTGGAAAATGAGAAAAAATTCTTTATGGAGTGAAAATGGGGGAAAAAACGCTATTCTGCCATGTTTCTGTGGGGTTTTTTTTACGGTGCTCCCTGTGCACTAAAAATTACATGATCATTATTATCTTATTCTGTAGGCCAGCACAATTACAGTGATATCGACTTTATATAGCAGTTGTTATGCTTTACGACATGTAAAAAATAAAAACCTTGTAAAAAAAAAACATCTGTGCATTTCTATATTCTGACAACCTTAACTTTTTTTAGTCCACCTTAGGGGGATGTGCAATCTTCTGATAGCTTGTACCATAAACTGCAATCATATACTATTGCAGTTTATGGGATTTTGCAAGGGGTTGTCCCACGAAAATATTCTACAGTTTTAATACCAGAACCTGGATCAGAATTATGTTATGATTGCATGTAATTAAAAATTTGTCATAGCCACTGAGTTATTCAATAATATGTATCTGTATCTGTCCTGCTCACTGAGAAGGCCGCACATGCTCAGTTTCATTCATCACCTACCTCCTGAGCTGTGATAGGGAGAGCATGGATACGCCCCCTTCGCTGCAACAGAAAAGACACCCCCCTTGAGATTTTAGCTTGATATAAATCTAGCAGAGCAATGAATGGGGAGATCTCTGAAGCCATGTGAGGTACATGGCTGGTTTTGGCTTTTTTTTTTCATTTTTTACATTATTCATGGGATAACCCCTTTAAGTCCTGCTTCCAATTCCCCAGGCTACCACAGAAATTGATCAGAATCCAGTGTGCCCCAGTGGGGTGGGTCCGATCAGAGGACAGAGGGAGCTTCTTCTCTCTTTCTAACCCCTCAGATACTGCAATCACAATTGACTGCAGCATTTCAGGAGTTAAATGATCAGGATTAGGCCTTATTCACACTTCTGTGATTCATGGACGTGTGCTCCATAGACAGTTCATGTACTCCTTCACTTTAATGTGTGTATTCACACATCCGTGTTTTAACAAGGTCTATGGTTTTAGTATGAAAGCATGCCCTGTTTTTGTCCATGTTTATGAATCTATCATGCCAATTAAATCTATGGGTCAATGAAAAACGCAGACCCAACATAGACGGCACATGGAGAGCAAAAAATGGACACCCGGACAAAGTGCAGATTCTTCAAGGAAATCTTCACGGATTAACCACTGACCCTCTTATCACTGATTTCATCACGGAGAAGTGTGAATAAGGCCTCAGAGTCATCTCTCATCCTGCTCAATGTGGTTGTATGTCCGCTCGTGATACTGCTCCATATAATCCCTTAAATGCAAATGATTTATAGTTATGCCATTTTGCATTAAAGGGGTATCCCATCTCACAATTGTAGTTTGTATAGTTAGATACAGCATTACCAATATTATTACTAATAGAATGCATTTATAGAACATGTACCGTTTAGAAGATTTACCTATTTGTATATCCATTGTACCACACAAATCAGTCAGGCCGTTGCCCCTGGTTACGACCACTGCAGCCATGTAGTAGTGGTGGCCGGCTTGCTCTTCGTCAAACCCGCTATGAGGTGACTGCTGTATTGTGAACGCACATTACATGAGCATGCGCAGACACATCTTAGGGTACTTTCATATCTGCGTTTTGTACACTACCAGTCCAAAACGCAATGGTCAGGATCTGTCCAAAATGCAGACTTTATAAACGGATCCTGCTCCATAGAGATGAATTCATCTTGGAACAGGATCCGTTTCTCTGCGTTTTGGAAGCGCAGACAAAAATGCTACAACCCTAAGATGTGTCCCCGCATGCTCATGCAATGTGCGTTTACAATACAGCAGTTACCTCAGAGCGGGTTTGAACAAGAGCAAGCCGGCCACCACTACTACATGGCTACGGTGGCCGTAACTAGGGGCAACAGCCTGACTGATGTGTGTGGGACAATGGAGATACAAATAGGCAAATCTTCTAAACAGTACTTTTTATATAAACACATTCTATTAGTAATAATATTGGTATGGCTATATCTAACTATACAAACTAGATTTGTGAGATGGGAATACCCCTTTAAGGGATTAAGATGCACAGGTCTGCATAAGAGCTGCATACACAAAATAGTAAAAAAAACAATTTTACCATTTATTTTTTTTAAAGTGATTAAAAAATGAACATACCAAGCATATCAAAAAAAAAAAAAAGATTAAGGCTTCATTCACACGGCCGTATGAATGGTTTTGCATCCATTCCGCAATTTTGCGGAACGGATGCGGACCCATTAATTTCAATGGGGCTGCAAAAGAGGCGGACAGCACAAAATGTTCTGTCCGCATCCATAGTTCCATTCCACAAAAAAGTGTGAATGCATCGGGTTGCGTCAGTGTCACGGGACTGGCCATCACGTGACCGCGACGTATTCCATGATGCGGTTCAGTATCCTGGTTACCAGGTGACGTCTGCAGTAGCGTGACTGGCCATCACGTGACCGCGTCGCACTTCCGGGTGCACGCCGATACCGCTTGTGGACGGTTCTCTTTTTGGCACGCCACATGGCGCTTTCACACCGGTGTGTAATAATGTTATTATCCCTCTTCTTGTCGATTGGTGGGCTCCATATATATATACTTGTGTATTAGCAAGGAGAGCTGTACCCCCAGAGCAAGGCGTGTGCCGAAACGTGCGTTGGGGTGTGCGGTTCTCATGAAGACAGCGTACTTACATGGGTATGTCACTAAACATTATGTATTATGATTTATACTACATTTTTTAGATTTGCCAATTGTCTTTCATATACCTTTTGAGGAGGGGCTTATTTATGGGCACTTGTCCTTCATTTGGAGTAGTATCATATATATAGACCCATCTTATTTGTATCATAACTTAGGTATATGTTGTGATTCCCTTACTTAATATTTATTTGTCGTATTTATATATTTGAGTTACTGTCTGTCGTATACATCTGTACGCTCTTATTCAGGAGAGCCACAATTATGGTTTCTTAGTCTCTATTTGCCCATCTTTTTAATAATGATATTAATATTATGTACTGATCCTAATAAAAAAATTATTTTACTTTATGAGCTATATGGACTCTGTTGTCCTTTGTAGGTTGTTGTTGTAGTATTTATTGAGTCTGGCTCAGGTCATAGGGGTTATATATGAGGTTTCTTTCTATATATGGTCTCATATACGTTCTTTTTGATGAGTAATCTAATTATTATAACCTGTCCCACAAAAAAGACAGATCATGTCTGCGGAAAAGAATAGGCATTTTCTAAATAGAGCCAGCCATGTGTGGTCCACAAAATGCGGAACGCCAGAGGCCGGTATCTGTGTTTTGCGGATCCGTAATTTGCGGACCACAAAACACTTAAGGTCATGTGACTGTAGCCTAACGTATCAGACATTTTGAATAAATAACTGGTAATATGGATACTCATATGGAAACAACCATAGTGCCTATGCAGTTTGCCTTTTGCCATAATTGTCATTCTATAAATCCTTCTCATTTTCAGAATGCAGCGTTCATTGGAAGCTATTCAATAATACCATGTAAACGAAATGCAATCAGTAGGGTTGTAATTGGGAGAGAAAAAATATTGAAAAAAGTTACTTAAGCCACAAAGAATGTGTTCCAGTGATTAAAGATGGAGTTAACCTTTAAAAAGCTGACAAGGCAGCAATGCTGCCAGCAGTAATTTACAATTATAGACCAACATCATTTCAAACCCAGTAAAAGCTATTTCAAAACTACCCTGAAAATAAGCAGCGAAACACGACACAGAGTGGGCAAAATGATCTAGAATTACCCGAAACAGTATCTAGAAAAAAAAACAACAACGGTGCATAACATCTGCTCTCGCCTTACGTGTAATATCAGAAAATTGCTCATTTTTAATATAGTAAAAGTCCCTTAATCTTGTAGTCATGGAATTTTGATGGTCTGGCACGTGTTATAGCAAAAAAAAAAAAACACATAATGTTAGGGTGAGCTCACATCACCATTATTTTTACGTTCTGATCCATCAGAAGAACAGAAAAATAAAGATAAAATTGGATCCTGTAAAGAAAAAAAAATAAAATGGATCCTGGGTGTTTGGCATCCATCAGAGCCAAAAGGTCCTCTAACATTCACTTGGGGATGAGCAGTTATACTTACGGTACACTGTACCGCTGCTTCAAATGAGATGGCGTGGAGTTAAATATTAAAGAGGACGCAGCACTCGCATAAACAGTGTGGACACCCGAACAGCTAATCACCAGGGGTTCCAGGAGTTGGACCCCCCACAGATCTGATATTAATGACAAAATAAATATAATATATATCCTGGCTGCACATCAACAACACGTGACTCCTGCAGCCAATCGCTGGCCTCAGCATGCACCCGACAAGATCAGTGATTGGCTGCAGCAGTCACGTATTGTCATTGTGATGTCACTGCTGCAGCCAGGTAAATAATTTCTGGATCGAAGAGCCGGAGATGTGGTTTTGTATTTTGGTGTGTTTTTGTTACAGTTTTTGCCACTTTTTGGCTGAAAATTGCAGTTCCAGGTGATGTATGTAAGTCTGTGGGAATTATTAAATATGTTGCTTTTTCCACCCATTAGGTTTTTTTTTTTCAAATCTCAGCATGCTGTGGGTCTGAAGTTTTTTCTCCTATAGATATATATGTAATGTGTGTTGGCATTTGAATGTTGCTTTTGCATGTGCTTTTTTTTTTTTAACAATGCTTTGTTTCAGAGTAAGTGATGTTACAAGGGGGTAAAAGGGGGTAATACTTTCCTATAACAAAAAGCAAGGCATACCATTGTAAAAAAACAACAACATTAAAGTACACTAGGTGCTTTATATGGGCAAAAGATCCTTAAAAAAACTACAAAAACCTGGTCAAGTTATGCATTTTTAGAGGCCTTTCCCCCCCCCCCCCAAATAATGCCAGGACCAATACTGTTTGTGAAGGAACCATGGAGGATTTAAAATAGAATAGCCGGGTGTTAGACCCCCGCCAATCAGAACCTTTATGGAGGATCTAAAAAAGAATAACCGGGTGTTAGACCCCCGCCAATTGGAACTTTTATGGAGGATCTGAAATAGAATAGCTGGGTGCTGGACCCTGCCAATCTGATGTTGATGACCTATCCTGAGGATAGGCCATCAATAAAAATAGCTTGGACAACCCATTTAAATGTCTCTGTACTGCTGAAGGAAGTGGCAAAGTTATATGCAGGCCTCTACATAACTTTGGCGCTTCCTCCAGCTTCCCCATTGTTTTGATTTCCACTCAGTGTGTTCCTACGTAACCATCTGAACCAAATAAACCTTTTATCCCTAAGGATAGGGTCTTAAGGCCTCCATACTCACTAGTATATTGTCGGCCAAATCTGCCAAGAACAGTGGGTTTGGCCAATGTGTATGGGAAGTGCCCAACTCACTCCCAACAGATACTGTAATATTGCTTGAGAGAAGTACTGGTCGAAGTAAATATTTTGCTACCTGATCCTTTTGTTCTCACAGGAAATAATCCACCACCAGAAGTTTTCTCCTTTTTCTCTCTATTGACAACACATATAGGTTCATCCAAAGTGAATGTATATGTATATAGAGGTGTCAAGAGGGAGTTGGGAGAGATATCTGTTGGCTGAATGATCATTAAATGTGTATGGCTAGATTTAGTAATCTCCTGATTAGGGATGAGCGAACCCGTGGAAGTTCGGGTTCGCCCGAAATTCAGGTCAAAGTTCCGGGACAAGGACCCAAACCCCATTCAAGTCAATGGGGACCTGAACTTTGGTGTACTAAGATGGCTGCAAAATAGTCGTAGTAAGGGCTAGAGTGCTGCAAAATGGGGATAAGAGCAGGATAGTTGCCCTGCAAACAAATGTGGATAGGTAAATGACTTAAAATAACATAGAATAGAAAAAAATAAAAAATAATAATCTTGAAGTAGGAGACGGAAGTCAAACTAGAATAGGAGGTTGAGGAGGCAGTGGATGTGGCGGTGTGGCGGTGTAGGTGGAAGCGGTGATGGAGGAGGAGGTAGCCAACACTGTTTTGTTTTTGTTTTTTTTTATTTTATATATTTTTTTTTATTTGGGAAGACCCCAAAACAGGGAAATAGAAAAGAGAATGCAAAGATAAAGTGCCCTGGAGTATAACAATGGCTGGGTACGGCCAGTATACTTGTTTACTCAGCACAAGGTACGGACAAGTCCTGTGGGATCCATGCCTGGTTCATTTAAATGAACGTGAGCTTGTCCACGTTGGCTGTGGACAGGCTGCTGTGCTTGTCTGTGATTACCCCCCCTGCCGTGCTACACATGTTCGGACAATACACTTGCTGCAGGGCAGGCCAGCACCTCCAAGGCGTACAAGGCAAGCTCAGGCCATGTGCCCAATTTGGAGACCCAGAAGTTGAAGGGGGCAGACCCATCAGTCAGTACGTGTAGGCATGTGCACATGTACTGTTCCACCATGTTGCTGAAATGCTCTCTCCTGCTAAGACGTTCCGTATCAGCTGGTGGTGCTGGTTGTTGTGGAGTACTGACAAAGCTTTTCCACATTTTGGCCATGCTAACTAAGGAATTTAGAAATGCTGGCATTCAGGGCCAGGGATCGTGGGTGGGTAGGGGGGTACTTCCTCTTTCTCTCTAGTGTTTGGGGGATGGACAGCTGAACGCTTCCATAGGACAGTGTGGACATGCTTGGTGACTGTGGTGGAGGTGGTGGTGTTGCTGCCACATCCTCTGTTTCCGGGGTGGCAGGTGCCACTGTTACTACAGAGGGGGAGGAAGAGGCATAGACCACAGCAGAAGAGGGAGCAAGAGGAGCCTGAGATCTTTTATGGTTTTTCAGGTGTGTACTTCACTGCAGCTCATGCTTTGCATTTAGATGCCTGGTCATGCAGGTGGTGCTCAGGTTTAGAACATTTATGCCTCGCTTTAAGCTCTGATTGCACAGCGTGCAAACCACTCGCGTCTTGTCATCAGCACATTGTCTGAAGAATTGACACGCTAGGGAACTCCTTGGAGCTGGCTTTGGAGTGCTCATTTCCTGGGTGCGGTGGACAGTAGCAAGCATACTGGCTAGGGGATGACCACTCTGCTTTTGCACCCTGCTCCCTCTTTTGCTGTGCGGCTGGCGCTGTGTGACCACCACTTCTTCCTCCGAACTGCACACGTCACTTGCATGACCTTGATTCCATGTGGGGTCTAGGACCTCATCATCCTCCACATCATCTTTCACCCACTCTTCACCACTGCCCTCCTTGCCGGTCTGCACACCACAGAAAGCCGCAGCAGTTGGCACCTGTGTTTTGTCATCAGAGACGTGCTGCGGTGGTCCTCCCATGTCCACATCCTGAAACATAAGCGGTTGGGCATCAATGCACTTAATCTCTTCCACTTCTGGGGCAGGGCTAGGTGGATGGCCCATGGAAACCCCGACAGCAGAGTCATCAAAAAGCATAAGAGACTGCTGCATGACTTTGGGCTCAGACTGCTTGGCTGATTTGCAAGGGGGTGAAGTGAAAAACAGATGCCCATGGGCTGCAGGTGCCAACTCTGCACTTTCAGCAGGGGACCGGGTGGGAGACAATGTGAAGGAACTGGAGGTACTGTCAGCCATCCAATCTACTACTGCCTCTACTTGTTCTGGCCTCACCATTCGTACACCGGTATTCGGGCCTACAAAATGACGCTGAACGTCCTGTCGCCTGCGTGCACCTGAGGAAGATGGTTCATTTGGGCGTGTAGCTGGCACAGATCGACCACGTCCTCTCCCTGCAACAGGAGCTCCACCAGTACCAGCAGCAACACGACCAAGGCCACGTCCCATATTTGATACTCTCCTCATTCTTTGAGGTCACCCACAGAACTACCAGACGGATTAACTGTATTAATTTCCCTGTCACGTATGCAGTACAGGTGTATGTTTTAGCAAAAATATGAATATGTCACCTGCCGGACTAGCAGACGGATTAACTGTATTAATTTCCCTGTCACGTATGCAGTAAAGGTGTAATCTCTTAGCAAAAATATGAATATGTCACCTGCCGGACTAGCAGACGGATTAACTGTATTAATTTCCCTGTCACGTATGCAATACAGGTGTATGTTTTAGCAAAAATATGAAAATGTCACCTGCCGGACTAGCAGACAGATTAACTGTATTAATTTCCCTGTCACGTATGCAGTACAGGTGTATATTTTAGCAAAAATATGAATATGTCACCTGCCAGACTAGCAGATGGATTAACTGTATTAGCTTCCCTGTCATGTATGCAGTACATCTGTATGTCTTAGCAAAAATGTTAATATGTCACTTGCCGGACTAGCAGACGGATTAACTATATTAATTTCCCTGTCACGTATGCAGTACAGCTGTATGTCAGAAAAAATATGAATGTCACCTGCCGGACTAGCAGACGGATTAACTGTATTAATTTCGCTGTCACGTATGCAGTACAGGTGTAATCTCTTAGCAAAAATATGAATATGTCACCTGCCGGACTAGCAGACGGATGAACTATATTAATTTCTCTGTCACGTATGCAGTACAGCTGTATGTCTTAGCAAAAACGTTTATATGTCACCTGCCGGAATAGCAGACAAATTAACTGTATTAATTTCCCTGTCACATATGCAGTACAGGTGTATGTTTTAGCAAAAATATGAATATGTCACCTGCTGGACTAGCAGACAAATTAACTGTATTAATTTCCCTGTTACGTATGCAGTACAGGTGTATGTTTTAGCAAAAATATGAATATGTCACCTGCCGGACTAGCGGACGGATTAACTATATTAATTTCCCTGTCATGTATGCAGTACAGCTGTATGTCTTAGCAAAAATATGAATAGGTCACCTGCCGGACTAGCAGACGGATTAACTGTATTAATTTCCTTGTCACTTATGCAGTACAGGTGTAATCTCTTAGCAAAAACGTGAATATGTCACCCACCGGATTAACAGACGGATGAACTATTATTTTTTTGTATCAGGGGTACAAAAATGGTGCATTGCACCAACAAAAAATCACTATAGGTCACCCACAGAATTAACAGCCAGATTAATTATTATATTTCTGTGTCAGGGGTGCAAAGCTGGTGTATTGCACCCACAAATAATCACTATATATACTGTAGGTCACCCACAGAATAAATAGCCAGATTCCTAACACTTTACCTCACTTCAGCTGCCTGCTTCCTGTCCCTGCACTACTCAGAGCTGATGGGCAGTGCTACATGTGATTCAGCTTATACAGAAGCTGGGTCACATGATGCACCGGCCAATCACAGCCATGCCATTACTAGGCATGACTGTGATGGCTTCTAAGTGCCCACAGCTTAATAGTTTGTTGATTGGCTGCCCTGCAGCCTTTCAACAAGCTTTATTAACGCTCAAACCCGGACTTTTTTTTTTAAGTTTTAAAGTTCGGGTTCGCTCAACACTACTCCTGATACCTTCTGAAAGTCTTTTCTTGTGTTATACACATCCTACGGAATTCATTGCCTTACCCGGTTTCTCATAAATCTTCATTCAACCCTTGTTCTCAAACTTTGCTACCCCCTTCACAATTCAATTTACATCATTCTACTTATTGTAAAGTGTGGTTTGGTGCTCTCTAAACAATGCATAGTAGCTGAAGAATGCTGTTCTGTGATAAGTCCGTCAGACAGCTTTTTGATGGCTCGTTCGTCATCGCCTCTCTGACGTCTCTCAAATGAAAGTTTAAGCTGATTTATGAACGTTGAACTTTAATTTAGTAATCATAAATCAACTTAGAAGTTCACCCAGGAGTGATCAAAGAGAAGCTGAAGAATGAGCAGTCAGACATCCAATCCAATGGATTTATAGAAGAACAGCTTCCTGCAGCTTCTATGTACTGTGAAACAATGAAGCTGCAGAAGACAAATGATTCAGAATTTCTAACAAAAACCTAATACAACGTGGTCCTTACAAGTTGATGATTTGCTTATCGTGTAAACTCATGGGGGCACATTTATTAAGATCGGCATTTTAGACGCCGATCTAAATATTCCCTATACCTGGCGGTGCATCTGCCGGAGTTATGAAGAGGCGCTGGCCTCTTCATAATTTCGGCAGATCCACTGCCACTTCTAAATGTAAGACAGCTTCTGAGCTGTCTTATATTTAGACTGTTTTTTATACCTAAAAAGGCGTAAAAATGGTAAATTAGATGGGCCGGCCGGCCCTTCCCCTTCCCGCCCAACACTCTTTCATCAGGTGATCCTGTTCTTCATGCAGACACTACCGATCATAATTTCTGGGCAGCAGATTATGCTGTCTAAACAGCGATATGCTTCCTAGAAAAAATGATTCTGTACGAGGGCAAGGGATCTCTATAGCGATCCCTCATCCTCATACAGTGAAGGTGATGGCTGCATGTAAATCCGTGGCCTCCTTCACTGAGCGAGCATCAGACTGTAAGGACAATTGGTCGCTCCATCGGCCCATTTAAACCCACTTTTAGTGGCCACAGGTAAGATTTCTTACTATTTTTGTCTCTCTTCCTCCTCTGTGGATCCCACGTTGGGAAAATCTGGCTGAAAGCAACATTACTCTTTCTCACTGGTGGCTCAAAATCAGGCAGTACATCGAGTATAGTGGAATCCAGAACCAGTTTTCCTTCTTATTGGAAACATATTTATATTATTATTGTTATTTCTGTTTTTGAGCAATAGCTTTCTTCATTTATCCTTTAAAGGTCCCAATACTGTAATTCTTTGGCTCTAAATACCACCAGGCACTGTAATACTGCTGTCCTTAATGTGATATATGTAGTTATATATAGGATCCCAGTATTTTTTCTTTTTTCTTTTTTTACAAGTATTCCTATAAAAACTTTGACCATCAATTCTGAGATGCGATCCAATCTAATACATGACAGAAGCAGTTTTAAAGGCATAATGATGACCCATTTTGAAATCACAATGAATGTAATAAATGTTTGAGTTATGACATTTGCACACATTGCTAGGGTGTATTTATTTATTTTGTTTTGCTATGCAGCTTTTTGGTATTTCATGGTCTTCTGAATTTGAACTGGTGCAATTGTTCTTATGCAATTTTACTGTAATCTGGATTATGATATATGAAGATCTACACCAAAACTAATTTATGGAAAACACATTCACGCAAATAGTCCTGAACCAAAGTAGTTCCTAGGTATGGTATATTATACAGTATGTAAATGACTTACTTACATCTTTAGCAGGGCAAAGAATACAGTCATGTTGTTAACACAGTTCTCACTTAAATATCGCTTTTTAAAGAAGACCTGTCCCCCTCCTGACATGTCTGTTATAGTAACTATTACACTTTCCCATGTAATAACCATTCTGGAACAACTATTCTTATGGTTCTATGGTGTGTCATTCCTTTATTATTGTGTGTAGAATTTATAAATTAATTGCCAAAGGCTTACAATGAAGGTTACCAGTTTAGAAAGGTGTGTCCCTGTACAGCTTGACACTATCCAATGAGTGCTGCCAGTGTCAGACTGCGCAGAGACACAATAAATCCATGAATAAAAGTCCAGCACACTCACTTACTGTATTTTTCGCTTTATAAGACACACCCGATGATAAGACGCACCCCAGATTTTGGAGTAGGAAAATAAGAAAAAAAATATTTTTCATCAGACCCCCCATAAATTTCAGGACAT
The DNA here is from genome assembly GCA_900303285.1 of Rhinella marina. Taxonomy (NCBI): domain Eukaryota; kingdom Metazoa; phylum Chordata; class Amphibia; order Anura; family Bufonidae; genus Rhinella; species Rhinella marina. Next base: position 7,837 of record ONZH01020594.1, on the reverse strand, counting down.
CGCATCAGACCCCATATCAGCCGTCCATGTCAGACCCCCATCAGACCTCAGGTCAGCCCACTCAGCCCCCATCAGACCTCAAATCAGCCCACTCAGCCCCCATCAGATCAGCCCACTCAGCCCCATCAGTCCCCAGATCAGCCCACTGTGCCCCCATCAGACCTCAGATCAGCCCATCCGAATAAAAAAAAAAACTCTCTTACCTCTCTTGCGCCGCGGCTCCGCTCCGGGTCCGGCGCTCCTCTGTCTTCTCCTGCCGGCGCTGCACTGTCGTCCAAACCACAGCAGGGATCCACGTGTGCTCACTCCTAAGTAATCCAAAAAGAAAGGAATGTGTAAATAAAATCCAAAAATATAAATCAATTAAAAATACATCCCCTTCTGTTAAATGCTCATGTACAGGAAGGGATACGTTTTTTTAATGGATTTACTTCAATAAATTTTGGGATTTTATTTACATGCTGGATCCTATTTTTTTATTTGTGCAGGGACACACCCCTAACTGGTAATACCCATCTGAACCTTCATTGCAAACTGCTAGTAATTCAATCATAACTTCTAGCAGGAATAATAAAAGAATGGCATGGCACAGTTTATAAGAATAGATGCTCCAGAACTGTTACTACATCGAGTTACTAAAATGGACATGTCAGGGGAGGTGACAGGTTCACTTTAAAGAGGACCTTTCACCACTCCTGACATGCCTGTTTTAATAGCTCAATACATTCCCCATGTAATATCAATTCTAGAGCATCAATTCTTATGGTTCTATGTTGTGCGATTCCTTTATTATTTCTACTAGAGGTTATGAATGAATTACTAGCAGTCTGCAGTAAGGGTAAACAGTTGCGGTAACAAGTTGGGGGTGTGTACCTGCACAGACTCACTCTATCCAATCAGTGCTGGCATTTTCAGACTGTGCAGGTACACACCTCCTACTTGTTACCACCACTCTGTACCCTTACTGCAGACTGCTAGCAATTCATTCATAACTTCTAGTAGAAATAATAAAGGAAAAGTACAACATAGAGCCATAAGAATAGATGTTCCAGAATTGTTATTACATGGGGAATGTATGAAGCTATTAAAACAGGCATGTCAGGAGTGGTGAAAGGTCCTCTTTAAGTCATTTCCTGCAATCAGTCAATCTCTTGACATTACACGGTTCTGCACATGCGTTAGCCGCCTATCTTTGCACATACATGTTTATGAACATACAATCTATTCTCTTCCCACCCTGGTGGGATTATTCCGACATAAATTGTGTCTTTACTACAGTTTACTTAAGTCTGAGTGCTTTGCAATTAAAGCAATAAAATGTTTATGCAGGAATAAATCTGTTTTAATGAAACTTTCTCCCCGTCAGGTTTTTAAATCAAACCTTGAATTTGCAATTAGAATATACATTTCCTGCCTCACTCTCCAGCTGTTACTGTCACAGATCCCAGAAACGATACCAAGCTAATCCCTGCAGGCTCCAGAAGCCAGGGAGCTCAGAGACTCTTGCCGGGCTAAATGGAGATGGTGGGGACAAGACCTAGAATGGCAGAAATTCATCTACTGGGACACAATTAGAAGCATCCGAAAATGCAGATGGAAGGGATGATTTTAATGCAGTTCTATAATTTTAGTGACTGGAGCAAATTTCACTATATTCCAAAAGGAATTGTGGGACGAAACGACTGAAATCAAGACCCTGTATCTATAATAAGAATACAACGCACAACAGATTGACACAGTCCAAGCTTTTTCTACTAATTAACTCCAAAATAGTGTCAAATACAAGTAAAATGTTATGGTCAATAGAAAGAAAGTTCATTAAAGTGAACCTGTCACTATGAAAATGGCAGCGAGTTATAGAGCCGGAGGAGCTGAGCAGATTGATGTATATTTTTGTAGGAAAGGATTAAATAAGACTAATTTTAGCATTTAAATCTCTGCGCTTTCTGATTTCATTTGCATACCTCCCAACCATCCCAGATCCAGCAGGGCAGTCCCGTATTATGATGAAGCAGACAGGCAGCACGGCTGCCTGCTTCATCATCCCTCTGTTTTCCCCTGCAGGCTCTCCTTACCTCTGGTCTGGGCGGGGCCAGCCGTCAGCCTTGGCTCCTCCGCCTCCACAGACTAGATCAACCGATGTCCTGGTGCTCCTGCAGATGCTTCTAGGAAGAAGGTAAGCATATGGTGTTTATTGTTTTTAACTTTCTGTGAGTGGCACAAGGTGGGCACAACTTATTACTGGGGGGGGCACAGTGTGGGCATATTACAGGGCCCCAACATTTTAATGGGGGGCACAATGTGGGCATGTTACTGGGGGCACAACATATTATTGGGGGGCACAATGTGGGCATATTACTGGGGACACATAACAGGGCATATTACTGGGGGGCACAGCTGGGCATATTACCGGGGGGCACATACCAGGGCATATTACTGGGGGCAAATACCAGAGCATATCACTGGGGGTACATAACAGGGCATATTACTGGGTGGCACATAACAGGGCATATTAATGGAGGCACATAACGGAATAATTACTATGTGGAGCAGTAAGGGGACTAGGTGGGATTAGGTGTATAGTTATGTTTTGGGCGGAGTTAGAGGCATGGGAGGTATGCAGTTGTACATGGGGCCGATTCATCACTGATAGCAGTCATGGGTTTACACAGCCCGAGGAGCAGCAGATTATCAGGAAGGAAGTGTTACCGACAACTGGCTGCCTGTTCTGATCACCTCCACAGTAGGAGAACTAGCTATTGCTCCCGCGATCCCTTATCCTCATAGAGCTGCATCATTTATGGGCAGCAGAGTGCTGTTTATGCAACAAGGAAAAATCATTTAGGCCTAGAAAAGATCATTTAGGTGCCTCCATTAACGACTGTTTCACCCGATGAACAAGTGTTTTGCTAATTCATCAGGTGATCGGCTGCACCTTTAGACAGACAGATTATCGGGAATGAGCATTCGCAGGATTGTTCATCCCCGATAATCTGCCAGACAATCAGGTCGTCTAAACCTGCCATAAGGTAGCTGTCATTGATAACCAGGCCCAGACTGACAATCTGCACTACTGGGCAAATTCCTGGTGGGCCGCTCAGGAATTGGCCTGCTCCCACAGCTTAACTCTCCTTCCGCCCATGTTAATTCTGAGCAGACCTCATAGGTTCCAGTCAACCAGAAGATCACTGGCTCAGTACCTTGTCTTCTCTTGATGGAGCTGAGGAAAGTGCTGCTGAATCCTGCTGTGCCCTGAGGAGTTCATTGACTGTATCCAGCAGCAGCAAATATGTACAATGCTCTGCACAGACGTAGGATTGCTGTGATCAGGTGAGGAGACACTAGAGGCAGGGGAAGAAACTGTCTGCAAAGAGGCCCAAGGGAAAGGGGGGCAGACCAGCTAAAGCAGTACCAGGCAGGCCAGATAGTACTGCTAACCTGCGGAGCAAAAGATGAAGGGATTGACAGAAAAAGCTTCTTACAGTCTCAACATAAGGGGGGGGGGTAGTCACAATATGGGCATCATGGCTTGTCATTGCTGAGGCCTGCTACCAACAATGGATATGTGGCATGTATATAATGTGTGAGTGGCGGGTATGTGACATGTATATAATATGTGAGTGATGAGTATGTGGCATGCATATAATGTGTGAGTGGCGGGTATATGGCATGTATGTAATGTATGAGTGAGGGGTATGTGGCATGTACAGTATCATACAAAAGTGAGTACACCCCTCACATTTTTGTAAATATCTTATTATATCTTTTCATAGGACAACACTGAAGATATGACACATTGATACTTCAGTATGCCCTACACAACCAGCTAGTTATATGATAATGTCCAGATCCGTGAAGAGTCCTCTTGAATATGGGGACTGCCTCCATCTTTGTCCTGCACACTAGCTACCTACCTGTTCAAGACTGTTTCTAATTAGAGCAGAACTAAAAGCAGTTGATTAAACTTTTATTCAGAAGATAGTCTTGGAATGCTTCACTCCTGGAGGCTGATGTTCCCCTCTTCTGTCTTTCAGAGGATGTTTGGCTACCTAGGTCCAAGGAAGACATCTGCATAGAGTTTGTAGTTTGTATGTTCTCCTCATGACTGCATCAGTTTACTTCCACATTCTGAAGACATACTTATAAGGAACTTAGATTGTGAGCTCCACTGGGAGCAGTGAGTGATGATCATGTCTGTAAAGCGCTGCGGAATATGTCAGCGCTATAACAGTGAATAAAATACACAAATGCATATTACTAAGGCTTGATGGAGTGAAGTTTCCAACAGTAAACTACAACTGTTAACTGTGTTAACCTGGAATCGCTAGTGCCGAGAAGGTGAAGATCTACCATCTCCTGGTGTTCTATCGAGATCCTGAGTAAAGTTTTAGATTGTGTCTATTGTTATTTTGATTATATGTGACTAATTACTAATTAAGTGTGAATAGTAGTGATGATCGAGCCGAGCACCCGGGTACCCGAAAACTAGGCGGTGCTCGAGTGCTCGACCGAGCACCCGAGCATAATGGAAGTCAATGGGAGAACCCGAGCACTAAACCAGGCACCCCCTGCTCTGAAGAGGGGAGGGTGTCTGGTTCATAGGGAAAGGTGAGAAAATGGTGGAAACACCACTGAAATGGTTTGGGAACAGCATGGGGAGGATGTCTGGATGCATCTTGGACTCCAAAGTCGCTGCTGTTAACCATGTTGTCCAAGTATTACACCACTTTTACGGAATGACAAGAATACGCCCAAAACCGAGGATAAAATTGATTTTAGAGGAAATATTGGTAGGAAACATATATTTACTTGTATATAAAGCGCAAGTAGTAGCAGGCCCTCACCCCTAATATTTTAGATCAGCAGCAGGCACTCGCCCCTAATGTTTTTGACGGTCAAATCAGCAGCAGGCACTCGCCCCTAATGTTGTAGACAGTCAGATCAGCAGCAGGCACTCGCCCATAATGTTTTAGACAGTCAAATCAGCAGCAGGCACTCACCCCTAATGTTTTAGACGGTCAGATCAGCAGCAGGCACTCGCCCCTAATGTTTTAGATGGTCAGATCAGCAGCAGGCACTCACCCCTAATGTTTTAGACGGTCAGATCAGCAGCAGGCACTCGCCCCTAATGTTTTAGATGGTCAGATCAGCAGCAGGCCCTCACCCCTAATGTTTTACATGGTCAGATCAGCAGCAGGCACTCGCCCCTAATGTTTTAGACAGTCAGATCAGCAGCAGGCACTCGCCCATAATGTTTTTGAGTGTCAGCAGCACTCAAGGTCAACATGTCAGGAGGAGGACCAGAGTGAAGAAGTGGAAGAGGAGGTGGTGGACGTTGAAATCACTGGCCCAACCTGGGAAGGTGGCAAGCCAAGCGAGGGCAGCAGTACATAGGGAGAGGGATCCGCAGCACCGGAACAGGCTGGAAGAGGCAGTGGGGTGGCAAAAGGGAGAAGGCAGGCCACGCCAAACAGGTTCACAACTGTTCCCCGGAGGCCCCCCTTGCGGCAATCTCCCTTGCCAAGTAGTACATGTTCCGCAGTCTGGCACTTTTTTGAGGAAAGTGCTGACGATAAAAGAATTGTCATTTGCAACCTGTGCCATACCAAAATGAGCAAGGGCATAAACACTAGCAACCTGACCACCACCAGAATGATCCTCATGGCAGCAAAGCACCCTGATAGGTGGGACAAACGCCTGGGTCCACAATCAGGGGTCTGCGGGTCACACCACTGCCTCCTCTTCCCCTGTGTTACGTGCTAGCCAATCCCCTGTCCAAGACGCAGGCCCAGATGCCTCCCGTCCTGCACCTGGACCTTCGCAAGCACCATCAGCGAGCAGATGCTCTTCTGTTTCCCAGTGCAGCGTACAGATGTCCATACCCCAGGCCTTTGAATGAAAGCGCAAATACCCAGCCACCCACCTACAGGCCATAGCACTAAATGCACACCTTTACAAATTGCTGGCGCTGGAAATTTTGCTGTTTAGGCTTGTGGACACTGAGGCTTTTCGCAGTCTGATGCCGGCGGCTGTCCCTCGTTACTCAGTACCTAGCCGCCACTATTTTTGCCAGTGTGCCGTCACCGCCTTACACCAGCATGTGTCCCGTAACATAACCCGTGCCCTGACCAACGCAGTCAATGGGAACGTCCACTTAACGACTGACACATGGACAAGTGCTTTTGGCCAGGGACGCTACATTTCCCTGATGGCACACTGGGTGAACATTGTGGAGGCTGGGAGCGAGTCGTATACTGGGATGGCACAGGTGCTACCGACACCAAGGATTGCGGGCCCTACTTCCATCAGAATTTCTGCCACCACCTACATTAGCGGCTGCAATCCCTCCTTCTCCTCCTCCATTTCCACCTCACAATTCTCATCTTGCAGCACCAGTCAGACTTCAGTCAGTAGCTGGAAGCAGTGTAGCACAGCAGTGGGGAAACGGCAACAGGCTGTGCTGAAAGTTATTTGCTTAGGTGACAAACATCACACTGCCGCAGAGCTGTGGCAGGGTATAAGGGACCAGGCTGAGCTGTGGCTCTCTGCACTCAACCTGCTCTGCTGGTGAAGGTGCGCCGCCTGTGTGCCCATTTCCGAAAGTCACCTACAACTTCCGCCAGTCTGGCAATGCTGCAGCAGCGCTTACACTTGCCAGCTCACTGACTGCTATGCGACCTGAGCACGCGCTGAAACTCCACCTTCCACATGTTGGGCAGGCTTTGTGAGCAGCAGAGACCAGTAGTGGAATACCAGCTGCAACGCGGTCGGCGCCTTTTCAGTCAGCTTACGCTCTACACAAGCGACGAGTGGGCATTGATGTCTGACCTCTTTGAGGTTTTACGCAACTTTGATGAATCTACACAGATGATGAGCGGCGATAATGCTATTATCAGCATAACCATCCCACTTCTGTGTCTAGTAAAACGCTCACTGCTCGCAATAAAGGTGGACGCTTTGCATGTGGAAAAGGTGGAAATGGGGGAAGACACTACACAGGTTTATAGCCAGACCACCCTCGGTTTGTCTCATCAGCGCGAATTGGAGAAGGAGGAGGAGCAGGAGACGGTTGCCCCATAGCAGGTTTACTCCATCTCTTCGGCGTGGATGGGCCGGAGAGGAGAAAGAGGACGAGGAGATTGAGAGTCATCCTCCTGGCGAGGAGAGCGAAGCCTTGTCTGTTGGGACTCTGGCACACATGGCTGACTTCATTCTATGCTGCCTTTCCCGTGACCCTCTCGTTATACGCATTTTAGCCAACACCGATTACTGGTTGTTCACCCTTCTTGACCCCGCTACAAAGAGAACTTCTCATCTCTTATTCCTCTGGTGGAGAGGACTAGTAAAATGGTGCAATACCCTTGTAGAAAAATTGCTTCAAAAATTTCCAGCTGACAACGCTGGCGGAAGAGTACGTAATTCCTTGGGCACCCGAGGAGGGGAGACGAGGGGAACACACAGCAGTTCTAACAGAGGCAGGGCACTGTCCAAGGCCTGGGACAGTTTCATGACACCCCGCCAGCACCCCCACCCTGATGAGCGGCCTAGTGTCACAAGGAGGGAAAAGTTTTGGAAGATGGTAAAGGAGTACCTAGCTGACCGTGTCAACGTCCTCAGTGATCCCTCTGTGCCTTATAATTATTGGGTGTCTAAGCTGGATATGTGGCATGAACTGGCGCTCTATGCCTTGGAGGTGCTGGCCTGCCCTGCCGCCAGCGTTTTGTTGGAGCGGGTATTTAGTGCCGCTGGGGGCATAATAAGTGATAAGCGCATCCGCCTGTCAACTGAAAATGCTGACAGGTCAACGCTTATAAAAATGAACAAGCCTGGATTGCCC